>BPLT01000096.1:755000-1267136 GCA_019656295.1 Rhododendron mucronatum var. ripense | reverse complement strand
AAAAAAAAACCTAGTTCAGATAGAGCCCCATAGCATTTGCTTAGAGAGGTTACTTAAATATCAGTATATCAAATCAACTCCCTTATAATTTATAAATTACAGACAAAGAAATACTGGCCACTGTATGTTTAACCACTTAATGGTTACCGGAACTCCTAACCAAAATTAACGGGTGTACCTAAACCATACAAGCAGATGACACAGAACAAACATAATTTTCTTTTGGCACTTTGATTGCTCATTCTGTTTCTTTCTACCAGCCAATGTTCAGATATAGAAGTTTGCAGACGAACACACTGATTTTGTAAAGTGGATGCATACTGAAATATAAGAACATAATTCAGTATATCCAATCTATCTACTAAACGTCTGCAAAACAACACGAAAACCTTATATTTTACTTCTCCAACAAAAAAATTTGGTTTCGTAATGTTTCCAGGTTACATAGAATTGAACAGGATTGAATATTACGGGCCCCCAAAAATCAATGTAATTGCCAAGAAAAAATGAATGGTTATCAAGGGCCAATACCATGGTACGGGAAAAATAACTGCCACCCGCTTATATCAAGATTTGCAGGGTAGATTCCCGCTGTCGTTGATGGCCCGGTAAAGCTTCCATTCTTCACTGTAAAGCTGGAACAGACGATACAAACATTAACATTAACATGGATGCATGATACATCTAAGTTCTTGTGATACTGAAAATAGTTTGCACAATATGAGATGGATGAATTATAAAATAACCAGAACATCAGAGGATATAGAAGAATTTTTAATTTGTATTTTGAAAATACAGAACATCAGAGGATACAATTGAATGTCATAAACAAATTCGAGATATTTGCCTGATGGGAAGCAAACAAATAAATTATGACCATATAAACTGAGTACATACTCTTTAAAGCCTACAGAACTATCAGTGTTTGAGTTAATCTTTTATTCAGATGTCCAAGTGTGATTCTACTCTGCCCAGGCGCCCAGTAGTCTATTGTAATGCTGTAATCTGTATGTTAACTTGGTAGGTAAAGTATTGCGGTGTCTAGCCTGGTGAGAATATTATGTTTTCTCAACCATCATGCTTGTCTATGTAAGAAGGGAAAAAAGGATTTGAAATCATGATATAGATGAGGTTTTATAACTCTTGAATTCTATTCTGGTGAGCAATCTCACTACAATTAAAAGTACACGTGTAGGACAATCTCGTTTCTCACCAATTCATGCCAGTTTTTCTAATGGAACAGTGTAGAAAATGAAAGTTCCATATCTCAGTAAATCACAGCCTATGTAGCATGGATACTTTTAGAGGGTAGTGTGTACGTATTGTATCCTCCATCTATATCAGATACCGATACTCTCCATATATGTATCCCAAAAGTATCCCCCAAGGACCCCAACACAAAAATTATTTTCGAAGTATCAGATACTTTTTGGACTAATCGGGATCACGTATACAAACTTTTATGAAACCAAAATTGCGGCACTTCTTGCATAGTGTTAGAGTAAAATTGTTAGGAGTAGACGAAAAGTAAAGAATTTTGATAGTTTACTTACTCTATATGAATATTGAATATCCTTATCGTGTTGTATGTGTGGTATACAACGTTTAGCTAAGGGCAAAGTACGGAGTACTTCCTATGATTAGACTTTGTGGCGCATCACCTTCCTGACTTTCCGAAATGACCAATTCACACTCCTTGTGGTTTTGGACCTAAAGTGCTACCGTCAAGTTTTCCTTCCAAATTAAAGGAAATTTTGAGAGTTGGAATGAAAAATAGATTAAATGAAGTAAGCTCTATGTAAGAAGAGAACAATACCCTTGTCCTTCATCTTCCCTAAACAATACTATGAATCAACCCCCTCCATCCACCCCAGCCTCCACCATTTTCAAACCTCCAATAAACCCGAGATTGTATTTCTACTTGCGCCTAATCAAACAAATCGAAACACATATTTTTGTTGTAAGTTTTCGTTTCTCCATGGATTAGGGATCTCTCTCTCTCTCCTCTCTCTCTCTCTCCTCTCTCTCTCTCTCTCTCTCTCTCTCTCTCTCCCTCTCTCTCTCTCTCTTTGTGCGTAGGAATAGGTTTAGGGATGGCTGTGGGATAAGCCCAGATGGCAGGGTGGTGGGTTGCCGATGGCGGTGGCGGGTGAAAGGTGTAGTTGTGGACCTGTGGTTGTTTACGGTGGTGGTGAATGGAAGGTGGTGGAGGCGGTATGCGGTGGTGTGAGAGGAAGAGATTGAGATTCGAGATGGGAACTGAGCACAAAAGGTAGCCGCAGCTACGGCTTCTGTGCGCGCAGTAGGGGCCACGCCTGTCGGTGGCGGCGGCTGTGGGTCGGCCGTGGCTGCCGTGTTGCTCTTCCTCGTTCTCTGGGTTTATTTCACTTGTAGAGGAAGAGTGAGAGTATGGGTGTATATCACACGAGAGAATGCATTGACAGAAATTTAAAAAGAAATTTGGAAACTACAATTCAAATTTTAGGAGTTAAATTCGGTTATCACAAAGCAAAAAGTCATAGGGATCCGTACGCTGCCCTTTAAATAATAATTGAGCAAGTAACCAAATAAACTTGAAAACAACATAAGAAAACAATAACGGGCAGTTTATCACCATTCTTGTGATTATGCATAATATATTGCTAGAAATTATCCTAGCCGTACACGTATCATACTTTTTTAGATTTTCTTGTATCGCCATATCCGTAACGTATTGAATCCGCATCCTTTATCGATATCCATGCTTCATAGAACGCAACATTTATTGTGACAAATGGAACAATGTAGACTGGGAGAGTTCTCTTCATCTCCATTTCTCACCCTTTTCTTTGCTACTTCGATCTCACCTAATTTGCGGACTAACGACGAGAGAAAGTTCTCTTTCTCTTTGAATGAAGCGGGTTGTAAACTTGTTTTACTTCTTTTCGAGTATTCTGAATTTTTTGAAACAGAGATGTCAATAAAATCAAAACTCAAAATTTAAAATTGACCATGATCACTCCCTATAATGATGCAAAATACACCCTTAATGAATTACATAAATACATAACAAAATTCACATACATGCATTATATAGATTCAAGCTGCCATCCATATTGCTTACACATTGTACATAGATAATTAGGTTCGAGACTATTATCCGTTCCACTAAAAAAATAAGTTTATTTTTTGAATTAAATGTGATGTATTGTGAAAAAATGACATCTCGTAAAACGGAAAATAAGTACTTCAAAATAAGAACCATAGTGGAACGGATAATCAGTTACCTTGATGGGAATTTGCAGCTACCATGACCTGAAATAACAAAACCGAAACAAAATTAAATTAAATTAAGTTAACAAATAGGGGGATTATAATTTTTGAGCTCACATTCAAAACGCCGAAAATCATACTGGGATTGAGATAGGTGAGAGCAGCTGTGCCGTCAAAGTTACAGCTCTCGTCAGTCAAGCCGTGTGTAAGGAAGTAATCGTTTGAAGGCATACGATGCCATTGTTAGTATATCGCCAGCGTCGTAGCAGGGCCCCGCCTTGCTGGATGGACTCGTAGTTCGCGCCGCCCGGCCCGCAGGCCCAGTCCAGCGCGGCCTGGAGAGCGGAGCTGTTGGCGTTGTTCATCGCCACGCACCACAACTCCGGCATCACTGCTCCGCCGTTCGCGACGGGACTGTTGGGATAGTCTGAGGGAGGGCGCGTAGTTTGTCACGCCCTCAATTTTCAACATAAATAATAATCATTTTAAATAATAAAAATCATTAATGAAGTACCGATAATACCCAAATGACATATTTTCCCCAATCCTCAAAGTTAAATTCAAACGTTACAACCCCAGCTCGAAGCTCCAAGATATATAAATATCAAATTAATATTACATTTTACTTTAATCAATCTTTTGAATACTAATTTTCAAACAAATGCCAATTTGTCGCCTCTTTTATACCTTCGAAAACCCACGATCAACAAGCACGCCATGCCAACTTCCTTGTTTAATACCTGAAAATGATAGGTTGAGCTACACTAGCCCAGTAGAGAAATCTATACGCAAGTTATAGGAAAATATGATGAGTTATGCATCTAGAGTGAATAATGATATATAGGCCCAAATACACAAGACTCAACAGCAACACCACTATGATTCGGGATTTTGGACAACCTATGTGAAGGACCTATCTACTCATACGTCAAACAAGGACCATCAATATTCCTACATCATTCCAAGTAAATCAACAACAGCTTTAGTGCCGTTTCATTACATCTCATACAATTTCACAATCTTTCACATTTCCCATTTCATCAAAAATCTCATTCCTCATTCATCAGTTATCAGAATCTCTTTCATCAACTTCATAAACCAGTTTCGTGTCACATGTCTGAGCCTAAGCTCTTGCCAGGCACTTACTCATTCAAGATTATACGATTTGAGCATAAAGCTCCCAGGCATTTACTCATTCAAGAGCCCTGTAGTTATACGATTTGAGCATAAGCTCCCAGGCATTTACTCATTCAAGAGCCCTGTAGTTATACGATTTGAGCATAAAGCTCCAGGCATTTACTCATTCAAGAGCCCTGTAATTATACGATTTGAGCATATAGCTCCCAGGCATTTACTCATTCAAGAGCCCTGTAATTATACAATTTGAGCATAAAGCTCCCAGGCATTTACTCATTTGAGAGCCCTGTAATTATACGATTTGAGCATAAAGCTCCCAGGCATTTACTCATTTAAGAGCCCTGTATATTCTCGTTGTGTCCGATTGTTATTCACATTTCAATTCGTGTTTCCAATTTACAAGCACCAAACTATCTCTTTGTGACCATTTGTCATCCACGTTCATTCCACGTTCCACAAACTTCAAATCATTCAATCGAATCCAAAAGTCATTTAATCAAACAAGTACTTCTCAACCAATTACGCACTTCACAATATTTCTTATAGTCTACGATATTCACGGACTCTTTCATGCTACTATAGCCTTTACGACAATACTCCAACTATGCTAACGAAAAACCAATGGCACAGATACATTCGACGAGTCGTACGATACGATCTTTCAAGCTTAGGAATGATTGTCAGATATTCTAATTTTCAGCAGAGCAGTCGTGTTCAAAAATTTATTAAAAATTGCATACTCAATATTTTTCAATGATTCCAATGCAAACATCTCCAACTTACCCATCTTTACAACCTACAAGGACCCATAACCAATAGAGCCGTTTAACCATAGCAAACGATGAAAAATGCATCTCTATAAGCTGCCCAGATTTCCAGATTATACGGCAATCTTCTAAAAATCACTATAAATCGAATTC
This sequence comes from Rhododendron mucronatum var. ripense, assembly GCA_019656295.1. Classification (NCBI taxonomy): domain Eukaryota; kingdom Viridiplantae; phylum Streptophyta; class Magnoliopsida; order Ericales; family Ericaceae; genus Rhododendron; species Rhododendron mucronatum. The sequence continues at coordinate 1,261,827 of BPLT01000096.1, read as the reverse complement.
TTAATACTTTTGAATGACTCCAGTCCCAAAAGTTGCGCGAGTGAATGAAGCTAAAAAGGTATGAAGGAACCCTAGTCAAATCCGCACTCCAAGTACGGTTAAACAGACATTTAACGAAGCGATACGAATCTGCGTGACAGATTGACACGCCTCCACTAAAATAATTATAACTTTCGGTGTACTAAGAGTTTTAAAACGATTCTAGTGGCAAATGAAAGCTAACTCCAGGACCTTCGAATCGATATAAAGTTTGTATAAAACGGACATCGGACGAGAAAGTTATGGCCATTCGAAGTGGGCTGAAACCCAGAAAACGAGACAGATTGCAGACCAGATTTCTAAAATCCACCATTAATTCAATTCTCAACGGTTCGGGTGATTCAAGCGGCATTAGAACGGGCTCTAAGTCTACTCTATTTCATATGAAGGAACCGAAATTCAATCATGAGTTGAAGAAGGCGTAAAACCCCAAAAACAGACACCCTGTTCTGCAGATTTTCGGAAATGGAACAAGCAACCTCAAATAACGAAACAAAGCACGATCTAGGTACATAAACACCATATAAACACATAACAAGAGTAAGAAATCCCTACCTCAAGGGTTTTGAGCAAAACCCGACCCTTTGACCAAGTCAACCGAAGCCCACGTGGTCCGATCGTTATTTTTCTTGGACATTTGGAAAGCCCCGCGCTCCGTAGAACAATTTTAATTCTTGGACTTTGTTCGGAATCATACTCCATGGAGGTGAAATTGAGGAGAGAAGATGAGGGAGAGGTGAGAGCTAGAGAGAGAGAGAGAGTCGGTCGGGAAAAAAAAAAGAATGGGGAGAAATCAATCTCCTGGGTATAATTGATAAAGGGAGATGGGAAAAATTATCCCATGCTCTCACACCACAAACACACACAAGCACCACTCACCTATTTACTTTTATGTCCTTCCGCAAACACGTCATTCCGTAAATCCACACCGTCTATCTCGACAAGTCGTACGATTGCAAAAGAAAAATTACGGCCTAAAAATATGGGTCTCTACATAGTTGGTGGAGGTGGGCATGGGGATGAGAGAATGCGAGTGAGAAGTGGGATGTGGTGAGAAAGGTAAGAGAGAGGAGGAGGAGAGAGAAAGAGGCGGGCATAGCCATTGCCAGCGAGAGAGAGAGAGCCCAGAGATCAGAGCAGAGAGGGGAGGGAGCGAGTGAGTTGTGGAAGAGAGAGTGAAAGTACGGGACTACTCACGACTAACGAGTAGTCGTTGACTCAAATTGTTTTCTTCTTTTGGTGCAACGGTAATGCGTTGACTTAATTTTGAGTACAATGAGGACCGGTAAATCTCTTCTGACTTTTCGTCTTGTTGGGCTGCTATTGGCTGAGAAACTCGGGCTAGGCCAAACCGAGCTCCGGCCCGAATAATTTCAGGGCCTTAGGGAAGATGTTTTTTGAACAAAAAGTACGGGTTCGGAAAAATGTACCCTGTATTACTTTATTCTTCGTTACCATAATTACAGGTTGTATTTGGATGATAGGTATCTAATTCTTATGGGAAATGAAAATGTAATTCTGAAGCTCTAACATTCTTATGATTGTGAATAATGGGAATGAGATTACTGATCTCCCAATTTATGAGGAATCACATTCTTGAATACAAGAGGAATCTAATCTCTCTCAGCCACGTGAGAATCTTGATTCTTGGCTCGATCAATATAAAAGAAACGTTTGACTTTAGGATATTTCCGAAATAAATGATTCCTAGAGAAGATTATTTAATTAATCTCAACATGGGAATAGGATTACTCCGGGTATCGAATTACCAAATTCCTATTCCTACAAAAGATTACGGGCACCAAACTAAGTCATAGAGTAAAGATTTTCGCACTTCATTTTTTGATAAGTGCGCTCGTTTTCTTGTCCTTTTAGTGAAGGCATACACAAAAGCTTCACTAAAATACAAAAAATAGAGTGTGATCAGGGACCTGCCTCCAACATCATCCGGTGATGGACGCAGGATTTGTACTCTGCAGGAGCTCGAATCACGTGTTTTTTTACACTTATAACAAAAATATAGTCTACAATATAAATATTGTTGCTTACTAGTTATGAGAAGAAGACGAGATTATGTACATTACATTAGTGCATTTAATTTTATAACCACATTTGAAAAGTGGTTGATAACTTGAAATTTTAGGAATTTTTTTTGCACATTTATAGAAACTTTATCAAAAAAAAATTCACTGAAAAGACTTGCAGAAGCAAATCTATATAACTTTTACAAATTAACCTGAAAATATAATATAGCTAGTGGGATAACTAAGAGGTGTGTAAGTGTCATGCCTCAAACTTTATATATTTCCAAAATATGATTTAAAAGTGTGATTAAGTAGAAACTAAGTTTTTAAAAAAAATGACATTCACCAATAGAAAAAGATTTCCCGTTTTCCATTTTGCATTGAATTGTAAGTCCAATTACTATTAAAAGCCAATGTTTTGATTTTTTTTTTTCTTCTAAAACGTGGTTCTCAAAATATTTGGATAAAAATAATTTTTTTTCATTTTTTCGATTCGTGATGAGACGAATCAATATGAAACGAATCAATAATCCATAAAAAAAATTGGCACAAAATTAACAAACATTAATTTTTTCGAATAAAGACAATTTTCAAAAAGTTCTTTTTGCTTAGTGAAACTCCGTTGGGTCTCCCTCTGTGGAGACCAAGATTTGAGTTCCATAAGGGGTCGGATTTGGGATTTCATGGCTACAGATAGCCCCTTGTTGACTAACTTTCCACTAACCCCCGTTTAACTATAAAATATGGCATATATATATATATATATATATATATATATATATATATATATATATATTTATATAGTTCCCGAACAAATTTTGATGATCCGAGCCGCTCAATGTGTTAACGTGATTTTAAGGGTTCCCGCAAGAAATTGGCAAAAAAAAAAAATGGGAAGGGCTTGTTTTGAGCAGTTTTTTATTGAACTATTCAATAAAGTTCAATAAAAAAAACTGTTCGGATGAAGTCCTTTCCGGTTATTTTTTTTGCTGATTTCTCACAGGTATCCTTAAAATCACATTTTGATCACATTGAGCGGCTTGCATATATATATATATATCTACCCACACAAATATTAACACAGCTTTTGACACTCCATCTTAGCCATTGAAATCAATGGCTCAGATTAGAAGACTATATCTCCTCCCTCCTACATCCTCACCTGATCCCTCCCTCTCTCCTTCTCCATGACACACATGACACACCCCCTTCCCAGACCCAATTCCGGCCGGCTCTTACTTCGTTGGCAATCCCATCTCCGGCAACCAAATATTTGGCGATCCCCATCTCCGGTGACCCATTCTCTCTCTCTCTCTCTCTCTCTCTCTCTCTCTCAAGAATCTAGGGTTGCTAGATTCATCTCACGCATCTTAGCTCAAAAAGGGTAACAGATATATATATATATATATATATATATATATATATATATATATATATATCTTCCCCAAAGACAAAACAAATCATCAATTGACATATATCTCTTCCCAGATTGCTTGTTATGAAGTGGATGGTTTCTACTTGAATTTTTGCTGCTTAGTCTTGTTTGCTGTTTGCTCTTGTATAGAGATGAGTAGTCAACGTATATGGCTTTTCTACTGATTTAGGCCTTGTTTCTGGTTTGTTTGTGCTTAATAGACACTGCAGTTTACCCAAAAGGTAGAAAAAACACCATAGCTCTATGCTCTACACTCCAACTAAGATCTTGCATTGTGATTCTCTATGATTTTGCTTGTTACAAACTATTGATGTTGAACTTGGGCTGTCAGCCACTCAGCGTAGAGGCTACGTGCTTTCTATTTGAGCTGTATTCTTTGTGTGGCCTTCCGAGTAGGATGGAGGTCCCTGTAGTTTCCTCTATGTCTCAATGTTAGGGTATGAAGCATCGGTGGCTCAGGTTGAATTTTTTTTTTTTCCCTGTGTGACAATTCTTATTCTTCAATGTCTTCGTCAAATCTCCTAGTTCCCATTGCCCAGGGGGAATCCCCATGAGGCTTTTACTAATGAGGATTTACCAGAAATCTTATTGCTAGTTCTCTCTTGTCTCCCATCCATAGTTCAATGCAGCTTTTGACAAGATTTTCAAGGACTTAGATTGAAGCTGATCCTAAGTTGGAAAGGAGTATCCAATACAAATTATTGTATCATCTGTAGGCTCTGAATTAAAAGATAGCGACAAGGTCTCTTATGAGCAAGGGAAGAGCTTGCTTATAACTGTTGAAAGCGTGCTAGAATAACATAGTAGTTGTCAAACACTTGAGAGGAATGAGGGAAATGACATGAGGAGAAAAAGAGCATCTCTGATCGTAAAAGGGTACAATTTAAAACTTAAAAGTAGCCCAGAGAAGGCATTGGCTGTGAAGAGGAGAAAAATGCTTACATTTGTGGTAATACATGAATTTATTCTCATTTGTGCTCGTATTCTCAACTTTGATTGGAGAGTTTTAACAAGTAGTTATTTCTTTACAGGAAATACAAATACCTGCAGATATACTGGTGGTGCTCAACTACCCAATGTAGAGTCTCAATGCAGAAGCTATGGGACATTTTTTGAAGCAGTGCACAGTACCAATTTTCCAGTCTCAATAGTAGTAGCAGCAGCTGCTGCCTGCTGCTAGTCTTTTTGCTCAATGGATATTGCTAATTGTTTGGTGCAATCTCAGTTGGTCTCTATAATTTTGGTATGTATGAGGTCTGGGAAGAGATATATGTCAATTGATGATTTGTTTTGTCTTTGGGGAAGATATATATATATATATATATATCTGTTACCCTTTTTGAGCTAAGATGCGTGAGATGAATCTAGCAACCCTAGATTCTTGAGAGAGAGAGAGAGAGAGAGAGAATGGGTCACCGGAGATGGGGATCGCCAAATATTTGGTTGCCGGAGATGGGATTGCCAACGAAGTAAGAGCCGGCCGGAATTGGGTCTGGGAAGGGGGTGTGTGTGTGTCATGGAGAAGGAGAGAGGGAGGGATCAGGTGAGGATGTAGGAGGGAGGAGATATAGTCTTCTAATCTGAGCCATTGATTTCAATGGCTAAGATGGAGTGTCAAAAGTTGTGTTAATATTTGTGTGGGTAGATCCGGCCCCTATATATATATATATATACACACACACACATACATACATACATATAACATATATCATGGTGTTGGTTAATTCAAGTAGGTGGGGAACATATGTTTAGGATAATATTTTTGGTACAATCTCAGTTGTTATCTACTAGCTGTTACCAAGTTCTTGATGGCTAATCTTAGTCATTGGTATATGATAGAAACATATTCTTGACTTATATGCTAATGATGTCTCTGATGTCTGTGTATGTCTGTATGATCATCTTGACAGCACCAAAAATGAGTGTGGGTGTAACATGCATGCCCTGCCCATGCAAAAGGTGATTATATTCAATTCAATCGCCAAGGCAAAAATAACAAGAGAGCAGATCAACAATTCAACAACCCATAAAGAAGAAAGTTCATTACATATAGATGTTCCAAAATACACCATCAGTGACTGCCCAATTTACCAAAACACAAACCACAACATTTTGCGTGTGATGAAATAGAAAATCAAAATAAAGTCTGAAGTCCTTTATGAAGTCCTTTATGAAATAATCAAAATAATTATTTTAAAATTATTGAACGGTTCGGATCGTTTGTGCGAAATGGTTAAGTGGGCCCCATACAGCCACATGTAGCCTTCGAGTCTTGAATTACAAAGTGAGTGTTGACCTGCCATAAAACTACGTTGTTTTTGGATGGCTACTGATTGCAGTGAGTGTTACTCACGGCAGGGACTCGGCGTCCCACTAATACAAATGGATATGAAAGCCTTCATTTTGTAGGGCTTGTTGAGACTGCGATTCATTCATAAAATACCTTTATCGGATATCAATTGATTAGCTAAATAATGAATTATTTACATTTGATTACTAAAATTCTCTTTAGATTGCAAAAATAAAGCATTCTTTATTAAAGTATTGATCGATGTGGAGACATATCGTTTCGATTCATGTGCTCCAAGATGAATAGTTATGAAATGAATTTGAAAAGGTGAATAAGTCGGTGAGGAAGTTATCCGAGTACAATATAATGTTTGTTTTATTTTTTGCCAAATAGTTATTAACGACATAAGTAATTGGATTGAGTTGAAATTAATTGGATATATAGTCGAATAGTTTAAATTATCCTTTAATGCAATTTAAAGTATAATTAAAGAAATTAAAAAAATAATTTGGGGACGACAGACAGACAGAGATAATTGACCACATAGATATCGTCACCCGTGGAGAAGTTTGTCAAGGGAGAAAAAAAATAATTTCTCATCAAAATTCAATATTTTCCAGTGAGAGACCCTTTCAAAAAAAAAAATCAAGAAAAAGTGGGTGTGTGCGAAAAATTATTTTGACATATTTTTAGAATCTAGCTACTAAAAATCAATTTAGAATATTTAAAAAAAATTCTACCACATAATTGATTTTTTAAATTTATAGATTATGAGAACCTGAAATATAAAAAAAATTCTCAAAATTCCAAAGCTGAGTTTGTGAAAACCTGTTTTATCACTATATAATTGGTCTTGATTCGATTCAAAATAAGAGCGATACTAGTGTTTAACTAAAACGATTTTTTTCCGACCAATTGAGGGTAAAATGGTCATGTATTTTAATATACAAATTACTGTTCATCGGAATCGATTCGGTAGAAAAGTAGGGTGGACAAACTTTCTAACGGTTCAAACCACAAACAAATTGGAGTTCGGTAGTATCCGGGACAAAGCCACGAAGTTCGACTTGTTGTGCAATATCATAGATGTGCCTAGGGCGCATTGAAATGCGCCTGGGGCGCACAAGATTGTGCCTATTAGTGCTGCATAACTCGTAAAATTTTGCAGACTCGCCCCAGACACTTTTGAACTCCAATTTTCGTGTGGTTTGGACTGTTAGAAAGCTTGTCAAATTTGCTTTCAAGCCCAAGTGGTCTGGAAAAAATATCATCTGTACGTTGAAGGAAGTGACCATTTTACCCTCGATGGGTCAAAATATGATTCATTCTAGTAAAATCCATGTATGTTTCTCATTTTGAATTGGATCAAGACCCATTATATGTCAATAAATAGAGTTTTTAAAGTAATAAAAGACGGCGATATCTAACCACAAAGATATTTGCCTTTCGGTCATGAAACTTGGTAGAAACCAGACAACTACAAAAATCGTCGAAGCCAGTAAGGCTAAAACACATTCAATGTTTCGGTTGGTAATTAGATTCCTAATTCTAAGGCCTTTCTTCTTTGCTTAATTGTCTCATAATGTTCATAGAGTATCCACACTTTCTCAAGTCGTAGGAAAATTCGCTTCGTCATCGACGTTCGCCCAAAGCGGTGCTCAAATATTTTGAAATTCAAATTTGGGTGACTAAAACTATCAACACGAATAAAAATTTATTATCTTAATTGTTCATTTCCATCATCTTGTAATAGAGTGAAAACCTTTTTTATCACCCTATATTTGGTCGTTATTCGATTTAAAATGAGAGCGATACTAGTGTTTAACTAAATTTTTTTTTCCCGACCAATTGAAGGTAAAATGGTCATGTATTTGGATGTACAAATTACTTTTCATCAGAATCGATTCGGTAGGAAAGTAGGTTGGACAAGCACTCTAACGGTTCAAACCACAAGCAAATTGGAGTTCGGTAGTATTCCAGGCAAGTCCGCGAAGTTCGATTTGTTGTGCAATGTCCAAGATGCGCCTGGGGCGCACTGAAATGCGCCTGGGGCGCATAAGCTTGCGTCTGAGGCGCATTGGTGCTGCATAACACGTAAAACTTTGCAGACACTCCCGAACTTCAATTTATGCGTGGTTTGGACAGTTAGAAAGCTTGTCAAATTTACTTTCAAGCCCAAGTGGTTTGGATAAAATATCATCTGTACGTCGAATGAAGTGACCATTTTACCCTCGATGGGTGAAAATATGATTCATTCTAGTAAAACGCATGTATGTTTCTCATTTTCAATTGGGTCAAGACCCATTATATGTCAATAAGTAGTATTTTTAAAATACTAAAAGATGGCGATATCTAATCACAAAATATTTATCTTTCGGTCATGAAAACTTAGTAGAAACCATACAACTAAAAATGGTCAAAGCTAGTAAGGCCAAAACACATTCAATATTTCATTTAGTAATCAAATTCCTAATTCTACGACCTTTCTTCTTTGCTTAATTGTCTCATAATGTTCATAGAGTATCCACACTTTGTCAAGTCGAAGGAAAATTCGCTTCGTCATCGAAGTTCGCCCAAAGCGGAGCTCAAATATTTCAAAATTCAAATTTGGGGGACTAAAACTATCAACATGAATAAAAATTTATTATTTTAATTGTCCATATCCATCATCTTTTAATAGAGTGAGAACCTTTTTTATCACTCTATAATTGGTCTTGATTCAATTCAAAATGAGAGCGATACTAATGTTTAACTAGAACAATTTTTTCCCCGACCAATTGAGGGTAAAATGGTCATGTATTTTTATGTACAAATTACTTTTCATCGGAATTGATTCGGTAGGAAAGTAGGTTGGACAAGCTCTCTAACGGTTCAAACCACGAGTAAATTGGAGTTCGGTAGTATTCGGGGCAAGTCCGCGAAGTTTGACTGGTTGTGCAATGTTTAAGATGCGCCTAGGGCGCACTGAAATGCGCCTGGGGCGCATAATATTGCTCCTGAGGCACATTAGTACTGCATAACACGTCAAACTTTGCGGACTCGCCTCAGACACTTCCGAACTCTAATTTGCGCGTGGTTTGGACAGTTAGAAAGCTTGTCAAATTTAATTTCAAGCCCAAGTGGTTTAGACAAAATATCATCTGTACGCCAAATGAAGTGACCATTTTACCCTCGATGGGTCAAAATATGATTCATTCTGCTAAAACGCGTGTATGTTTCTCATTTTAATTTGGATCAAGACCCATTATATGTTAATAAATAGTGTTTTTAAAGTACTAAAAGGCGGTGATATCTAACTACAAAGATATTTGCCTTTCGGTCATGAAAACTTGGTAGAAACCAGACAATTACAAAAATCGTCGAAGCCAGTAAGGCTAAAACACATTTAATGTTTCATTTGGTAATCAAATTCCTAATTCTAAGGCCTTTTTTCTTTGCTTAATTGTCTCACAATCTTCATAGAGTATCCACACTTTGTCAAGTCATAGGAAAATTCGCTTTGTCAACGACGTTCGCCAAAGCGGGGCTCAAATATTTTGAAATTCAAATTGGGGTGTGTCACACCCCAAAATGAGAAGTGACCAGCCATGAACCACAAGATCAAAACTCGTAGAACATGCGGCCTAAAATAAAATAAGTCGTCGATCAATAAATATTTTTTTTTGTTATTAAATAAATCTCAATCATAAGCATGGGGTATAAACATCCCATGAACCAAACAATCTCAAAAAGATCCAAACATCTGACAAAATGTTTCAATTGCGGAAGCGATAAATAAAATACTAAATTATGACGAGACACCCTAAGGAGGTCAAACAACAGAACATCCCGAGATACCGCCAGAGTCCTCCTAACTGCCCAACTTTCTTGAAAAAGAAGTTGGGAATAAATCCGTCAGTTGACGAGCTCAGTGAGTAGCAAAGCATGTACTATATTAGAATAAAGTTATGAAACAAGGATGAAAATAATTTAATTACCATGTCAATATAAATTTGGCATATGCGGTGAACAACAAAATAATCTATTAATCCAATAAAAGATTCATCCGATAAATCTTAATGGTGTTCTCAATACAATCTCCAACAACAAATGGGGAACCACAACCAAAATCAATAGTACCAAATGCCAGTGAATAAATTTTCAAAATTGGATCCAATATCGGAACTTAGAGTCACCACGAGTAGGCAGCCCGTGGAACTTTTCCCTAAGATCGATCCGGTCAATAACAACAGTTGAGCATTAGGGTCACCGGCCTAATCCGCTCTCTTCCCTAATGGCCAGAGTCACCCACACACAGAGGATTAATTTCCCTGGACTTCCAAAATAAATGTTCCCAGCAATATCCACAAAGTTCTCACCAAAAAATTATTCGATTAACAAATGGTTTCACCAATCCGCATGCCAATTTCAAGAACCAAATAAAACAAATACTCCCTCCGTCCATTTTTAAGTGTCCTGCTTCGTAACTCCAACTTATTAAAAAGACATCATCATTATACCTTTCACATCAATTTTTTCCTCCACTTTCCCTACTTACCCATCATCATTACATTTTTATTCACTTACTTTTCAAAAAGGAATCTACTTTTAGGGACAAAATAGACAATTCACCAACTTTTACCCATTAACTTTACAAAATGGGCACTTATTAAGGAACAGCCCAAAATGGAATACCGGACTATAAATAAGGGACGGAGGGAGTATATGTTCCTAATTTCAATCATTAATTTTCTAAAACAATAATTTAAGGGATACGGGGAAGTTCGCAAATACGTAACATGCTTAACCACTCACCTGGATCCAAAGATAACGCAATCGAACAACGCAAAACGAGCCTAACTTGAACCAAGAATCATGGAGCAATATTATCACTAACCGTAGCAATTAGGACTACTGTAAAATTACAATTAACTTATCCTAGAACTAACTCACTCAAAGCCACCGGAACCATAAACAAGTCAAACTTCAATCTCCAAGTCCAAGTAAGCTCATAATCCATTTCCACGTACACATAACCCACGCATCCTTCCAAGTGCCAAAATTATGTTCTTGTCCAATACACATGATCCCTATGTTTGCATATGGGTAGATTCTGGGTGCCCCTAATTAATCACCCTTTCACTTCACATGCACAGGCGCACATCACCAACCGAGCACCCAAACCTGCACACCCTCTCTCTCTCTCTCTCTCTCTCTCTCTCTCTCTCTCTCTCTCTCTCATACCCACAACACCAAATACACCCAGTAACTTAATCCTCAACACAAGAACTTCGTGGACCACACCATCCAATCAAAGTCTAGCCTCCATACCCACGCTCACAGTTACAACCCTAGCGTGAGAAAATCAAAAAGAAGGGAAAGAGGAATAGATATGAAGAGAAGAAGAATCACTTACTTGGGGCTACCTCCAACCAGCCAAAACGCTTAGTGACTGCGGCTTCCATCTCTCAAAATAAATAACCCTAATTCTAATATAAAGTCTAACTCTCCAAAGCCACGTTCTCCCTTAATGCTAATAATAGGTTACTGGGTATATATAAGGGTCACGCAATACTAATGTAAACTAGACAATTAATTATAAAATCTAATCTAATACGTGCCGAACTGTAATCTTAGACTTATAAATTTATTTAATAAAATGAATTCCTATTTCCCAATATTACAATGATGCCAATAATATCCATAGTGCGCACAAAATAACAAATTGAGATCTGACCATAACACCCAATTAATAAATAGCCAAAATAAGTAATAAGATAAATAAAAATGCTAGGCCGTAACAGGGTGACTAAAACTAACACGAATAAAAATTTATTATTATAATTGTCCATTTCCATCATCTTTTAATAGAGTGAAAATCTTTTTTATCACTCTATAATTGGTCGTTATTCGATTCAAAATGAGAGCAATACTAGTGTTTAACTAATTTTTTTTTTCCCGACCAATTGAAGGTAAAATGGTTATGTATTTTGATGTACAAATTACTTTTCATCAGAATCGATTCGGTAGGAAAGTAGGTTGGACAAGCTCTCTAACGGTTCAAACCATGAGCAAATTGGAGTTTTATAGTATTTGGGGCAAGTCCGCGAAGTTCGACTTGTTGTGCAATGTCCAAGATGCGCGGCGCACTGACATGCGCCTAGGGCGCATTAGTGCTGCATAATACGTAAAACTTTGCGGACTCGCCCCAGGCACTCCCGAACTTCAATTTGCGTGTGGTTTGGATCGTTAGAAAACTTGTCAAATTTACTTTCAAGCCCAAGTGGTTTGGATAAAATGTCATCTGTACGTCGAATGAAGTGACCATTTTACCCTCGATGGGTCAAAATATGATTCATTCTATTAAAACGCGTGTATGTTTCTCATTTTCAATTGGATCAAGAACCATTATATGTCAATAAATAGTGTTTTTAAAATACTAAAAGACGGCGATATCTAACCATAAAAATATTTTTGTTTCGGTAATGAAAACTTGGTAAAAACTAGACAACTATAAAAATCGTTTAAGCCAGTAAGGCTAAAACAAATTCAATGTTTCGTTTAGTAATCAAATTCCTAATTCTATGGCCTTTCTTCTTTGCTTAATTGTCTCACAATGTTCATATAGTATCCACTCTTTGTCAAGTCGAAGGAAAATTCGCTTCGTCATCGACGTTCGCCCAAAGCGGGGCTCAAATATTTCGAAATTCAAATTTGGGTGACTAAAACTATAAACACGAATAAAAATTTATTATTTTAAATGTCCATTTCCATCATCTTTTAATAGAGTGAGAACCTTTTTTATCACTCTATAATTGGTCTTGATTTGATTCGAAATGAGAGCGATACTAATGTTTAAGTAAAACAATTTTTTCCCCGACCAATTGAGGGTACAATGGTCATGTGTTTTGATGTACAAATTACTTTTCATCGGAATTGATTCGGTAGGAAAGTAGGTTGGACGAACTTTCTAACGGTTTGAACCACGAGCAAATTGGAGTTCGGTAGTATCCGGGGCAAGTCCGCGAAGTTGGCCATGTTGTGGAATGTTCAAGATGCGCCTAGGGCGCATAAGATTGCGCTTGAGGCGCATTAGTGTTGCATAACACGTAAAACTTTGCGGACTCGCCCCTGACACTTCTGAACTCCAATTTACGCGTGGTTTGGACCATTAGAAAGCTTGTCAAATTTACTTTCAAGTCCAAGTCGTTTGGATAAAATATCATCTGTACGTCGAATGAAGTGACCATTTTACGCTCGATGGGTCAAAATATGATTCATTCAGCTAAAACGCGTGTATGTTTCTCATTTTAAATTGAATCAAGACCCATTATACGTCAATAAATAGTGTTTTTAATGTACTAAAAGGCGGCGATATCTAACCACGAAGATATTTGCCTTTCGGACATGAAAACTTGATAGAAGCCAGACAACTACAAAAATCGTCGAAGCCAGTAAGGCTAAAACACATTATATGATGAATTTTACTTGATAAATAAGTGAACTAGCATCAAACCTTAAACCTTAAACTTCTATCTAATAAAACACAATGGTGTAGGCCACACACAAACATAAACACATCCAATGGCTGAGGTTCATTTGATCCAAAGGTTGTGATGCATCCTCCTATTCCCAGTTAAGTGCCCATGATTTTAGCTTAAATTACACAATTGCCATGCCTCTCCCTTTCATGTTTCAAATTTCAAACCCGCTCTCTCTCTCAAATAAGAAGACAGACCCCTCTCTCTCACACTGTGGTTTCCCCTTCCTCTCTTCTTCTCGGGGTTTCTCCTCTCTCCCCTCCCTTGCTCTTTCGATCGTCGTTGGCCACTCCGAGCGGCAGAACCGCACCTTTTTCTCTCTCTCGAAAGGGCTAACCCAAAGTGTTCTATCAGTTGGAATTCGGAGACTGCGGCGAATTACAAGTGGATTCTAAGGTTTGGTTTGTTTGTTCGGAATTAAAAATTGAATTTGTAGCTATAGGTTGTAGTGAATCTGTGGAGTTATCAAAATTTCCGTCAATTGATTAGGAGCTGATTAGTTAATTCCACTGTTAATTGATTACAAGATTTTTTAATGCCATCTTCGTGAAATTGCAGTTATAGTTTTCGAATGCCGCAGCCGCGATGCTGTCCCCATCGGGAGAGAGAGAGAGAGAAAAATAATGATATTTTTTTGTTCGTATACGCCAACGGTTGAGTATACGCCAACGGTTGATTATGTCCGTTCGCTTTACTTTCGACTAGCTGTTAGTTCTGGTGATATATATCCTCCCAATTTTGGTAGCATAGAAAAACAGACCCCGATCAAACACAACATATTACCCAACAAAATTTGATTAGTTTTTACTGTAAATGTAGTGAGCTAAGGTATGCGTACAAAGTGTTTGATGAAATGCTGCAGTTATAGCTTTCGGGTGCCCCAGCCGCGATGTTGCCCCATCGTGATGCTGTCCCATTATCGATTTATTTCCAAAATTTACCATTAATTAGGATTGTGCTACATTTTTAGTTGAATAATTAAAGATTGGGGTCGTTTTTCGTGATTGGGTTCTGTGTACTTTTGATGTCGAATAAGTGATGAATGTTGAACTCGAACCGAGCTACATGGGAAATTGTTGCTCATGAGGGACTTCTCATTTCAACAGGGCAGTGCATGTGCAACCTTCATTGTTTTTTTGCTTTGAATAGAAGAACCGTGTCCCTTTTTTTTGTCAATCAACGAACATTATGATGATCACAACTAGGTTAGAGCTAGCATCCTTCAACCCTTGAAGCATCTCGATATTCTCATCTCTATGAGTTTGTTTTTTCCAATTTTTTAGGCTTTGTGTTCCAATGAAAACTCTTTTATCCTAACTGTCGCTTTGTGTTTCAAGAGCAATGGAACTTTCTAAAGGGAAAGGGAAGGCCATCTGTGTAGCCAAGGGAAAGAAATCTATACTGGATGATGATTTGGAGAAAACTATAAGATGAACTTTAACTTTTCATTTTTTATTTTCTATTGGTCACTATTCTTCATTTTCTGTTGATCATTGTTCTTCATTTTCTATTGATCACTATTGCGGTATCATTAACAATGACTAGCACCTGTCATATTTTTTTGGGTGGAAGTTCATATGAATTACTTGACTGAAATGATTAGGCCATCTACGTTAATTGGATACTATGATGCACTGATACGGATACAGATACGGACACGAACACGGGGACACAAAAATTCTAATATAAAAAAATGAAAAAATGGACACGGTGAGTGACACGCCACGTATATATTTACTAGAGCATAAATAAATGTGCAAGACCCTTTCATCCGAATGACCTTATTAAAATGTGTAGACTTCTAGCTATCATACTGCAGTGGGCATGAAGGGCGGTATCACGGCAAACTTTGCTTGATGAGTTGTAGAGATTGGATGAACAATTAAGGCACGTGCATGTTTTTTTGCCTTTGTAGTATTGCGGCATCATTCACAATGACTAACACCTTTCATATTTTTCTTGGTGGAAGTTCATATGAATTACTTGACTGAAATGATCAGGCCACCTACGTTAATAGGATACTATGATGCACGGATACGGATACGGACATGGACATGGACATGGGGACACAGAAATTCTCATCTAAAAAAATGGGGACATAGATACGACGGGAGACACGTCACGTGTATATTAGGTAGATGAGTGACACGGTGGGGGACACGCCGCTAGCTGTGGTGTATGTTTATGTATCTTTTGGCAGAAAGCTTTGAGCCATTGCCATTCGATACTGTGATTGACACCATGTTACTTTTTAGGTTCAAATGAGAATGATAAATTGCTCAACAAAGCAATTTCTATCAAAATCATGGGGGCGTCATAGGAGAGATTCTTCAAAGAAGCCTATTTGCATATACAAGTTGATAGTTCAGCTGTTTTAAGTAATAATTTTCACACCTTTCTTCTGCATTGTAACTTTTCGTTGATGGTTTTAATGCTATTACAGTTTTCTTGGCCTGAGTTGATAAGGAAGATCGGTGAATTCTATTTATTTCGGTGGGTTGCTTATGTCGTGGTTTGGTGGATTTTTTTTTCTTATAATTTTTTGGTCTTTTGTTTTTAGGTTTTGACCTCTATGGTAATGCGTGTTTGGAGACCAGAGCTCTACAATGATTCCCTTCTTAAGGTGATTTCTATTTGCGTTTGCCAAGGCCCAAGGATACGAACTTTCCATTTCTTCAGTTCCACTGCTAAATTAACCATTGGTTGAGCCGCATGTTATGAATTTAGGTTGGCTTCTTTGTGAAACTGATGTGTAAAAAAAATGTAAAATGGTATAATGTTTTATTCAGTCATGTTTCAGTTTTGGGACCTTTTAGTCAATTTATCCATAGGTAGTTGAATTGTATTAATCGGGGTCTAAATTGGGAGAGGGGTTGGTTTAGTTATAGTTATGATCGATATGTTGAGTTATATCTTTCACGTAGTTCTCTTTTGTGCCACTAAGAAGTGGAACAAATACAATACACTAATTCCAATCGCGTTGCGTAGTGCCGTAGGCATAGGTAATCACTAGTAAGAACATAATTTAGTATATCCAATCAATCTACTAAAGTCTGCAAAACCAACACCAAAAACCTTTTATTTTACTTCCCCAACAAAACTTGTGGTTTCGTAATCTTTCCAGGTTTCGTAGAATTGAACAGGATTGAATTTTACTGTCCCCCAAAAGACAATGTAATTGCCAAGAAAAAATGAATGTTTATCAAGGGCCAATACGATGTATCGGAAAAAAAACTGCCACCGCTTATATCAAGAGCTGCAGGGTAGATTCCCGCTGTCATTGATGGCCCGGTAAAGCTTCCATTGTTCACTGTAAAGCTGGAACAGACCATACAAACGTTAACATCGATACATGATAAATCTAAGTTCTTGTGATACTGAATAGTTTGCACAATACTGAATAATTAGTTACAAAATTCAGTATCCCAATCTACAATTTGGCATAATATTCCATAAGGAAGTGCTCATCCATAGTTTTCAACTTTTCAGTATTCCATATTCTGGTCATACATTTGTGGCTCCACTGCTATGAAACAAAAAATAGAAGTCATCAATCTTTTTGTTCAGATGTCAAGTGTGATTCTATCCGCCCAGTAGTCTATTGTAAATTTGTAATATTGTAAATCTGTATGTTAACTTGGTAGGTTAGTATTGCGGTGTCTAGCCTGGTGAGAATATCATGTTTTCTCAACCATCATGCTTGTATATGTAAGAAGAAGGGAAAAAAAAAGGATTTGAAATCATGATATAGATGAGGTTTATAACTCTTGAATTCTATTTTGGTGAGCAGTCTCACTACAATTAAAAGTACACATGTAGAGTGTAGACTATCTTGTTTCTCACCAATTGACGCCAATTTTTTTTTAATGGAACAGTGTTGAAAATGGAAATTCCGTATCTCAATATATCGCAACCTATAAACCACGGATACTTCTAGAGGGTAGTCGTGTCCATATCGTATCGGTATCCATATCAGATACCGATACTCCTATATACATATCCCAAAAGTATCTCCAAGGACCCCAACATCAAAATTATTTTCTAAGTATCGGATACATTTTGGATAATCGAGATCACGTATCCAAAATTTTATGAAACCAAAATTGCGGCACTTCTTGCATAGTGTTAGAGTAAAATTGTTAGGAGTAGAGAAAAGTAAAGAATTTTGATAGTTTACCTACTCGATATAGTCTATTGAATATCCTTATCGTGTTGTATGTGTGGTATACAACTTTTAGATGTTAACAATTTAGTAAGTAAGAGTTTAAGTAACCAAATAAACTTGATAACAACATAAAAAAAATTTGATGGCCGGTTTACCCCCATTCTTGTGATTATGCATAATATATTGCTAAAAAATTATTAAAATACGTTCTAATCTAATGTATCCCAGCCGTACCCGTATCCTATTTTTTAGATTTTCTCATATTCATGTCTGTATCGTTATCGAATCCGTATCCCTTATCGGTATCCATGCTTCATAGATCGCAACATTATTGTGACAAATGGAACAATGTGAAATGGGAGAGTTCTCTTCATCCCCATTTCTCACCCTTTTCATAGATCGCGACATTATCGTCATGTCTGTATCGTTATCGAATCTGTATCCCTTTTCTTGCTACTTCTCACTTAAAGTTCGGTTTCTCTTCGAATGAAGAGGGTTGTAAACTTGTAATACTTCTTCTTCTTTTTGGGTATTCTGAATTTTTGAAACAGGGGTTGGCCATAAAATCAAAAGTCAATATTTAAAATTGAGCATGTTCACTTCCTATAATGATGCAAAATACACCCTCAATGAAGTACTTCATTCTTCAGAAAATTAATTACAGGGAAAGAGCATTGCAAATTCACAAGGTCTAAGCTAGTGAATTTCACGGGATTTGTGACACTTATGTTATTCTTGACCAACTACAAGATGGTGAAATTCAAAAGGTCTGACATCGTGAAATTCACGAGATCTGTGCTTCTAAAAATAATACATGAGCTAGTAAAAATCATGACCTCAAAGCTCGTAAAAATGACGAGTGTGTAGCTTGTGAAATTCATGAGCTCGAATATGATAAATTTCTAGAAAAAAACTATTTTATTGTATATTGAAACTCAGTAAATTTCACTAGCTCGAAGCTCATGAAATCCACGAGCTCAAAGTTAATGAAATTCACCAAATGGGAGGTTGTGTTTTGAAATTCAGTGAAAGTAACGAGCTCAAACTAACAAAATTCACGAGGTTGAAATCAATGAAATTAACTAGTTGGTGGTTATTGTCATCTCGTGTGAATTAGTGTATTTCAACAACTTTTATTGTTAATTTTTTTTAAATCCGAAAACTTTTATTGTTAATTTAATAGTACTACTTCCTTGTGAATTTAGACAAAGATTACCGTTGTAAATTGAGAGAGAGAGACATAGAGAGAGAGAAGATGGGGAGCGCATCATTAAATACAGCACATGGGAAAAGGGCAGGGGGAGCGCATCATCATTAATTACAAGTAATCCTTCACGTAATTCGGTTTCCTATTTTGCTGTTTAAACATGGAGTGGAGGACGTTGTGAGAGAGCACTGTTCAAAACCAATTCCCCCGCGCCCCACACCTCCCCGGCCCCCTCTCTCTCTCTCTCTCTCTCTCTCTCTCTCTAAATCGCGACAACAGATTCTTCTCGTTAAGCATCTGTGCTCTGGAATCACACACCTGCTCACAAACCCTAGGATTCTTCGTGCCCCAATTTTCTCTCCAGAAAATGGCCGGAAACATCCGAATCTAAGACGACGAAGGTGCAAACCCCACTCTCACTCCACGAAAATTTAGATTTCCGAAACATTCGCTACGAAATTTGTGGCGCTCACTTTTTGTTTTCTTTCTCTTCACTCGTTTCGTGCGGATGAACTCGATGCTGAAGAGGACGAGAGGGAACCCGTCGACGGTGACCCCGTCGTTACGATGACGAAGACTGTATTATGGCCTTCTCTTCTGCTTTTTTTGTTTTGTTTTTCCCACTGTATACTCTTGTTTGTGCCGTTTCTTCAACTTGCGGTGGAAAACTTGTTGGGCGATATGTTGATTTTGTGCATTTTATCTTTATGTATGTAATGTGGTGGTTCGTGTGTGTGTGTATACACACAAACAAATTTGAGTGATTTTAATGTGTTGCTGTTTATTGGTTTTTGTTGCAGCACTGTACATGTTCTCCATTTATTCATGGGGTGGAGGACGTGGTGAGAGAGTGGGACTGCACCGCCCGAAACAAATTCCCTCAATCCCTCTCTCTAAATCGCGACATTACTGATTCTTCTCGTTCAGAAGCATCTGTGATCTCTTAAGGTTTTCGCTCGAATCACACCTGCCACAAATCCTTGGGTTCTTCGTGCCGGAAACAACCGAATCTCAGATAAAAACCCCAGTCTCACTCCGCGAAAATGTGAATTTCTGAAACTTTGGCTACGAAATCTGTAGCGCTCACTTTTTTTTCTCTTTGCTCATTTCGTGCAGATGAACTCGATGCTGAAGAGGATGAGAGAGAACCGGTTGACGGTGATGCCGTCAGCGACGACAAAGATGAGGAAGACGGTATTATTGTCTTCTCTTCTGCCTCTTCATTCTAGTTGGTTACTCGGGTTTTTGGTGGCTTATTAGGGTTTATTTGGTTTCACCTTTTTTGCTCTGGGAAGGGAAGAAGGGACTTATTTTAGTAGGTTATTAGGGTTTGTGACCTGTGGTCGAAAACTTATTCACCGAAATGTTGACTTTGTGCATATTTTCTTTTTGCATGTAATTTATATTATTTAAGAAATTTTGAGTGATTCTAATGTGTTGCTCTTTATGGGATTTTGACCAGTTGGAGTTAATTTAATGGTAATACATGTTCATGTAGATGAAGATAGGAACCCATTTTCATAGTCTTTTTGGGTGCAAGATCCCTTTTGGGTTCGGTGTAGGTGGGCTTGAAATTAGATGGTGGTGAAAATCTTCGTTGGATTACATTTTGGTTGGTGTAAGCATACCAACCACTGTGGATTGTTTGGCATTTCTTTCTTTCCTTTTTTTTTTTTTTTTGCATTTTCCATATTGACTAATGCTTTGTTTCTGGTCCTTTGAAGCATTTGCTTACTTGCAATATTAGAGGGAATAATGTGTTACGGTCAGGTATGAATGTTTTCACACTCATTGCTTAAGGTATAGTAGTTTTTTTTTTCTTTTGTCGTGTGAGGCCAATATTTTGGCTTTTTGCTTGACTGCCTATTTCTACATTAAAGGAGTGTCTTCAGAAAATATAACTGTGAGATGCATAAATGTCCACTTCATAAATGGAGTTATGTACTTGATGAACTTTTCTCTTATGGTGATTGTGGATGTCTATGAATGCTGACTTATGTGGAAAAACCCTTAAGGCAACAACTTTGCATCCTTGTTTGAGTTTTTGTTTCTACTATGGTCAACCCATACAAGTTCAATTTGGGGGGATCATGGTAGTTTGAGGGCCTTTTGTTTATGTATCCTTATATTACATAACTATTAAGTAGAAGTTGTTTCAAGTTTTTAATCGTTGGGGGGGAACCTTCAATGTATTAAAAGGGCTTTGTTTTTTTACTAGTTTCTTTTTGGGTGCAAGATACTATTTGGGTTCAGTGTAGTTGGGCTTCAAATTAGATGATGGTGAAGTACTGCTTGATTTGGATTTCTCTTTTAGTGTTCGCAGTCTAAATTATACACGGGTCCTCGTATTGGGACAAACCATAATGAATTGTTTGGCATCTCTTTCCATTTCTTATTTTCTTTTCTACCTATTTTCAAATGACTAAATTGATTTGTCATATCATCTTATGCTTTTAGATATCTATTCCTTTGAAGCGTTGGCTTACCTTCAATTTGTATGGGGAGGAATGCTTTCTTACCCACATATCGATGAACGTATGCAAATTAATCACAATATCTAATCCTTTGGATTGAATGTCAAGTCATTCAATCTGCACTCATTATGTAAGCTATGAAAATTTCATCTTGTCTTTTGAGGCCCTTTCTCAGCTTTCGCTTCACGGCCCATTGCCTAAAACTATGCATGGATTGGAGGTAAATGGCCTTTCATCATTACTAGTTTCTTTTCAGGTGTAGGATTGGGCTTGAGTTCAGTGCATGTGGGCTTGAAATTAGATGGTTGTGAAAAACTGGATTAGGGCATATTTTTCATTGCTTCGAGTTGGAACAATAATGTGGTAGCTGTAAGCAAACTAACCACAGTGAATTGTTTTGCATTTCTTTTCATTTGCATTTTTCATATTGAGTAGTGCTTAGTTTTTTCTCCTTCAAAGCATTGGCTTACTTGCAGTATTATGGGGACTAATTTGCTACAGTCTGGTATGAAAGTTTTGGCACTCATTGCATAAGATATGAAAGTTCTTATTTTTTGTGCTTTGAGGCCACTATTTTGCTTTTGCTTGATTGCCGGCTTTTTTTTAAGAATGGTCCCCAAGTATTTCCGAATTTTCAATTTCGTCCCCATTGTACAAAACGTGTCTATTGCATCCCCAAAGTATTCAATCCGTGTTATATTGGTCACCATCGCACACGCCGTTTAGAATTACCGTCTAAACTAGGGGTGTTATAGTCTCTTCCACTCTCCAACCTTTCTTCCCACTTTCCCTCTAATCTGATGGCTCTCTCTCTCTCTCTCTCTCTCTCTCGATTTCAACCTTTCCTCCTCTTGCCATCCAAGCCTCCGCCGTCCTCCCCTCAGTCCGGTCCATCTCCCTCGAAACCCACTCCGTCCTCATCACCGATGCCCTCACCTCCTCCCCCTCCCTTCTCTTTCTCATCCCCCTCCGACCCCATCAAGGGTCAATCCCTCTCTCACTCTCTCCAGCTAATAAGGTTTGAAGGGCGCATGTGGTTTGCCCAATGGGGAGTAATCTGCCTAATTACCTGTGATGATGGCTGTGATGGAGCTCAAATCGGCACCCCGTAACTTGATCGGCGGTCGACTCGGAGCTGTATTGGCCACTTGGTCCCATTGACTCGATCAGGCACTTTTTTTTTTTTTTGGATCCGACTCGATCAGGCACTTCACCTTCTCGTTTTGTTCTTTGGCTTTTTCAAAAGCACTTACCGTTTGCTTGTTTTTGTTATTGACTTTGGGTATGATTTTTATTTATTGGCAACTACCTCTACAGTCTGCTGTAAAACAGAGAGTTGGGGAGTTTGTGGTACTAGCAGTGGCGGGGGTATACGCAGAGGCGGTGCTGACGGTGTTGGATGCCGCCATGAGGGAATTTGCGGGGACGGAGGATAGGATTCAGGTTGGGGGAGTTTGTTTTGGGGTATGAGAGGGAGAGGTTTGATTTGCTTGTGTAGGCATGTGTGTGAGAGAGAGATATAGAGAGGCTGGTTGTGAGAAGAGGCGGCAGTGACAGGCTTGGGTGGGTTGGGGTTCAATAAGACTAGGGTTTTGAGGTTGAAGATGAAGTTATGTGGGGTGATGTTGGTTTAATGATGAAGTTACAAAAATACCCCTGCGCTTGACGGTAGCACAGACGGAGTTAGTCGTAGGGACCATTTAAATACACATTGTAAACATTAGGGATGCAATAGACACGTTTTGTACAATGGGGACGAAATTGAAAATTCGGAACTACTTTGGGGACCATTCGTACAAAA
Organism: Rhododendron mucronatum var. ripense; assembly: GCA_019656295.1. Lineage (NCBI taxonomy): Eukaryota > Viridiplantae > Streptophyta > Magnoliopsida > Ericales > Ericaceae > Rhododendron > Rhododendron mucronatum. The sequence goes on along the minus strand of BPLT01000096.1, from coordinate 1,238,872 downwards.
AAGCCCTTGATTGCCCATAGGCTCCCCCCGCTCTCCATCTTTTCTCGTGATTTCTCAATGAGGCTCCGTTCTTGTCAACTTTTTGTCCAAAACTTTTTTTGGTATTCTTTACTCTTTTTTTTTTTTTTTGAGCTTTTTGTTGTAATTTTTTTTGAGATTAATAATGTCTCAACGAGAGGAAGCGGAAAAGTATGAAAATGTGGGCCGATGTTGAAAAAGGTCAATAAGACGACTCTGTATGGTATTGTTTTCGTCTATAGTGAACTTTTTTTTTGCTTTTGGTCATTATTTTACTTGGGTAAGTAGAGCATTGTTGATGTACCCCTGAATATGATTATCTTATTTATTTTATAGACTTTCTAGTGGTTTTGTTGTACGCCCAATTTTGTATGAAACTGCAGCTCCTGCCTACCATCTTTAATTTCAATCTAATGTGCCGTGGTCATAGCATCCAATGTTGAGCCTTCTGGATATTGGTTTTAATGGTTGCATGTAGGCATTACATGTTAATGTCAAGCGCACTTGGTGTGATTGGGAAACTGGACATCTATACTATTGAAACTTGAAATTTCTTGTACTACTAAAAGGGGCACGTCTCCTGTAGTGATCTGTTTATGTAGCATTATATTTTTGTGCGGTGTCAATTTTTCTATTTCGATGTGTATCATTAAAGTTATGTAAACCCTTTGCCTGCAGGTTTTAATTTTACTCTATTGACATTGCCTTAGAAAGCAAAGCTCGCCATCCACATCCACCCGCTCATCTGCTCCAAGGCTGTGTCGATTGCGTTACCGTGGTCCCCGCAAAACCTTAGGTGTGCTCGGTGCTGGGATACTGAAAATGATAGACAGAGCCCGTTCCTCGGCGGCGAAAGGTATAATCGCTTACTCTTCAGTATATATGCATCTGTAAAAAGTGTGGGTTTATGGATTTGTAGATCTAAAACTTTAAATCCCCACAGGGGTTTGCCCTAATGTGGTTTCGTTTGTTTTGTGAATTAACCAGCTTGGAATTGGAATCAATACTCACACACTGAATGTGTTTTTGTATTGCATCTACTGTGGTGGTTATTAAGTATTTCACTTTTGCAATTGTCATATTTCAGCAGATGAAGGATCCTTGTCTCTCTCTCTCTCTCTCTGACCATTAACTGTGTGTGCCTCTCTCTTACCTTTGCCCACCTGTTGGTCTGTTTTTATCACAGCTGAAACGATACAGATGGATATTGTGCGAAATGGAATTCAATTTTTTATTTGTTTTTGCTTGCTATTTCATATCCATTGCAATTGCATGTCCAAAACTTCTCCTTGAGGCTTAAAAAGCCTATAAGCTTCTTTTCGTAGACTAAAAGAAGCTGAAAAAGCCTATCAGCTTCTCTTTTTTTGGCTCAGATTGCAGGTATTTCTTGTTAATGAAAATCAACTTATGATTTAGGCAGTTAAATGTATTTGTTGGTGTTGTTTTTACAGTGCTACCCCGACCGATGGATCCTAAGAAAACAAGGCAGTACGTGGGTAAGGTACAGCTGAATGGAAAGACAAGGCAGAATGAGAGACTTCAAGTGGTTAAGCATGAAGGAGATGGTGGAGATGATTTTGATGATCCTGATTTACCCAATTAGGTGCATTGAAAAATATTTATTGGATGGTTTGCATTTGACTTGAACTTATTCTATCTTAAAGTTGGTTGAAATTAAGTCTGATTTAAAGGTGCATTTTATTTTTACTGTTAAGAGCAATAATATTTATTGGCTGTTTATTTAAGTCCCTTTTGTTCTCTTTTTTTAAGCATAAGATGATCAGTACTCGCCATGTCTCATATTCATTAATTCTCTGATATTTTGAGTATACTTAGAGGATTTTGGATTGGGTTGAACAGGGATTCCTTCTGGGTGTTTGTCAAAACATTAAAGGGGTAAATACTCTTTCTTTAGAGCAGAATCTGAAGTTGATTCTCCTTGTTGTTGTATGTGCAATACAATTCATAGATATTGGATCGTGTTCAGCGAATATTCCTTGTGGTTTTGTCATGATTTTAGACGGGTTAATCCTAATTTTGTAAACCAGATGCAGAATCTAGAAAGCATAGAAATGGTAGCATCTTAGAAGAAGTTTTAAGCAGTTTTTTTTTAATTCTCAAGTGTGTGCAATAAGTTCCTTATAGGAGCTGGTTTGCGCACTGAGGGAGAAAGCTCCTTTATTTTTATACGAGTTTAGGGCCACATCGCAAGCACCTTGTTTTGTGACATGGGTTATGTAACTCATCTATTGAGCATTGATATGGAAGTGATATGTATGATGATCATTACTCAAGATGATAGATTGATGGTAGAATGGAAGTATTTGTAATTCAAAGTGCGAAGATTACACATGAGAGTGCACAGACATACTCTGCTATATAGTTTGAGGGCCTTGGTGTTTTCATAGCTTTTATTGCTCATTCTAAAGCATTTAATGCATTCGTATGATTGATCAGACCCATGTTATGTGTATTTAGTCTTTTTCCTTGATCCATAAATATGAAGCTCAGAACAAAGTTATGAAAAGAACTAGGCCTTGATCTAGCAATGATCTTATTATTGCTATGCTTTGTTGTTATGATTGATGAAGTTTGCAGCTTTTCTTTTGGATAAAATGTGGAATTTTGGGTATTTATTCAGGAATTAGATAAGAGTGGATGTAGATTCTTTCCAGGCGTGGAGATTTAGCTACTTATGGGATTCCAAAGTTTTTAGCCGTAATTGGAATCATTGCTGTTGATTGCTTTCACATGTTATGTGCTTGGAAAAGGAAATGATGGAAGAAAATAAGAAATGCGTATATGTCTTCTTTTGCATGTTGAAGTCTAGCGTGTTTCTCTAACTTGGATTATGTTTTACTGATGATGTTTTCGAAGGTAGCTGGTGCTGTCTGGTCCAACGGACAAGCACACCAAATTATGTTTCATCGTTGAAATTCTGAAAAAGCTGGTGTTATGTGTGTGCAGGTTTGTGCGTGATCCTGTGTTTTAGGAACAAATCTATGTATGTGGAGCTCTGCTGGAATCATAAATGTGTTAACTTTTCTTGTGAGGAAATCCAAACAAGCGTTCTAAGGTAATCTTTCAAGAACAGAGTTACTTTGGTTTTTCATATCTTGTAGGAGTATGGTTGAACTATTGATTGTGCCTGTAATTTAATTAGGTTCTATGTTGCAGTTGTGCTGTAGCTTTGCCGTTACTTTTGGGCTTGTGTTTGTACAGAAGAGAACAAGTAGGAGTTGAACTGTTGGTTATAGCCGAAGGACTCAAAGGCTCCTGGACAATGGAAAATTTCTCATTCAGCCTTGTGAGAATTTGATAATTATCATCAACATCTTTCTTCCTTCAATTGTGGTTGTTGGCCTCAGTTTCTAAGTGAGAAGGGGCAAACTAAGTTAGTCGCTTATAATGAATCATCTAAGAAGAAAGTAGCACACATAGTATAGCGTAATTAATGTTTCGCTTGACTGGAATGTGCTTCATTGCTTGAGGCCTAGGACCCTAAACGTGGCTTAGAAAAGGTAATGTTGCTTGTGCGAAGCCCCTCTAGTTGCAGTTTAATGTCTTTGTTTCTCATTCTTGCAAGTTGACAAATTCTCCGGTTTTGATCTGATAGTTTTTCCTTCAGCTATGTTCTCCAGGGTCAAGCTCTATCTCCTCTGACTTCTTCACGTGCTCTAAAGGTAAGTTCAGTAAAGCAGTTAGGAACTTGACAATGCCTATATAAAAAGTTTAGATTATTATTGTTATAATAAAAGAAATAGAATCGATATCTTTCTATCTTATACTACATCCATGGGGGAAAACCATGCTTCAAATTTTGGTTTTGCGAAGGCATCTCACACACATTACAATATTAATTTATACAATAAGATAGAGAATCAGATATTTCTATAGACGTTGTAAAGGGTCCTATTAGCATGCATCCCGTAAGAATTGAACCTACGAACTCTCTAATTATGAGTTGGGCGCACCCTACTGCTCAGCCTTAGTAAAGTCAAGGCCTGTTAACTTAACTACGAATCGCCATTCCATGAGTTATAGTTTGTAATTCTAGCATATTCTCTGATCCTTTTTCCCCCTCTCTATGCATATTCTCAAATCATTTTAGTTATTTACTGTCTCAATCCGGAACAAACCTTATTGCGTCGCTTTTGTTTTTCACTTGAGAAAAGCAATGGAAATTGGAAAAGTTAGAATAATGCACTTATCATTATTAATAAGAACGTTGATCTATGTGGTACAGTGCCCAACATCATTTGTACAATTTCTTGAGAAAATCAGATCAGTGCATTGCCCTCATTTGTAGCTTACTCATAGCTCAAGTTACAACCAAGCTCAACCGCCTGATCTGTGCAATCGACAGCGACTTCTCCTCTTTCTGTCTTGTCCACCTCTCTCTCTCTCTCTCTCTCTCTCTCTCTCTCTCTCTCTCTCTCTCTGTGCCAAACCCGCCTGATCTCCACCGACTTCCTCGTCATCATCCTCAACGTGATCGTCATCTTGTTCTCCTTTGCTATCGTAACCTCCATCACTGCAACTCTCACACGCCACACCGTCCACCCCAGCCGTGTTCGAATCATTCAAACTCTTCCTGTCCTCTTCCTCTCTCTCTCTCTCTCTCTCTCTCTCTCTCTCTCTCTTGGATTTGCAGAACCAGCCCACAATCGACCTGGTACCCTTTTCTCTCTCTCTCTCTCTCTCTCTCTCTCTCTCTCTGTGTGTGTCTCACTCGTCTATGTTTATGTTTATGTCTACTGGTATTTGTATCCAAAATTTCTAAGGTGTACCTATTGAAATCTGGTATTTGTATCCAAAATCTGGTATCTGTATGCAAAATCTCTCTCTCTCTCTCTCTCTCTCTCTCTCTCGACAATGCTGAGATCACAAATGGAAGCCGCAGATTTGGAGGAAGCAGATTTGGGGGAAAACACATATGAATTGTCAGGCATGATCTGATTTTACCACAAAACCTGGGACAAAATAGCCAAAAAGAGGAAAACAGAAGATTATCACACCTGCTAAAAACACCACACCTGCTAACGACTTAAGACGAAGTAAGGAATTGTATAGTGATTTAAGAAGTGCTTTTGTTCAGCTTGTGTTACTCACAGATCATTGAACACAGTTGATCTTTCAATGTAGATGTGCTTCATGTCTTATGTAATATTTTCTCCATTGGAATACACCAACTCATGGTCTTTGTGTTTTCTCTACGTCTGCAGTGTGCAAGACAAGGATTTGTGCTGGGTTTGATCGTTTTAGGTGGTGCAATTCCTAGCAATCAAAGTTGATGCATTGCTGAAACTGATTGTTGATCTATTGGAGGTTTTTTCTTCAATGAAGGGCCAGGTGGGGAAGAGTTTTTTGATGTTTAGATGTAGGCTTTGGTGAGGTAGCCCTTCTGTTATTTTGTTAATTCTTTAATTGCTCTTCAATGTGTTTTGGGGCGGCTATTTGCTTGTGGAGTTATTGCATGATCAGGAAGGTTAACTAATGAAAACTCTCATTTCATCAAAGAGCTTCCCAGTTCTCTTATTTCCCTTGCATCCAAGAAGCAGTATTTGCAAGAGCCTGCTGTCTCAATCATGTTGGGTTTGGTTGAAAAGGTATTTTGCATATTATGTCTTAGTTGTTCCTTTGGGTGGTTTCAGGGGAAGATGAATAACACAAACTATTACTGTACTTGTGCTTAGTGAAATAATATGATTCTAGACTTGGACGGATGCAATCTGGAAAATTTCAGTATAAACGGCTTACGTAGGATTGCTGTCAGAGCTTTTGGTTACTTTGTTCAGAAAAACAGCATAAATGTGGTTGCAATGAATGAAATTCCATGCAATGATACATATCGCCAATGTACTTGGGACGTGAACTTTGTGTATATCCATCCAATGATACAATATTAAAGGAAGGATCGTTTTTCTGGAGTAGTCAGACATGTAAACATCCATGCACGAGGTTCCTGCATCAGGATGCCTGTTGTGTCAAATTCATTTCAACATATCTTGTTGAAGTAGTTGGTGCCATGATCAACTATAACCTTCCATTGTGCATAGGTTGTGTAAATTCACATTCATTGCTACTCCACTCTCCCTTCCAGCACAGGACTATAGAGTCTTGGTTATACACTTGTTATAATTTTAACAATGAAATGGCCAGATGGATTGAATAGGGACTTGCTATATGATCCGATAGTCTTGATGTTCGTAAGTGATGAAGTGCAACAATTCTTATCTTCCTCTCTCTTGCTTTCAAAGATGTGAGTATTTGCTATCGCTGTCTGTATTACTAATCTGTTTGAAGTGCACCTGTGGTCTCTTTGTGCTCCAGTATCATACTCTTATCTATTTGCAGTTTGGATCTTTTCTGTCCGTACTCATGTTCTGTATTATTTTCCTTTCCTGTCATTCTCACAGCTTGTATGGTCTGGTGTTGCTGTTTTCCTGTCCTCATTACCTGCATATATACTTTTTTTGTAAATCAGCTGCATAGGCCCATGTTGGAGAAGACTTCTGGTTGATTTGGAACTTGATACTGCATATCAATTACCATTGTAGGAGTAGCTTAACTTTGAGGACTTATCAATTGTCCATTTGTAAGTTTTTCGCTGCATATGACTGAAACATATTTTGGCATCTTTTTTGTTAATTGGTAGCTGGAAATGCATGCATCAAATGCACTGATTAGTCTTGTTTGAGAGTGGAGTTGGACCTTCTCCATCTTTGCCTTTTTTGATTTGCAAAGGAATTTATAATAGTCAGAATTAACTTAAATTAGAACTTAAGTTTACATATCCGGAGGTTAGTTCATTTATCTGTGCATAATCAAATTAATGTTAACAGTTCATGGGCATATTATGGCCATTGATTTTTATTCAATTTTATCTTAGGCAAGAGTATTAGTTTGTACTTAGACATCAAATTGTTTAAATGAGATCTTAAACACTTCAAATATCGCCCAAATTTAGGAGTTTGGAATTGTTACCGTTGGCTATTCTAGCTCATTACATTTGGAAGGGAAAATTAAATCAAACACTAAACAGGAAACGTATTTCACCTAGCCTACACAGATGCAATTGATTTCACAATGAGACTGGTTTCTTTTTCGTCGTTTATGGGTAAGTCTCTGTGATTCGTTTCTTCTGTGTGGGGCATTTCTTCAGCGTAGGGGATTTAACTTAATATATGTGTTTGCCTAAATGACGTGATCCTTTCATTTATAAAGCATGCCGGAGTTTTATACGTAGGTATACTCAGCTAATACACATGGGGGATGAATTTGAGTGGCAGTCTAAGGGAGAGATGGATAAGTGGTTTAACAGGATCATATGTGCATCGTTAGCAGCACCGATGACTAGATTGACGCGTAAGGGAACCCGTTTTGTTTGGAGTGACTCGTGTGAGACTGCTTTTCAAGAGTTAAAGAAGCGATTGACTACCGCACCTGTTTTGATTGTGCCCGAACGTGGAGTTGGCTACTCCGTGTATTGTGATGCATCCCAACCCTATTCTCCCAGAAAGAACTTAACCTTCGTCAACGCCGTTGGATGGAGCATCTAGAAGATTATGACTTTGAATTGCAATACCACCCGGGGAAAGCGAACGTTGTGGCAGATGCATTGAGTAGGAAACCGACACATCTAGCGAGCCTAGCAATTCACGAGTGGAAAGCAATGAACGATTTGGGCTCTTATGCCATGCACTTTGAGGAAGTTCGGGAAGGGGTCACGTTATGCAACTTGACGGTGCAATCAACTTTATCGACCCGAGTGATTGAGGCTCAACAACGTGATGAGGAAGCGGAGGAACTCCGTACTAGATTCCTTAGTGGAAAAGCTCAAGAAGGGTGGATGCTACACGCCGATCAAAGCTTGCGCTATCAAGGGAAGTTGTTCGTACCCGTTTCGTGTCGGGAGGAGATTTTGCGAGAGTTTCATCATTCTCCATTAGCCTTACATCCAGGAGGAACGAAAATGTATCACGACTTGCGTAGGCAATTTTGGTGGTCCGGAATGAAAAGGGATGTTGTGACTTTCGTATCCAAGTGTCTCACGTGTCAACAATTGAAAGCGGAACATCAAAGACCTGCTGGGGAGTTACAACCATTGCCGGTAGCCGAATGGAAGTGGGAGAATGTGACTGTGGATTTCGTTACGGGCTTACCGAGATCGCCGAGGGGGCATGACGCTATTTGGGTAATTGTGGACCGTTTGACCAAGACCGCTCATTTCTTACCGATTCAGGTCACCGATTCCGTCAATACGCTTAGCCGTTTGTATATTCGAGAGATCATTCGACTTCATGGGATTCCCGTATCCATCGTGTCCGATCGAGATCCGAGGTTTACTGCGCGTTTTTGGCAAAGTTTGCAAGCTGCTTTAGGCACTAATTTGTTATTTAGTACCGCGTATCACCCTCAAACCGATGGGCAATCCGAGAGAACGATCCAGATTTTGGAAGATATGCTTCGGGCTTGTGTGATGGATTTCCGGGGTAGCTGGGAGGATCATTTGCCGTTAGTCGAATTCGCGTACAACAACAGCTATCAATCTAGTATCGAAATGGCACCGTACGAGGCTTTATATGGGAGACCGTGTCGATCGCCTGTCTGTTGGACCGAATTGGGAGAGGCTACGCTTATAGGGCCGGATATGATTAAGGAGACCTCCGATAGCATAAAAGCAATACGCCAACGCCTTAAGAAAGCTCAAGAGAAAACGACCAAACAAGTTAAGGTGATTCGCCAAAGGTTGTTGACCGCGCAAAACAGACAAAAGAATTATGCCGATCGTCGTCGTCGACCATTGTCGTTTGAAGAGGGAGATCATGTATTCCTTAAAGTGTCACCACAGAGAGGTTTGTCTCGCTTTGGGAAGAAGGGAAAGCTATCGCCGCGTTATATCGGGCCGTTCGACATTATTGAGAAGATTGGAGAGGTTGCGTATCGTTTAGCCTTGCCACCGAGGTTATCGGGTATCCATGACGTGTTTCATGTGTCTATGCTGAGGAAGTACGAACCGGATCCGTCGCATGTGTTAGAGTGGTCCGAACTCGAGTTAGAGGCCGATGCGTCTTATGGGGAAGAACCGATCCGTATCCTAGATTCGCGCGATCAAGTGTTGAGGGGTAAGACGATACCGTTAGTACGAGTCTTGTGGAGGAGTCAGGGTAGCGAGGAATCGACATGGGAAAGGGAGGACAAGGTTAGAGAAAAGTATCCGCATCTATTTTCGGAATGAACCAATGTGAGTGTTTGAAAATTTAAAGTATCATGGTATTTGAATTGTTGCATAATATTGGTGGATAGATTTTTTTTTTTTTTTTTGCACGTTTAAATGATGCATAATTTAGTTGAGCATGGTTGTTTAAATTTTGAGGACGAAATTCCTTTAAGGAGGGTAGGATGTAGAGACCCGTAAATTTATTTTATAATTTTATTGTCTTATAAATGGAAAAGTGATGGATTAATAAAAAATAAAATAAAATAGAATTGGGGGTCGATGTGAAAGAAGTTTAAAGTCGTGGGGTGTTATTGTGATTAGTGCATGTGTGTGGCGTGTATATCTCCTGGGGAAGATTCATTTTTTTTTACTTTTTCCCCTTTTCTCTCTTTTCTCTCGGCTCTCTCTCAATTTCTCCTCTCAACTCTCAAAAAACTCACCTAATTACTCAAAATCCACAACAATCTACCTCAACTCCATCGTCTACTAGTATATTCGAGCTTGTATTGCGTTGGGCAAAGCTTGGTTTGAAGTATTTTTGCTTGGTTTGGAACTCCAGAAGCAAGGATTACTTCTTTTGTTCGATTTGTGTTTGGGTACTCGAGGTAGGAAATTCTACCTCTCTTTATATGTTATTTGGGTTCTCTTATGTCCTATTTGAGTACCTCCATGCTTTGTTTGAGCTTGTATTGATTGTGGTTTGATCTGGACGAAAATCTGATAACTTATGAAAAAAATCGCCAAATTCCTACCGGTAGGTTACTGTTAAAAAGTCAGATTCCTTAGATTCCTTTGGTGCACTGAGATTTCATTTTTCCTTCTCTTAGTTCCTGCACCCGACAGCTTCTTCTCTGCTCAACTGTGCACCATGTATTTGCATAGTCGATCGATGATCGACCTTCGTTGCCTCATTTCATGAGCGTGACGATCTTTCTCGAAGTCTCTAGCCATTTCCATGAATATTCTAAGATTATTTTATTGTACATGATGAGAACGTGGATAATCATGCATGATATTTGATCAATGAGAAATATGTAAGGGATTTGTTCAAGTTCGTGAAAACTCTGACATGATAAGCACGAGCACGATATTTGTATGAACGGTACACTTAAACTAGTGAATGACGCGCGAACATTCGGGGCCCATCGACGGGTGGGTGACCTGGCAGGGGATATTCAGGGTCCCAAAATTAGTCTGGCAGGAGCTAATGCTCAAAATAATCACTCAAGGCCTAACCTTCAAGGTGGGTGCTTGGCAGGGGATATTCAGGGTCCCAAAATTAGCCTGGCAGGAGCTTCGGCTCAGACACACAAAAGCGACACGACATGTTGAGACATAATTTGACGAGTATGATTTATGGGTTGAATAAAAGAAAGATTGAAGATTTTGGAACACTCGTTCATGAAAATTGTGCTTCCTCTGTTGTCTTGATCTTCCATTGTTCATTTGTTTGTCTCGCTCATTTGCATATAGAGTTTGTGTAGACTTTTCTACTGAGCTAGTGTAGTTCAAGCCTTAAATTATTTACAGGTACTAATCAGGGACCATAGATCGCATTGCTTGAAGTGCTTGGAGTGTGGTCACTACTTTTGAAAGCTAATCAAGGAGTTACTTGTCCATCTTCGTAAATTTCTTTTGAAAGATGTTTTTGTAACTAAAATTGTAATTCTTTTGACTTGGAATATTGTATCCATTAAAACTCTTTTGAATTTCGATACTTATGAAAATTTGGGGCCGTTGAGCCGATGTTGTAATACTTTGGAACTTTATGGATTAGGAAGTATTTACTTGGGAATGAGAATACAGCGATATCTTTTGGGTACTGTACGGATATTAGTGAGGATTTTTATTATGAAAATCTTTTATATTCATGTTGAAAATTCAGGACGTGACAATTGGGTTGTTTCTCATTGGAAAATTTCTCATTTGATGAGTGATGAAAAATTGATGTTAGCAGGAAACAATTGTCCTTTAAGCTCTAATCGTGCCCAAGAGAAAGAGATACCAGGAGTTAAACTCATGTTATTGTATTGGTCTGATGTGTGGAGAAATGATACTGTAATAATAAAAGTTCACACTCATTTTTAGAAGCTGATGTAAGGACAAGAATTTCACAAATTGTATTAGTGTAAACACCCTAAGGTGTCAAGAAGTAAAGAATAGGGTATTCTAGATTGCACGTGAAAACAACAGTATCATGCTTTTTGGTGCTACTTGGTAGTGTGAACTATCTCGTGCCTTGTGATCTTTTTCTTGGGTATAGAATTTCATATTTTTTGTTTGTTCACATGGTTATGGCATGATTGAGTCAACTGGCGTAGCAAGTCGTGGCTTCAATACATAATAGTTTCATGGTTACTCTTTCGTGGGGCTTCTTGCTCCAAGTATGGAAGCTAGAGTGGTAGATTGGGTAGGAGTGCTGAACTTTGGTTAAGAGGACTAGCTATTATGAAAGCAATAGTTTTTCAATAACATGTGTTATAAAATCCTTGCAACATTCTATTTCTAAGATTGTATTTTGCTCACTTCGATTTTGACTAGAGTGTATTTTGTTTCCATGCCAGATAAGGATACCTCTTTCCTTGATTTTTACATTCAATCATACTGGAAGTGTATTTATTCATTGCCTGAATGCTTATTTCGTACTGTTGGTTACTAAATTGATAGTAAAGGTTGTATTTGTCCAGAGAATTAAACATATTTTAGTGTGTCACAGCAAAAGGGAAATATTGCAATATGCATTTTGTTTCGGTTTTGTTATGATTGAATTATGGTGAGATCGATTAGGCATGGATCCATAGGAGTTAGGAAGACAAATACCACTCTAATTTCGGTATTGAAGGTGTACTAGAGCTTCTGGTGTTGGTAATGGTTGTCCAAATGGAATTTCTATGAGTTCACCATTTTCCTCCGCCTTTTGTGGACCGAAAAGAACCTACTATGAGCGATCCATTGACATAGACAAGCTAGCTCCCTTGGGGAATACCTTTCCTGTTCTATATCTTGATAGCTGTCAACATAAGGCTGAAAGAATAGATAGAGCGCCATTCATTTTCAGATAGGGAACAATCTTTCTACTTCGACAAGGTCTTGTAGGTTCCCGGAATGACTACAAGTCTGATTTTAGTCTCCCATCTGGAAACGAAGGTAGTGAAAGGACAAGCACTGACTGATTGAGAAACTTAAGTTCAAGTACTGAAATTGCGTAATTGGAAGCTAAAAGTGAATCGTTGAATGCTGAAACTGACCTTTAATTGTTGGAAACAATGTGTCAGGGTTGGAACTCTGTGTGTGTGAGTGCGCGCATAAAATGGTTTTATCTTGCGAAATGCGTGACAGTAAATGCTTGAATATGAGTTCGTAGTTGCTGGAAATTAAAGACAGATGCTGAATTTTAGGTAGTGTTCCGGTTTACCCCCTACAAAAATAAGTACTTATTTGCAATTTTCAAGCTTAAAAATAATAGGTTTACTGAAATAAAAAAATTATGCAATATGGATCTTGTTTTTTTTTTTTTTGGCTAATTAATATGTATCTTGTTTGATAGATCAAACCATGCAAAAAATTAGAAAATTATTTTTGTAAACCCATTATTTTTAAGCTCTATTTCTTTCCTCGTTTCTTTTTGTGTTTTTGATCTCATAATTCTTGGAAATGACACCACTAATTTTATGATTAATATTGGAAGATTGGTGAAGAGGCTTCAAAGCGCTTCTGGTTGACATGATAACCAAATTGAAGAAGGCATTTGCATGGAGAAAGAAGTAGTATGTTATAATTTCTTTTGTTTGATGATGGAATACTGTATTGTGATGCAATTTCTAACTTTCTTTTTCCTTTCACTAAAGGTCAAAAGCCTACCAAATTTTGCTGATTTCGATTTTTATGCATTTCGATGCTGCCTAACAGGTATGGTGAATCCATGGTGTTTTGTATTCTTAGAACCTTAATATTTTTTTCTTGCATCTTTTACCAGAAAGAAAGCAGAAGAGTATCGACATTGAGAACATCGGCCACTTACGCGATCTTGTCCTAGGATCCTAGTTCCGTGCCCAAATTGACTATTTCATTGAGTATCTCTGGGTGTGTAGTCGTAGTTTCAACATGCATCCCTCAATACAGCAGTACTTTATGTTCCTTGTTATTAGGGATGGCATTCGGGGCGGATATGGGGATTTCCGTACCCGATCCCCGAAACCGAAAGGCTGCCCATATCCGCCCCGATACCCGAACGGGGAGAGAAGATTTTACCCATAACCGAACCAAACGGGGTTCGGGTATTCCCCGAAACGAATGGGTAACCGAAAGCAGAACACAGAAGCAGCAAAATCAGAAGAGAAAGCATTTCATCTACACTCTGTTCCGATAAAAAAAAAAAAAATAATCTACACTCTGTAAAATTAAATGAATGATTACCACAAATATATACAGAAATGTATCAGTTTTCATTTGAATGATGGGATTTAGGAAGCAAACTTCACAGACCACTCTCAGATCTGTTGATGAGTTGTCCGAAAACACATTTCAAAACAAACCCATTTTGAAACAAAGAGAGAGACTCACGGAGAAGATGGAGGAAGATCGTCGTTCTTTGGGTGTGAACGACGGCAGTTGGCATATTAGATCGACGATTCGACGTCGACGACGGCGGCTTTAGTCACCGTGAAGTGGAGGCGCCGCTCTCTTCTCTTCGCAGTCGAGTGGAAGAAGTGGGTTTGTGTAATGGAGAGTCTGGAGACCGGAGAAGAGTGAGAGAGGGAGAGGTGTGCGATCAAAATCAGGGGAGAGATAGGAGGATAGAGGGGACCGAGAGAGACTAGAGAGAGAGGGAGGATGGATGTGCGGCAGATGTGTGAACCCTACACACCCCTTGCACCTACTGCTATACTTATATATGAAGGGTACTTTTGTAATTTTGTTATTTCGGTTCGGTTGGGGTAACAGCTAAACCATAACCGAACCGATACCCGTTCGGTTATCTAATGTCTCAACCATACCCATACCCACGGGAAAATTTTCGGTTATTATTTGGTTATTTCGGTTCGTTTCGGTTCGGGTACCCATCGGTTCGGTATATATTGCCATGCCTACTTGTTATTCATCCACGGCCTAATCTTGTTTTTTTTAATCGGCATCCAATGCCTAATCTTTATCATCACTAATACGTGGGTGATCGCATTTGAGTACCATGTGATGTGCCACCAATGTAGTGGAAGAATGGTCCCCATATGTCATGTTGTGGAGCACATTCTACCAATGCAATGGTGACGCATCAGATGGTATCCAAAATGTGGTCACCATAGCATTGCTCAATCTTCAAGCTTCATTTTCTTAAGTATTCATGCGAGTTCAACTAGAATTTTTTGTTTTCTGACATTTTCAGTTAGGTTTGGAAATTTTAGTGCCTCAATTATTTGCTTAGTTGTCTCCCGTACCAATGACACAGTGGAATGAGAGTGATGAATAACATTTTCTAAACAAATCAACCCACCCATGAAAATATGGGACACTAAAGAAACCATTTAAGGTTGATTGGAGAAAAAGAACTGGAACCCAATTTTGATGTGGAAAAATTTCAAAATACCCCCCAAACTTTGCACTCAATGTCTAATAGACACCCAAACTTTCATAAAGTTCAATTTTACTCCTAAATTTTTGCTCCATCAATCAATTAGACACCTACTGTCAAAACCTATCAACTAACAGGTTTTTCTAAGTTGAATGTTTTGCTCCGTTAAATAGCTTACAACCATACTCTTTCCCTCTTCCTCTTTGCCCCCTCTCCCTTCCCTTCCCAAAACCTAACCCTAGCCCTAAAATCTCCAATTATCTCATCCCACTTGACTAACCCTTTCCTCCTTCTCCTCCTCTTCGCCCCTCCTCCAGCGACTAAGAATCAATCTCCAATTTCACCAACATGGCTTCCATTTTTCAAATGTGAGAAGCTTCACAAACCAATTGAAACCCAAGACTGTGACATTAGGAAAAGAAATAGAAGAGGGAGAGGGGGGGGTGGTTGGTTTGGGGGAGAGAGAGAGACAGCGCCTTAAATTAGTTAAAAATTGAAACCCAAAAATCATTAGGAAAAATAAATAAAAAGGAGAGAGAGGCATTTACAGCCTCTACAATGTTTCCTTGCTTGGTGGATACTAAGGAAAAAGTGGTTTGCAAATAAAATTTTTCTAGGGGGGTCATAACCAATTGATCTTCTTTGGCCATGGAGAAGGTTTGCCCTTTCTTCGTTGTTGCATAGATAGATGCTAAGTAAGAGAGAGAATGAGAGTTGAGACATGGGGGACATTTCAAGTGCTATGGGATACCACGTAAGCATATTTAACTGAGCCCAAACGTCCAAGTCAGCCAAATCCATTAGCTATTTTATTTGACAGATTTGAACGGTAGGTGTCTAATTGATTTTGACGTTGCAATAGTTTGGGAGTAAAATTGAAGTTTGTGGAAGTTTGGGTGTCTGTTGGACATTAAGGTCAAGTTTGGGGGGGCATTTTGAAAATTTTCTTTTTCATGTACTTAAACATGAGGTCATTCCTTGAAGGAATTATTGACCCTACAGTTATTTTGGATTGAGAGATCACGTGCGGCTTAATAATCTTGCTGGATTATTTGTCTCAATGATATTTTTGTACTGTTAGTATTATTTTTTATTGCATCCTCCCTTAACTAGTAGAGTTTCCTCCGGTGGTGCTATGCAGTTGGTAATGCGTGCGGGAGTTTAGGGTTCGAATTTGGTACGAATAGTTTGCGTTATGTCTGTTATCGTTCTTTGCTGTGTATTTTTCTTTTGTAGGAGAATTTGGGGCATAGCTATACTGGAAGATTGCATTTGTGGTTCTAAGTAACTTTCTTCTTTGAGTCTCATATGAGGATGGTTCTAACTGGGAGTGATCCTAGCCTGTCATGGTTTACTGTATGTCTTTTCTCTGTTGTAGTTGATTTGCCTAATTTGATGTCTCATCTGTTTTTTGGTTGTGTTTCATTCTTTTTTTACCCTTGTAGTTTCTGGTATGATTGTCATGCACATTGCCATTGTGTTGTCAGGTCTAGTGCTATGCTTCTTCCTTTTTTGTCACCTCTCCTATCGTAAACTATTTGTAGAGCATTATCTATAGATTGTCATGTGGTGTCAATTTTTCTATTCAAATGTGTATTTGAGAGTCTTATAAACCCCTTGGTTGCAGGTTCAATGTTTCTCTTGTAATGTTGTCTTTGAGACCTAACATATATTTAGGATATCTAATGTTATGATATTGCTTTTTTATATATTGTTGTTACTTTTGGTTTTTACCATATTTCTGTCCTCCTCCCACACGTTGTGTAGATCTTCATTGGCATAAGAAGGAGATGACATTATCGGTTCTATGTGTTTTGTTCTTGATTTTTTTCCATTATTGGTATTTTGATAGGTGAAGATCAGTATAAGTTGACATGACAACAGAATATTTTTCCCATGATTGGTATCTTGACATGAGTTTGCTATTCCATGAAGAGTGTAGTTAGCCGGTCCCTTGGCCATGCAGTGTTTTAGTGGTACTGCTAGAGTGTTAGAGTCTCTCAAGTCTTGTTGAGTCTCATCGTTTTCATTGTCCTAAGCCACTTGGCTTTTATGGAGTTTGTTAGCATCTTGTGGTTTAAAAGAAGCACTAGGTTGGGTATGCGAAAGCTGAGATGTCCAAAACACATTTGCTTGTATCACATGATAATCACTATGCTATCTAGTCTTCGTGTAGGCACTTGCCTTGGCCCCTTGGCCTGTACATTTTAGTTGCCTGCATGTTGTGATAATCGCACTAGTCTTGGCCTTTTGACCGACATTTCGTATAAAAGTCTGTTTTGAATATTCACATTTTGCTCACCATCTTTACACGATATCCCTACGCTGCTTGCTTGATGCCTCTTGGCTTTAAACTATCTGAACGCTTTCTTGCATGACTCCTCTTGGCTTTAAACTATCTGAACGCTTTCTTGCATGACGCCTCTTGGCTTTAAACTATCTGAACGCCTTCTTGTATGACGCCTCTTGGCTCTAGAACATTTTTGTTAACTATGTAGCTTAGCACTTCTTGTCTTGCATCTCTTTAGGCGTTGGTCGCTTGACCAGTGACTCTGCTTGCTGTTTTCTAACATGTTTTCCCTTCCCCTTTTGCTTCGTGCTTGCTTATCCTGTTCTCACTCACTATCTGTTTTTGGCTTAATAAACAAGTACATCTGAAATCAGTCAAAGTGTATTAAATTGTTTTACGTCAAATAAGTAAAGGCCAATCTCTATGGTTGGGCTGAGAGGGGTGGCTAACACCTTCCCCTCACCGTACCCATGAATCCCAAACTCAAAATCTCGTCCGTTTTGGTTTCTTGAATTCTAAAACCAAGTGGCGATTCTAAATAGAATAAGTGCGCCACAACGGACACTTTTGATCAAACAAAGACATGCTGCAACTGGTGTCGTTTTGCTTATTGGCCATCCTATGTGGTGAGCTCTCTTCAAGGGGGTGTCCACAATGGGGAGGAATTGATACGTATCTTAGATTCACGTAGGGATGGCAACGGGGAGGGTCGGGGGTGGATACCCCTATCCCCGTCCCCGATCCCCGAACCTAAACTCATCCCCATCCCCACCCCAATCCCCATCGGAGATTTATTTTTACCCTCCATCCCCGCCCTAAACGGGGAACGGGGATCCCCATGGGGATTCGGGGATCCAAAGTTTCCAAAACTTTTTTAAAAAATAGTCACCAGCCATTAGAAAATACGAACCTTGAAACTAAATTCCAAAAAAAAAAAAATCTAGGCTTCCATTACAATTTACAAACCAAATGCCAAGGAATGCCGATGAAAATTCGATTGCCAACAGTGCAGGAAAAAATATGGTCAGTGTTCAGAGTGGATGGTCACCCATGAAAATCCGATTGCCAAACTTACTGTATTGGGATACGACAGATTAGTGATACAAAATGCAACAAAAAAATGAAATATGTTAACTCTCTAAGAGAGATAGTGCCATTTTTTGTATATGGTATTTCAAACAGTCCTAATACTTGAAAATGGGTGGAAACAGTTTTGTTAAGTCATTCAGATCGAAGTCTGGATTGCTTTACAAGTTACAATCATAATAAGGAACACCTTCTCATGTCTAATAAGGAACACCTTCTTATATTTATATGTATATATAAATATAATATATTTGATTATTATATATAGGAGGCTAGCGGAGCGGGGCGGGGCGGGGCGGGGCGGGGCGGGGATCGGGGCGGGGACAGACTCATACCCATCCCCTACCCGTTCCCGATTTTTTTTTTAAAATTATCCCCATTCCCTACCCAATCCCCGAAAAATTCCCGAATCCCCAACCCATTTGGGGCGGGGAATGGGGCGGGGAGGGGCGGGGTGGCTGAGATTGCCATCCCTAGATTCACGCGATCAATGCTGTGTTTGGTTAGTATTTTGAAAAGTTTTTTGAAAAATAGTAGAGGTAATAAGTGGAGAGAGATAGAGAGAGAAATGTTGGAAGTGGGAGGAATCTAGGTAGAATCTAGGGGGAATTTTTTGAAAAATACTTTTCAAAATGCAAAGAGAACAAGGCACAAGTGTTGAGATGTAAAACGATACTATTGGTTAGAGTTTTGTGGAGTAATCTGGGTAAGGAAGAGGCAAAATGGGAAGGGAGGATGAGGATAGAGAAAAGTACCTGCACTTGTTTCTAGTGTTAATCAATGTGAGTCTTTTGAACTTAAAACTCATAGTTACCAATTGTTGAATTACATTGATTGTTATGGTTTATGCATATCTAGTTGATGCATGACTCGTTTGATTTGGTTTGTCAAATTTCGAGGATGAATTTTTTTTTTTTTTTTCAGGAGGGTAAAATGTAGAGACCCTGTATTTAATTTCAATAATTTTAATGTTTAATAAGAGCTTATGTTGTTAAAAATGTGAAATGTGAAGTGGTACATATGGCTTTTTGAGCTTGAGTCTGCATAAAACTGTCTCTTCATAACATATATATTATTTTGAGGGTTTTATTTATGAAAAAGCTAGTTTATTTATGTTTAAAATCGGGGCGTGACACTATAACTTGAATTCAGAATAAAAATCAAATTAAATCCACATCCGGACTAACTTTGGTTGTAGAACTGGCACAAAAGGGGGAATTTGTCGAAGGTGCTACATCGATCTATTCTTAATAGCCGAGTAGACAACAATGATGAGCTCGGACTTCAAGAGCTCATTCCGTTGGCTGGTTCCTTTTGTTTCTTTAAATCGTAAGTAGATACGTCCATTTTCGTGTTGTTTTTTTTTCTTTTCTAAAATTATCGTTACTACAACAACAAACAACATACACACAGTAAATTCCCAACTACCAATTATACCAATGAGCAAGCGGAAACATCAAAGCACGATACATTACACTAGTATCTTAAAAAAACAGATACCAAACTTGACAGAAATGAAAAATGAAACTTGTGTGTTGTCTATTACCTTTTAAACTATTAAAAGCTCAAGTATTTGTAAAATCTCACAATAAAATCCTAAACTGGTTGACTCCAGCAAAAGAATATTTCCCTTTTCTGGAATTCCTTACGTGTATGGTTTCTTTCTATTTCTATCAATAGTTTTACAGCCATTTGGGCTCATCCTAACACAACAGGGTGTACTTTTGAGTTGTGTCATTCAAATTGGGGGTTGATTGATTCATTGGTGCGACTTGTATTGTTCTCTCTCTCTCTCTCTCTCTCTCTCTCTCTCTGAGTTGATGAACATCAATTTCCTCCGCTTCATAGGCATGAAGGATGTGTTCTCATGGCAGAGTGTGACATATTCCAAAAGAACAAGACTGAGACAGTGGCATTATGGCAACAGTTGGGCTATTGCAACCTTTACCAATTCCAGAAAGGAAATGGACTGATAATCTCAATGGTGACTTTGCTTAGCTTCTAGTGTTGCACTATCTAGGCACCCTATAGCAATCTTTCACTATCTTTGCAACCTTTCACTATCTAGGCGCCCTATAGCTCGCTACCACTCGCTTCTTGACTAGATGCTCTGACTCAGGCTCACTCTTAGGCTTAGCTCTAGTCTCTCACTTGGAATGAGAGATTGAGCCGTAAGTAGGCACTAGCTGCAAGAGATTTCATTGAGGGATTGCCAATTTCTCAAGGTAAATGAGTCGTTTTTTTAGTGTTGGATTGATTATCTAAATATGTGCACTTCATGGCATTATCTCATCCCTATACTGCTATAGATGTGGCCAAGTTTTTTAGATACAGTCTTCAAATTGCATGGCATGCCTGCTTCTACAGTGTAACACGGACAAGGTTTTACTAGTGCTTTCTAAGTAAAACTATTTTGTTTGCTTGGGACTAGATTAAATTTAAGTACAGCATACCATCCCCAAACAAACGGACAACCTGAAGTGGTCAATAGGTGTTTGGAGGTCTGTCAAAGATGCATGACCAGGGACAGACCCAAGGTTTGGGTGCATTGGTTGCCCTTGGCAGAATGGTGGTTCAATACAACCTATCACTCAGCTACTCAGATTACTCCCTATCAGATTGTCTATGGTCAAGGCCCCCTATACTTATATTCACTACATCCCAAGCTTTTCCAGCATAACTGCAGTTGACCAGTGGGGATATAAATGCACAAGCGATGTGGAGATGGCCCAGATTAAGGAATTCTCTCATTGAAGCTATCATGGCTCAAAGTCCTCCAAGTTTGAGACCAAATTCTGAAGCGGAAGATTATGTTCTTTGGCTGCCTCACCTTAGTGGTAACTTCACTGCAAAGTCTTCTTGGAATCCTGTAAGGGATAGGTACCCAATTCAACCTTGGCACATAATCATTTCGAGGAATAATGTGCCTAGATGGTCCTTTGTTCTTTGGTTGGCTGTTCTTCGAAGGCTCAGTACAAAGGATAGATTGAAGGCATGGAGTATGTAGATTGATGGTGTTCGCTGCCTCTGCAATTTTGAGGAGGAGACACAGGAATGCTTCTTTTTTTAATGTACTTGCTCCGCAGTTGTTTGCCAGTTTCTGGTTATAAAGAACAAGGTTCAAGGGATGCCTAGTAATTTAGGAGAAGTGATCACTTAGTTTTGCTCTAATGTGACTGGGAATGGCTTTAGATGCACAAGCCTTAAGGGTACCTTGGCTGTAGTTGTTTATGGGCTGTGGCAGGAGACGAATAGTGGAATTTTTAGAGGTGTGGCGAAGGGGCATGATCAGGTAACTGCTGGGGTTGCTACTGGTATATGGGATTTTCTCAGTTCCAGGAGAAATGTGAAGTATTCCTTGAAGAATAAGGCCCTCTGTGAGACATGCACTACAACAAATATCACTTTTTATAAGTTCATAGCGTTCTTTTAAGAATGCTATAAAATGGAAGTAATTATAGCGTTTTTTAAAGTTAAAAAGAAGGGAAACACACAGAAGGCATTATACAGCGTTTCATCATCCATCCATAGCGTTCTGTCACAATAAAAGAGGCGCAAAATTGCAAAAATGACTTCTCGCCCCAAATCGCACACCGCTTCAAAATTTTCACTTGATTTCCGCCCTAATCCAGATCTCCCCCCAATCGCACCCCGCTTCTATTTTTCAATCGATTTCACAGTGGCACCCGAACCCAAATCTCCCAAACGTACTCTACTAACTCTTGCGAGATTTCTCAAGCTGTGTGAACGGCGAACTGGTGTTGGCTGCTATTCTAGGGTTTTAATTATGAGTTGTAGGTTAGTTCCTTGTTCTTCAGTTCTCCTATTATCTGATGATTAACCTCTGTTTTCGTACTAATCTTGGACTTCATCGGGTATTTTCGCTCTCCCGTTCTGCAGTTGGAGAAGAATCGAAGATTTGTTTTCTTCTATGGGCGAGAATCGAAGACATATTCAGACCTTTTGCACCAGTTGAAGCAAAGAGGTCATTGTTCGGAGAGTCCTCAACAGGTTTGATTTGATTATTTTCTTAATTTTTGCACAAATACAAAGGTAGGGTTTTAATCTCGATTTTGGATTTAGAGGGTTTGGATTTACTTTCATCGCCTCTTTCTTTGATGTGATTGAAGCCTATACATCTGTATTGGGTCCGTGTTTATGTACGTATTGTTAGCAAGAAGATAGCTTCCAGTTATGGAGTATACTTTATTGGTTAGTATTGTTGTAACTCTAGAAGATTTATGTCACTCCTTTGGTTTTTGGATGTGGTTTAGTATTTATATTTCATAACCCACTAGTTTTGGGGAAGAAAATTTTAATTGGTTTATGAAATAACAAGATCCCATTTTATTGCAAATCCTTGTTTGAAGGACTCTCGAGTTATGAATCATTATTTGTTATTCCAGATTCCTAATCATGTGGCCATTCAAATTGCTTTTGAACTCAAAAAGCTGCTCATAGACCATAGCCTTCTCGACATGTAAGTCATTGCCAATTACCTTTTGTTTTCTATCTGTGTTGCTTTCAGTCCAGTTTGTATGTTATTCTAGATACTAAAGGTTCTCATTGCCTCTTTTGCAGCTCTCAATCCGACCTGGAAGCTAATTTGTTTAAGGTATCGCGCATTACCCTGGTTCTCTTTCTCTCTCTCTCTCTCTCTCTCTCTCTCTCTCTCATATGTTTTTGTCATTAGTTGTATTGGCTTTTGAATCTTCATTTATGGAATCCATGAAAAAATATGGGGCATATGGGTTAGAGCATTAGCAGATTGGTAAGTTAATGCTAAGCAAGCAACCTTTGAATTGAACATGACACAGGGTGACAAACCTAACAAGATATTTCCACTGTAGTACTGTACCATGTAATTATAGACACATTCTATTGCGGGAGATGTCAGTTTTTTTTTTTTCCTTTTATGCATGTTTATGTATGAGTATATTTATGTGGGGGTGTGTGTAACTTCTTACGATCTCATATAACAATTCAGGTTAGGCTCAGTAGCTACCCTTCAGCTTCTGAGCCATGGAAGCTTGGGTAGTTATAGCTTGAGTTTCTTGAAACCTTATCCTTATCCACTACTTGTAAAGTTAATGCCAAAGGGTGGTGGTAATGCCAAAACTATCTTTGTTGGTGCCAAAACTCAGATAATCAATCTCTCTTTGTGGCAAAGATTGACCCTGACCTCTCTAATGGAATTACGGAAGTATGCAAGGTGGTATGGTTGCAAACGAGCCGAGCTTTGTTGAGCTCGAGTTCAACTTGTTTACTAAACGAGTCAAAAATTTGAGCTCGACCTCAGCTCGAGCTTTAACGTGCTGAGCTTAGTCATTTACTAAACAAGCCTCTTTAATCGAGCTCAATCTCTCTTAACGAGCCGAAAGTTCGAGCTCGAGCTTGACTCGTTTACTAAACAAGCCGAGCTCGCGAGCTGCTTGGTTCATATGCAGCCCGGCCACATAAATTACGTTAGTATATTTGTCACAAATTTATTTAGCTCTTGAAGTGAAAAAAAAGTTCAAAAAGCTCTACAGCCGGATTCTGTGAATAATCTTTTATACTAATCTAAAACGACCCATAAACTTGGACAATTGGGTGTTGACTTTTTTCTGATGGAGCAAATGCTTCACCTTGAAAAGGGAAATTTGGAACTAGGAAAGTCATCATTCAACAGTCAACCTCTTCAAAACTGGGGAGTCATTTTCACTAGTAATTTGTTTCCCTTTATGGCCCTTGGAAAAAAAACCCAACACCTAACGCACATCACGAGGAGTTCCCTACACAACAAATGAAGGAAAAGAAGATTACAATATTACCCCATCATACGCCTATATGTAGACACAATTTATAAGCGGACTCGCTCCATTCCCCCTCAACATATTGCAAAAAACACCCAAACCAAAACAACGCCACCTCCACCTCCGCCCCCACGCGGAGGGAGAATAGGATGAGCGGGGGCATGCGCCCCCACTCAATTTTTTTTTTAAAATTTACAATTTTAGATTTTAAAATGTATATTTTGTATTTTCTCTAGGTAATTGTACTTCATAATTGTATTTTCTCTAGTCGAATATCATTTCATTCTCAATTTCTTTTCCACATATTTGAACATTGTCATTATACCGGTGAAATGAGATGTCTAATGTGAAAGCCACTTACTATTTGGAACTCTCTAATGCATAATGTCCAAAATTTAAAAATGCCTAAACCATGGGTTATATGTTTTATACTTTAGCAATTACTCCCTCCGTCCCGTATTTATAGTCCAGTATTTCATTTTGGGCTGTCCCTTAATAAATGTCCACTTTGTAAAGTTAATGGGTAAAAGTTGGTGAATTATCTATTTTGTCCCTAAAAGTGGATTCCATTTTGAAAAGTGAGTAAAAGTGTAATGATGATGGGTAAGTAGAGAGAGTGGAGGAAAAAGTTGATGTGAAAGGTATAATGTTGATGTCTTTCTAATAAGTTAGAGTTACAAAGGCAGGACACTTAAAAAGGGACGGAGGGAGTATTAACAATGGGAGTAATAATGCTAAATATTGTGTAGTGAATTGCTCTTAGACTTGATCCGCTTAGACAATTCAAATAATTCGATTGTTTTTATATTCTATATAATTTAATATATTAAACAATTATGTTAGGTTTTTCAATTCTTAGCACAAATATTTTAACGTTGCTTAAAATGAAATTTTGTGGTTGAAATGTGTTTAAAGGTGCCCCTACTTACATAGTTTTCTGGCTATGCCACTGTCCAGCACGCGCTGCCATGTCGTCCGACGACCACAATAACCACCCACCCCATACTCCACGAACCGGCCCTTTCTTTTGAAACCCGTCGTCCGAACCTCCTAGAAGGCACCAATATGATTTGAACAACAAGATCATGCTCACTGCAATCATTTCGCTATCCTTGTGGTTGTGCTAGTCATCGTACTCCACATATACGCGAGATACGTCCTCCGTTGCCAGGCCCACCGTAGAGCCGGGGCTGATGGTTTCTCAGGTAGAGCCGCCCAAGACAGGGCTCGACCCAGCCGTCATCGCCTCTCTGCCGGTATTGCCTTCAAGATAATGGAAACTGGCAATGAGAGAGAAGGGAAAGAGTGTGCGGTTTTGTCTGAGCGTATTAGAAGATGATGAAATGGCTAGGCTTCAACCAAACTGCAAGCACACTTTCCACGCGGAGTGTATTGACTATTGGCTTGGTTCCCAATCGACATGTCCCATTTGTCGGACAGAGGCGGAGCCGAGGGTGGTGGCGCTGGAGCTCCGTGAACTTCTGCTAGAAGCAGAGGTGCTTCACCTACCGCACCACCCGTTGCTCCGCCTCCAGAGGGTGCCACTCCACATTGGGAAGCGTGGAAGGGATGTCATCAGATAGTGGGATACAACAAACACAATCCTCGGCCAAAGTGAACGGATTGAGCTTGTGGTTGAGTGGTTGAGTTCTTTTTAGAGGATTCAAAGCAGGGAAAGGTCGTCACCTCGAACTCAATCTAGTGGACCGGAAGAAGATATTGAGAGTGATTTTGGTTAAAAGGAGTTTCATTAATCAGTTACCAAGGCAACTACCATTGTTCCTTCTCTCAATTTCTATTGAGATTCTGTACGTTAGGAATCGTATTTGTTTACCAGTCGTAAGGAAAGACTTTAGGTATTTGGCTACCTAAGGTGAGTGTGATTGTGAATGCTTGATTGGGACAGGCGAACTAAAGCTCCATGTAGGAGAAACATTTGGGTGCCAAGCTGGTACCATGTGGCGGTACTCGTCAGTGATCTCAATTGTCCAACGGCCCGGACTTATTAGCTCTCTCTCCCTCACCCGACCACTCTTGCTTCTTTTTTTCTCCCTCCAAAATTCGGACTGTCCAAAGCACGTTTTGATGGTTGGGATCGCCAATGAGGTACCATACTGCCACGTGTGTGACACCCGCTCGGCACCCAAAAACTTCTCTGATTTTGGCCTGTGCTTTTCAATCGTTGGCCTCATGTTCATTTTACGTTTGAAAAGTTGAATTCCCAGCAATTGTTGATCTTTGACGGCTTTGAACTACAGAGAGGTGTCTGGTGGATTCCCAAAAGGAGGTTTGCTCTCATACTGGTTACATTTGCCCTGAATGACAACTTTTAGAGGTAATTTTTTTGGGTAAATTAACCACTTTATAGAACAAACAAATAGAATATACAGAGTTTTCCAATATAGACTCTAAAATGGCTACCAACAAAGAGCCTTAACAAGGAAATAAATAAGAACCAAGGCCTAAACACCGGCTAATAGAAAACAACAGAACTAGACAAAACGACAACCAGCTAGGAACTAAAAATCCTAGAATTTAAGCCCTAGATATCAGTCAGCAAATGGTTCCCATCAATCCGGTTGAGGCCTTTCCAAGAAGGCATGCCCGAACTTCATTAATATTGCGAGCCCACGGGAGGATTAGAAAAAGTTTTACCTTGGTATATTCTAGTATTCCTTTCATGCCAAATCCAATAGATAGAAGCTGCCAACGAGAGTTTGTAGATTCTGCTGGGGATAGAGGCACCAATCATTCGAGAACACACCCAATCAATTTCCCCAGCCAGCCCCAAAATAGTTCTTGCAATTTGATTCTTGGTTAATAGCATTTTCCAAACCTCCTTAGAAAATGAACACTCAAAAAATAGGTGTTCATGAGACTCCATGGCACCAAGGCAGAGGACACAATTAGCATCAATCTCCATTCTCCAGCTAAGCAACCTGTCCTTTGTAGAAAGACGACCCATAAATGCAATTCACTCTATGAGGCCCAATGAGGAACATGGCGGGGAAATCAAACACTTTTGGGAAAATGACGGCCAAGGACATGTTTTGATAATTAATACCCGCCAAGGACATTTTGTTTATTAACAAATGTTCTTAGCATGTTTTTAAAAGGTATTAATTATCAAAATACGTCCTGGGCCGTCATTTTCCCAACACTTTTCGCCCATGGAACGTTAGGAAGAGTAGCCCACTTTTCGCCCATACTGGGATTGAGATAGGTGAGAGCCGCCGTGCCGTCAAAGTTACAGCTCTCGTCAGTCAAACCGTGTGTAAGGAAATAATCGTTGAAGGCATAGGACGCCATTGTTAGTATATCGCCGGCGTCGTAGCAGGGCCTGCCTTGCTGGATGGACCCGCAGTCTGCTCCGCTCGGCCCGCAGGCCTAGTCCAGCTAGTGCGGCCTGGAGAGCGGAGCTGTTGGTGTTGTTCATCGCCACACACCAAACCTCCGGCATCACTGCTCCGGCGTTCACGGCGGGACTGTTGGATAGTCTGAGGGAGGCGCGTAGTTGGTGGAGGTGGGCATGGGGATGAGAGAATGCGAGTGAAAAGTGGGATGTGGTGAGGAAGGTGAGAGAGAGGAGGAGGAGAGAGAAAGAGGCGGGCATAGCCATTGCCATTGCCAGAGAGAGAGAGAGAGCCCAGAGATCAGAGCAGAGAGAGGGGGGAGTGAGCGAGTTGTGGAAGAGAGAGTGAAAGTATGGTACTACTCACGACTAACGAGTAGTCGTTGACTCAAATTGTTTTCTTCTCTTGGTGCAACGGGAACGCGTTGACTTAATTTTGAGTACAATGAGGACCGGTAAATCTCTTCTGACTTTTCGTCTTTTTGGGCTGCTATCGGCTAAGAAACTCGGGCTGGGCCAAACCGAGCTCCGGCCCGAATAATTTCATGGCTTTAGGGAAGATGTTTTTGAACAAAAAGTCCAGGTTTGGAAAAATGAACCCTGCATTACTTTATTCTTCGTTACCATAATTACAGGTTGATTATAGGTATCTGATTCTTAGGGGGAATGAAAATGTGATTCTGAAGCTCTAACATTTTTATGATTGTGAATAATAGCCGAAAATGAGATTATTGATCTCTCAATCCATGAGGAAACACATTCTTGAATACTATAGTAATCTGCTCTCTCTCACCCATCATGAGAATCTTGGATTCTTGGTTCTATCAATATAAAAAGAAATGTTTGACTTTAGGATATTTCCGAAATAAATGATTTCTAGAGAAGATTACTTAATTAATCCAAATGTCAGAATAGAATTACTCCGGGGATCGAATTACCAAATTCCTATTCCTACAAGAGATTACGGGCACCAAACTGAGTCATACAGTAATGATCACTTCATTTTTTGATAAGTGTGCTCGTTTTCTTGTCTTTTTAGTGAAACCATACACACAAAAGGTTCACTAAAAGACAAAAAATAGAGTGTGATTAGGGACCTGCCTCCAACACCATCCAGTGGTGGACGCAGGATTTGTACTCTGCAGGAGCTCGAATCACATGTTTTTTCACTTATAACAAAAATATAGTCTACAATATAAATATTGTTGATTACTAGTTATGAGAAGAAGATGAGATTATGTACATTACATAATTGCATTTAATTTTATAACCACGATTGAAAAGTGGTTGATAACTTGAAATTTTAGGAATTTTTTTTACACATTTATAGAAACTTTATCAAAAAAAAAAAAAAAAAAATCACTGAAGAGACTTGCAGAAGCAAATCTATATAACTTTTACAAATTAACCTAAAAATATAATATAGCTAGTGGGATAACTGAGAGGTGTGTAAGTGTCATGCCTCAAACTTTATATATTTCAAAAATATGATTTAAAAGTGTGATTAAGTAGAAACTAAGTTTTTAAAAAATTGACATTCACAAATAAAAAAAGATTTCCCGTTTTCCTTTTTGCATTGAATTGTAAGTCCAACTACTATTAAAAGCCAATGTTTTGATTTTTTTTTTCTTTCTAAAAAGTGGTTCTCAAAATATTTGGATAAAAATAATTTTTTTTAATTTTTCGATTCGTAATGAGACGAATCAATAATCCATAAAAAGTTGGCACAAAATTAACAAACAATAATTTTTTTTGAATAAAGACAATTTTCAAAAAGTTCTTTTTGCTTAGTGACTATTACGCTCTCGATTTTTATCATAAATATAAAAGATTTTTCATAAATAAATCCTCAAAATATTTCATACAATACCCAAAAGATTACTGTATATCCATTCTCATAATAATACTTCCAAGTCCATAAGATTTCGAAATATCACATCACCGGCTCAACACCCCAAATTAACATAAATATCCAGTGTCGTGAAAGTTTAGAGTTACAAATATTCCGTAGTCAAAAGGATTATAACTTAAATTACAAATACATCTTTTGAAAGAAATTTACAAAGATGAAATAGTAACTCCTTTAAATAGCTTTCAAACGGGTATGTCTACACTCCAAGCATTCCAATCATGCAAGTTACTGTTTCGGGTTAGCACTTGAAATTGATATAAGGCTTGAGCTATACTAGCCCAGTAGAAAAGTCTACGCAAATTTTATATGCAAATGAGCAATACGAACGAACAATTGACAGCAAAGATAAACATAACTATGATGATCAAGTATGTTAGGAATTGAACTCCTTGTTCAACTCACAACGCCCTACAGATCTTGGAAATTAGGATCGCAGAAAATCGCAAGCAAACAGAAAATAGTGCGTAACGAGCAAGAAAAGAAAGAACACAAGATTACATAGAAAACCTCAACGCGAGGAAAAACCACGGGAGCCACACCAGTCCACTATGAAATCAAATCAAGAGTACAATTCTTCTCGCAATCTCTCTGAGACCTGCGATTTCTCTCGCCTCTCACTGTGTTTCTCTTAAAAACACGTTAATCTAATTACATACAAACTGCAGTGTAAAATAGGTCGGATCTCATGTGAAAATTACACCCCAAGTCCTTCAAATATCGTTTTCTCTTGTGCCGTGGGGGCTCTGCCCCCACACCCCAGGCTAAATCACTGTTGAAGGTATTTGCACCCCTAACAATCTCCCACTTGAAGATAACCGAAGCATCAACAAACAAGCAACTGCAAACCTAAATAACCTCAATCCATGCGGACATAGTCATGTGACCCCTCTTGGTGTGGCTCCAACCCCATCCATCTTTTTCAAGCATGAAGGCCAACTGAAGTTGAACACAACTTCAGTTTCTCAACAATAACAGGCTTGGTCAACATATCTGCTGGATTTTTGTTTCCCAAAATCTTCTCTAGTAACAAATCTCCATCCTCCAAAAGCAAACGAATGAAATGGTACCTCAAATCGATGTGCTTCGTCCTAGCGTGGAACACTGAATTTTTGGCAAGGTGTATAGCACTTTGGCTGTCATTGAAAAGAACGCAGTTCTCTTGCTTCAAACCCAACTCCTGCAAAAAACTTTTCAACCAAATCATCTCATTTGCAGCTTCAGTCACAGCCACATACTCAGCTTCTGTCGTGGATAATGTCACTATTTTCTACAGACGTGAAACCCAACTCACTGCTGTTGAACCAACAGTATAAACATACCCTATGGTGCTTCACCGCGTATCCTGATCACCGGCAAAGTCTGCACCCACATATCCCTGTATTGCCAGCTTACCGCTCCCAAAACAAAGTGGCAAATCAGTGGTACCTCTCAAGTAACGCAAAATCCACTTGACTGCTTCCCAATGTTATTTCCCTGGATTGCTAGCAAACCTGCTTACAATTCCCACTGCATGGACAATATCTGGTCTCGTGCACACCATCGCATACATCAGGCTACCAATGACCGAGGCATATGGAACCTTGGCCGTGTACTCCTTCTCTGCATCTGTCTTGGGTGATTGACCCCGAGAAAGTTTGAAGTGACTTGCCAAGGGCGTGCTAACTGCCTTAGCACTCTGCATATTGAACCTCTTCAGAACACGTTCAATATACTCGCCTGACTCAATCGCAAGATCCTCTGAGCCTTATCCCTACTGATTCTCATCCCAAGTATCTGCTTTGCATCCAGATCTTTCATAGCAAATTCTGTTGCCAACTATTGATTCAAACTATTTATCTCTTTAACACAGGATCCTGGTACAAGCATATCGTTGACATAAAGCAATAAAACAACGTAATTGGATTCAAACCTCTTGAAGTAACAACAGTGATCTGCATTGCACCTCTTGTAGCCATTGCACTGCATAAAACCATCAAACTTTCTGTACTACTATCTGGGAGCCTGTTTCAAACCATATAGACTTTTATTGAGTCTACACACCATCTCTTCTTTTCCTTTCTCATTGAAGCCAACATGTTGCTTCATATAGATTTCTTTATCTAAGTCACAGTGAAAAAATGCAGTTTTCGCATCTAACTGCTCAAGGAAAAGATTTTCAGCAGCAACTAAATCAACACCACTCTGATAATGATGTGCTTCACAACTGGGGAAAATATCTCCGTATAATCGATCCCCTACTTCTGTTGAAAGCCCTTTACTACCAATCTAGCATTGTACCTCTTCTTACCATCACTTTCTTGCTTAATCCGAAAACCCATTTATTGTGCAAAGCCTTCTTTCCTGCGGGAAGAGTAGCCAAATCCCAATTTTCGTTGGAGTAAAGAGAATCCATCTCATCCTGCATCGCATGCTCCCACTTGGTTGACTCACTAACCTGCAAAGCCTCATCATAGCACTCTGGTTCTCCACTGTTTGTCAGAAGCAAGTAATCTAACGACGAAAGGTACTTGGGATTAGGTTTGGGTACCCTGGTTGACCTCCTCAAATCTCTGACCGGTGAGCTAGACTCTGTCTCTGGAGCTGCCTCATCTAAAACTGCCCCATTTGTCCTACTAAAGCTTGGCTCAACCCCTCTGTCATCTAAAAGATCCTCTAACCCAAAGTACTTTGAAGTGACCCCATCTATAGTGTCACTCCCACTGTTCTGTTTGCTGTCCCTATCTTTGTACATTACCCTTTATTAAATACAACATCCTTGCTTCTGATTATCTTCTTGTTTTTATAATCAAAAAACCGATAACCAAATTATCACCGCCATACCCAATGAACGTACACTTCTGCGATTTAAAATCAAGGTTATCCCTTTCCTTATCGCTGATATGCACATAAGACATGCAACCAAAAACCCGTAAATGTGAAAGAGTTACCTCTTTGCCACTCCAAACCTCTTTCGGTATCCCAAAGTTCATATGGCCCATAATTGATCAAATATGCTGCTGTGCTAACTGCATCTGCCCAAAACTCCTTAGGCAAACCTGCGTGTATCTGCATACTCCTCGCACGCTCGTTGAAAGTCCTGTTCATCTTGACAGCACCAAAAATGAGTGTGGGTGTAACATGCATGCCCTGCCCATGCAAAAGGTGATTATATTCAATTCAATCGCCAAGGCAAAAATAACAAGAGAGCAGATCAACAATTCAACAACCCATAAAGAAGAAAGTTCATTACATATAGATGTTCCAAAATACACCAACAACGACTGCCAAATTTACCAAAACACAAACCACAACATTTTGCGTGTGATGAAATAGAAAATCAAAATAAAGTCTGAAGTCCTTTATGAAGTTCAACTCAGAGAACAGAGGAAGAATCAGAATAACTTTTTCACTATAGCCATTTTGGTGCAACGGAGATCATGTCCTTTCAAAAAAAAAAAAAAAACATGTCCGCACTTAACCCTACTTTGGCTTCATAATTTTTTTTTGTGCCTTTAGTCAGTTTTTATTTGCTTATTATCAATTTCTATTAATCCGTCTTGACAATAGAGATCCAAAAAAAAAAAAAAAAAATTGGATCATGCAAACCCAGCTAGGTAAATTGTGGAAGGGGCGATCTCAACCATTCATTCCTTCATTAATGCATTGTCCTTGTCTCATTGAAACATTCACAAGAGAAGGGAGGAAAAAAAAGAAGAGAAAGGTTTAGGGAGGTTCAGAGTCCCCCTTTTTATCTCCCGAAATCTCTCCACCGTCCTGTCTATTTTGTTTCGTTCTTCTTGGCTGTCTTAGGCTTGTAAGGAACTTGGAGAAGCTAGGAAGGAAAGGAGAAGAGAATAATAAACCAAACCAAACCGAGCCTTAAGTCCCAATCACTTGGGGTCGGTTACATAAATCCTTTTTCCTCCATTGAGCTCTATCAAGGGCCATTTGTTCAAACAAATCTACTATACTCATATTGCGCACCACAGCATCTAATGTCAATTTAGGTCTACCCCTCCCTGTAGCATTGCTACCCAAAGTTATCCTAGCCTGCTCTCTTAACTACTGCATCTCTTGGTCTACGATAGATATGCCCAAACCACATTAGCCTATTTTCCCTCAGCTTCTCTTCTATGGGTGCTACACCTACCATCTCACGAACCGTTTCATTTCTAATCCTGTCTCTTCTAGTCTTACTACACATCCACCTCAACCTTCTCATTTTTGCTACACTCATCTTGTTCGCCTGTTGTTTCTTAATAGGCCAACATTCTGTCCCGTAAAGCATCGCTGGTCTGATGGCAGTTCCATAGAATTTTCCCTTCAATTTTATGGGTACCCTTTTGTCACACAGTACACCAATAGCGCTCCTCCACTTGAGCCACCCCACTTGAATCCTATGGGTCACATCATCGGCAATCTCTCCATCTCTACTAATGTTGGACCTAAGTACCTAAAATGATCACTCTTAGGTATCTCCTGGTCTTGGATCATCACTCTTTCTTCGTGCGTACTGCTGGTACCACTAAACTTGCACACCATATAATCAATTTTATTCCTACTTATTCGAAAACCTTTTGACTCTAATGCTTCCCTCCAAATTTCTAGTTTCGTATTAACACCCCTAGCGGTTGCATCTACGAGGACAATGTCATCTGCAGACATCATACACCATGGGATATCTTCCTAAAATTGTCTAGTCAATTCATCCATAACTAAGGCAAAAAGGTATGGGCTCAAGGCTGACCCTTGATGCAATCCTACAGTGATTGAGAATTCACTCGTTTCCCCTACAGAAGAAGAGAATAATAAAGAAGAAAATTGAACTTGGTTTCTAAACTTTCCATTCTCTTTATCTATAAATCAAAAGAATGGAAAGGAAATTTTTAAGACTCCTTTTTTTTTCCATTTCTTCTCCTAAGGGCCTGTTTGGAACTTGGGGGAAAAGGAAGGGGAAAAAAGAGAGGAAATTAGTGAAAAGAAACAATGTTGTGTTATTTGTTATATCCATTAAACTGGCCCCATATAAAATTGCCATCCGTATAATGTACATATATAGTACATATCACATGTGAATGCATGATACTAGAAGAGTTGTATCGAATGAAATTATCAGCCCTGGTGTCAATATTATTCATATAGAAAGTTGTACTGGTCGAAAAACGATAGGTCTTTCTAAACAAATTATAGTCCTAAGAACAATTTTGGATCCAAATAAATATCGATTTTTGTTAAAGATAAATTTTCAAAAGGATGATATTCTTAACAAACCCTATGAAATGAACGTTCCCGAGGATATCATTTTGAGCATACTATTTCTTTTGATATCATTACAAAATTAAACTAGTGCCAATGTACATATATGGTACATCTCACATATAAATGATACCAGAAGCATACTAGACCCGCACTAATACAATTGGGTTTGAAAGCCTTCATTTTGTAGGGCTTGTTGAGACTGCGATTCATTCATAAAATACCTTTATTGGATATCAATTGATTAGCTAAATAATGAATTATTTACATTTGATTACTAAAATTCTCTTTAAATTGCTAAAATAAAACATTATTTATTAAAGTATTGATCGATGTGGAGACATATCACTTCGATTAATGTGCTCCAAGATGAATAGTTATGAAATGAATTTGAATAGGAGAATAAGTCGGGGAAGAAGTTATCCGAGTACAATACAATGTTTGTTTTATTTTTTGCCAAATAGATATTAACGACATAAGTAATTGGATTGAGTTGAAATTAATTGGATATATAGTCGAATAATTTAAATTATTCTTTAATGCAATTTAAAGTATAATTAAAGAAACTTAAAGAATAATTTGAGGACAACAGACAGCCAGAGATAATTGGCCACATAGATATCGTCACCCATGGAGAAGTTTGTCGAGGGAGAAAAAAAATAATTTCTCATCAAAATTCAATATTTTCAAGTGAGAGACCCTTTCAAAAAAAATTCAAGAAAAAGTGGGTGTGTGCAAAAAATTATTTTGACATATTTTTAGAATCTAGCTTCTAAAAATCAATTTAGAATATTTAAAAAAAATTCTACTACATAATTGATTTTTAAAATTAATAAATTCTGAGAACCTGACAAATAAAAGAAATTCTCAAAATTTCAAAGCTGGGTTTGTGAAAACATTTTTTATCACTATATAATTAGTCTTGATTTGATTCAAAATGAGAGCGATCCTAGTGCTTAACTAAAACAATTTTTTTTCCCGACCAATTGAGGGTATAATGGTCATGTATTTTGATGTACAAATTACTTTTCATCGGAATTGATTCAGTAGGAAAGTAGGTTGGACAAGCTTTCTAATGGCTCAACCCACGAGCAAATTGGAGTTCGATAGTATCCGGGGCAAGTCCGTGAAATTGGACTTGTTGTGCAATGTTAAAGATGCGCTTAGGGCGCACTGGAATGCGCCTGGAGAGCATGAGATTGCGCCTGAGGCGCATTAGAGCTGCATAACACGTAAAATTTTGCGGACTCACCCCAGACACTCCCGAACTCCAATTTGCGTGTGGTTTGAACCATTAGAAAGTTTGTCAAATTTACTTTCAATCCCAAGTGGTTTGGATAAAATATCATCTGTACATCGAAAGAAGTGACCATTTTACCCTCGATGGGTCAAAATATGATTAATTCTGGTAAAACGCGTGTATGTTTCTCATTTTGAATTGGATCAAGACCCATTACATGTCACTAAATAGTGTTTTTAAAGTACTAATAGGCGGGGATATCTAACCACAAAGGTATTTGCCTTTTGGTCATGAAATCTTGGTAGAAACCAAACAACTACAAAATCATCAAAACCAGTAAGGCTAAAACACATTCAATGTTTCGTTTGATAATCAAATTCCTAATTCTAAGGCCTTTCTTCTTTGCTTAATTATCTCACAATGTTAATAGAGTATCCACACTTTGTCAAGTCGTATGAAAATTAACTTCGTCATCGACGTTCGCCCAAAGCGGGGCTCAAATATTTCGAAATGTAAATTTGGGTGACTAAAACTATCAACACGAATAAAAATTTATTATTTAATTGTCCATTTCCACCATGTTTTAATAGATTGAAAATCTTGTTTATAACTATATAATTGGTCTCGATTCGATTCAAGATGAGAGCAAAACTAGTGTTTAACAAAAACAATTTTTTTTCCCGACCAATTGAGGGTAAAATGGTTATGTATTCTGATGTACAAATTACTTTTCATCAGAATCGATTCAGTAGGAAAGTAGGTTGGACAAGCTTTCTAACGGTTCAAACCACGAGCAAATTGGAGTTTGGTAGTATTCGGGGCAAGTCCGTGAAGTTGGACTTGTTGTGCAATGTTCAAGATGCGCCTAGGGCAGACTGGAATACACCTGGGGTGCATAAGATTGCGCCTGAAGCGCATTAGTGCTGCATAACACGTAAAACTTTGCGGACTCGCCCAAGACACTCCCAAACTCCAATCTGCACGTGGTTTGGACCGTTAGAAAGCTTGTCAAATTTACTTTCAAGCCCAAGTGGTTTGGATAAAATATCATCTGTACGTCGAAAGAAGTGACCATTTTACCCTCAGTGGGTCAAAATATAATTCATTCTGGTAAAACACATATATATTTCTCATTTTGAATTGGATCAAGACCCATTATATGTCAATAAATAGTATTTTAAAGTACTAATAGGCGGTGATATCTAACCACAAATGTATTTGCCTTTCGGTCATGAAAACTTGGTAGAAACCAGACAACTACAAAAATCATAAAACCCAGTAAGGCTGAAACACATTCAATGTTTTCTTTGGTATTCAAATTCCTAATTCTAAGGCCTTTCTTCTTTGCTTAATTATCTCGGAATGTTCGTTGAGTATCCGCACTTTGTCAAGTCCTAGGAAAATTAACTTCGTCATCGACGTTCGCCCAAAGCGGGGTTCAAATATTTCGAAATGTAAATTTGGGTGACTAAAACTATCAACATGAATAAAAATTTATTATTTTAATTGTCCATTTACATCATCTTTTAATAGACTGAAACACTTTTTTAACACAATATAATTGGTCTCGATTCGAATCAAAATGAGACCATACTAGTGTTAACTAAAACAGTTTTTTTTTCCAGACCAATTGAGGGTAAAATGGTCATGTATATTTGATGTACAAATTACTTTTCATCAGAATCGATTCGGTAGGAAATTAGGTTGGACAAGCTTTCTAACGGTTCAAACCACGAGCAAATTGGAAATCGGTAGTATTCGAGGCAAGTCCGCGAAGTTAGACTTGTTGTGCAATGTTCAAGATACGCCTAAGGCGCACTGGAATACGCTGGGGCACATAAGATTGCGCCTGAGGTGCATTAGTGCTGCATAACACGTAAAATTTTGCGGACTCGCCCTAGACACTCCCGAACTCCAATTTGTGCGTTGTTTGGACCGTTAAAAAGCTTGTCAAATTTACTTTCAATCCCAAGTGGTTTGGATAAAATATCATCTGTACGTCGAAAGAAGTGACCATTTTACCCTCGATGGGTCAAAATATGATTCATTCTGGTACAACGCGTGTATGTTTCTCATCTTGAATTGGATCAAGACCCATTTCACGTCAATAAATAGTGTTTTTAAAGTACTAATAGGCGGCGATATCTAACCACAAAGGTATTTGCCTTTCGGTCATGAAAACTTGGTAGAAACCGGACAACTACAAAAATCGTCAAAGCCAGTAAGGCTAAAACACATTGACACATTCAATGTTTTCTTTGGTAATCAATTTCCTATTTCTATGGCCTTTCTTCTTTGCTTAATTATCTCACAATGTTCATAGAGTATCCACACTTTGTCATGTCGTAGGAAAATTAACTTCGTCAACGACGTTCGCCCAAAGCGGGGCTCAAATATTTTGAAATGTAAATTTGGGTGACTAAAACTATCAACACGAATAAAAAATTATTATTTTAATTGTCCATTTCCATCATCTTTTAATAGAGTGTAAACATTTTTTATCATTATATAATTGGTCTTGATTTGATTCAAAATGAGAGCGATACCCACAAGTGTTTAACTAAAATAATTTTTTTTCCCGACCAATTGAGGTTAAATGGTCATGTATTTTGATGTACAAATTATTTTTCATCGGAATTGATTCGGTAGGAAATTAGGTTTGACAAACTTTCTAACAGTTCGAACCACGAGCAAATTGGAGTTCGGTAGTATTCGCGGCAAGTCCGCGAAGTTGGACTTGTACAATGTTCAAGATGCGCCTGGGGTGCACTGGAATGCGCCAGGAGTGCATAATATTGCGCCTGAGGCGCATCAGTGCAACATAACACGTAAATTTTGCGAACTCGCTCCAGACACTCCCGAACTCCAATTTTCGCGTGGTTTGGACCATTAAAAAGCTTGTCAAATTTACTTTCAAGCCCAAGTATTTTGGATAAAATATCATCTGTATGTGGAAGGAAATGACCATTTTACCATCGATGGGCCAAAATATGATTCATTATGGTAAAACACGTGTATGTTTCTCATTTTGAATTGGATCCAGACCCATTATATCTCAATAAATAGTGTTTTTAAAGCACTAAAAGGCGGCAATATCTAACCACAAAGATATATTCCTTTTGGTCATGAAAACTTGGTAAAAACCAGATGACTACAAAAATCGTCAAAGCCAGTAAGGCTAAAACACATTCAATGTTTTGTTTGGTAATCAAATTCCTAAGTCCAAGGCCTTTCTTCCTTGCTTAATAATCTCACAATGTTCATATAGTATCCACACTTTGTCAAGTCCTAGGAAAATTTGCTTCGTCATTGACGTTCGCCCAAAGCGGTGCTCTAATATTTCGAAATGCAAATTTGGGTGACTAAAACTATCAACACAAATAAAATTTATTATTTTAATTGTCTATTACCATCATCTTTTAATAGAGTGAAAACCTTTTATCACTATATAATTGGTCTTGATTCGATTCAAAATGAGAGCGATACTAATGTTTAACTAAAACAATTTTTTTTTCCCGACCAATTGACGGTAAATGGTCATGTATTTTAATGTACAAATTACTTTTCGTCGGAATCGATTTGGCAGGAAAGTAGGTTGGACAAGCTCTCCGACGGTTCAAACGACGAGAAAATTGGAGTTCGATAGTATTCGCGGCAAGTCCACGAAGTTGGACTTGTTGTGCAATGTTCAAGATGCGCTTCGGGTGCACTGGAATGCGCCTGGGGCGCATAATATTGCGCCTGAGGCGCATTAGTGCTGCAAAACACGTAAAACTTTGCGGACTCGCCCCAGACACTCCCGAACTCCAATTTTCGCGAGGTTTGGACCGTTAGAAAGCTTGTCAAATTCACTTTCAAGCCCAAGTGTTTTGGACAAAATATCATCTGTACGTGGAAAGAAGTGACCATTTCACCATCGATGGGTCAAAATATGATTCATTATGGTAAAACCCGTGTATGTTCCTCATTTTGAATTGGATCAAGACCCATTATATGTCAATAAATAGTGTTTTTAAAGTACTAAAAGGCGGCAAGATCTTACCACAAAGATATTTGCCTTTCGGTCGTGAATACTTGGTAGAAACCAGACAACTACAAAATTCGTCGAAGCCAGTAAGGCTAAAACACATTCAATGTTTCGTTTGGTAATCAAATTCCTAAGTCTAAGGCCTTTCTTCTTTGCTTAATTATCTCACCATGTTCATAGAGTATCCACACTTTGTCAAGTCCCAGGAAAATTTGCTTCGTCATCGACGTTCGCCCAAAGAGGGTTTCAAATATTTGGAAATGTAAATTTGGGTGACAAAAACTACCGACACGAATAAAAATTTACTATTTTAATTGTCCATTTCCATCAACTTTTAATAGAGTGGAAACCTTTTTTATCACTATATAATTGGTCTTGATTCGACTCAAAATGAGAGCGATACTAGTGTTTAACTAAAACAAATTTTTTTCCCAACCAATTGAGGGTAAATGGTCATGTATTTTGATGTACAAATTACTTTTCAACGGAATCAATTCGGTAGGAAAGTAGGTTGGACAAGCTTTCTGACGGTTCAAACCACGAGCAAATTGGAGTTCGGTAGTATTCGCGGCAAGTCCGCGAAGTTGGACTTGTTGTGCAACCTTAAAGATGCGCCTCGGGTGCACTAGAATGCGCCTCGGGTGGATAATATTGCGCCTGAGGCTCATTAGTGCTGCATAACACGTAAAACTTTGCGGACTCACCCCAGACACTCCCAAACTGTAGAGACGCATGTTTTAGGGCTGTATTTTTTTTTAAGAAATGTTAAAATTATCGAGTGATGACGTAAATTGTGGAAATTCGAATAAAGGCATGGTTATAAGATTAGGGGATTAATGTGACATAATTGCAAGTGCAGGGGTGAAAGTGTGATAAGTATATATGTATATGTATATGGGCGTACGGGAAAAGAACCATTTTTTTTCCCTTTTCCTTTTTCTTTCTTTCTCTCTATTCTCTCGGCTCTCTCTCCCTCCGAAACTCCCTCCTCTCTTCTCTCCTCGATTTCATCTACTTCGAGCGTGATTCCGAGCAAAGTTCAAGAATTAAAGTTGTTCAACGGCGCATGGGCTTTCCAAATATCCAAGAAAAATCATGATCGGACCGCGTGGGAGCTTTATGCTCAAATCGTATAATTACAGGGCTCTTGAATGAGTAAATGCCTGGGAGCTATATGCTCAAATCGTATAATTACAGGGCTCTTGAATGAGTAACTGCCTGGGAGCTATATGCTCAAATCGTGTAATTACAAGGCTCTTAAATGAGTTAATGCTTGGGAGCTATATGCTCAAATCGTGTAATTCCAGGGTTCTTAAATGAGTAAATGCTTGGCAGGAGCTTAGGCTCAGACACATGATACAAAATTGGTTTATGAAGTTGATGAAAGAGATTCTGATGACTGGTGATAATGAGAAGTGGGATTTGGTGATGAAATGTGAAATGTGAAAGATTGTGAAATTGTACGAGATGTAATGAACGGTACTAAGGCTGTTGTTTATTTACTTAGAATGATGTAGAAATATTGACGGTCCTTGTTTGACATATGATCAGATAGATCCTTCATATAGGTTGCCTAGTATCCCTGATCATAGTGTGCTGCTGTTGATAGTCTGGTGTACTTGGGCTTATCAGTCATTACTCTCCCACTCTAGATGCATAACTCATCATATTTTCCTATAACTTGCGTATAGATTTCTCTACTGGGCTAGTGTAGCTCAACCTATTATTTTCAGGTATTTAACAAGGAAGTTGGCATGGCGTGCATTGTGTGTCTGTTGATCGTGGATTTCGAAGGTATAAAAGAGGCAACAAATTGGCATTTGTTTGAAATTAGTATTCAAAAGAATGATTAAAGTAAATCGTGGGTTTCGAAGGTATAAAAAAGGCGACAAATTGGCATTTGTTTGAAATTAGTATTCAAAAGAATGATTAAAGTAAAATGTAATATTATTTTGATATTTGTATATCTTGGGGCTTCGAGCTAGGGTTGTAACGTTTGAATTGAACTTTGAGGATTGGGGAAAATATGTCATTTGGGTATTCTCGGTACTTCATCAATGATTTTTATTATTTAAAATAATTATTATTTATGTCGAAAATCAAGGGCATGACACGAACTACAATTTTCAAGTGGTTTGGACCGTTAGAAAGCTTGTCAAATTTACTTTCAAGACCAAGTGTTTTGGATAAAATATCATCTGTATGTGGAAAAAAGTGACCATTTTACCATCGATGGGTCAAAATATGTTTCATTATGGTAAAACACATGTATGGTTCTCATTTTGAATTCGATCAAGACCCATTATATGTCAATAAATAGTGTTTTTAAAGTACTAAAAGGCGGCGAGATCTTACCACAAAGATATTTGCCTTTCAGTCATGAATACTTGGTAGAAACCAGACAACTACAAAAATCGTCGAAGCCAGTAAGGCTAAAACACATTCAATGTTTCATTTGGTAATCAAATTCCTAAGTCTAAGGCCTTTCTTCTTTGCTTAATTATCTCACCATGTTCATAGAGTATCCGCACTTTGTCAAGTCCTAGGAAAATTTGCTTCGCATCGATGTTCGCCCAAAGTGGGTTTCAAATATTTGGAAATGTAAATTTGGGTGACAAAAACTACCAACATGAATAAAAATTTACTATTTTAACTGTCCATTTCCATCATCTTTTAATAGAGTAAAAACCTTTTTTATCACTATATAATTGGTCTTGATTCGATTCAAAATGAGAACGATACTAGTGTTTAACTAAAACAATTTTTTTTTCCGACCCATTGAGGGTAAAATGGTCATGTATTTTGATGTTCAGATAACCTTTCATCGGAATCGATTCGATAGGAAAGTAGGTTGGACAAACTTTCTAATGGTTCAAACCACGAGCAAATTGGAGTTCGGTAGTATTCACGGCAAGTCTGCGAAGTTGAACTTGTTGTGGAATGTTCAAGATGCCCCTAGGGTGCACTGGAATGCGCCTGAGGCGCATTAGTGCTGCGTAACACGTAAAACTTTGTGGACTCGCCCCAGACACTCCCGAACTCCAATTTTCACGTGGTTTGGACTGTTGGAAAGCTTGTCAAATTTACTTTCAAGCCCATGTGTTTTGGATAAAATATCATCTGTACGTGGAAAGAAGTGACCATTTTACCATCGATGGGCCAAAATATGATTCATTATGGTAAAACACGTGTATGTTTCTCATTTTGAATTGGATCAAGACCCATTATATGTCAATAAGTAGTGTTTTTAAAGTACTAAATGGCGGCGATATCTAACCACAAAGATATATTCCTTTTGGTCATGAAAACTTGCTAAACCAGACACCTTCGAAAATCGTCGAAGCCAGTAGGGCTAAAATAACTTCAATGTTTCGTTTGTTATTCAAATTCCTAATTCTAAGGCCTTTCTTCTTTGCTTAATTATCACACAATGTTCATAGAGTATCCACACTTTGTCAAGTCGTAGGAAAATTTGCTTCGTCATCGATCGCCCAAAGCGGGACTCAACTATTTCGAAATGTAAATTTGGATGACTAATACTATCAACACAAATTAAAATTTATTATTTTAATTGTTCATTTCCATCATCTTTTAATAGAGTGAAAACCTTTTTTATCACTAGATAATTGGTCTTGATTGGATTCATAATGATAACGATACTAGTGTTTAACTAAAACAATTTTTTTTCCCGACAAATTGTGGGTAAAATGGTCAAGTATTTTGATGTACAAATTACTTTTCATCGGAATTGATTCGGTAGGAAAGTAGGTTGGAAACACTTTCTAACGGTTCAAACCATGAGCTAATTGGAGTTCGCAAAGTGGGACTTGTTGTGCAATGTTCAAGATGCGCCTAGGGCGCCCTAGAATGCGCCTGGGGCGCATAAACTTACACCTGAGGCGGATTGGTGCTGCATAACGCGTAATACTTTGCGGACTCACCCCAGACACTCCCGAACACCAATTTGCTTGTGGTTTCGATCGTTAGAAAGGTTGTCAAATTTACTTTCAAGCCCAAGTCGTTTTGATAAATATCATCTGTACGTCGAAAAAAGTGACCATTTTACCTTCGATGGGTCAAAATATGATTCATTCTGGTAAAACGCGTGCATGTTTCTCATTTTGAATTGGATAAAACCCATTATATGTCAATAAATAGTCTTTCCAAAGTACTAAAATGCGGGGATATCTAACCACAAAGATATTTGCCTTTCGGTCAGGAAAACTTGGAAAAAACCAGACAACTACAAAAATAGTCGAAGCCAGTAAAGCTAAAAAACTTCAATGTTTCGTTTGGTAATCAAATTCCTAAGCCTAAGGCCATTCTAAATTGCTTAATTATCTCACAATGTTCATAGAGTATCTACACTTTGTCAAGTCGTAGGTAAATTTGCTTCGTCATTGACGTTTGCCCAAAGCGGGGCTCAAATATATCGAAATGCAAATTTGGGTGACTAAAACTATCAACAAAAATAAAAATTTATTATTTTAATTGTCCATTTCCATCATCTTGTAATCGACTGAAAACATTTTTTATCGCTATATAATTGCTATTGATTCGATTCAAAATGAGAGCGATACTAGTCTTTAACGAAAACAATTTTTTTCCCAACCAATTGAGGTTAAAATGGTCATGTATTTTGATGTACAAATTACTTTTCATCGGAATCAATTCGGTAGGAAAGTAAGTTAGACAAGCTTTCTAACGTTTCAAACCACTAGCAAATTGGAGTTCAGTACTATCCGGGGGAAGTCCGTAAAGTTAGACTTATTGTGCAATATTGGAGATGCGCCTAGGGCACCCTAGGATGCGCCTGGTGCGCAAAATATTGCGCTTGAGGCGCATTAGTGCTGCATAACGTGTAAAACTTTGCGGACTCGCCCAGGCACTCCCGAACACCAA
Organism: Rhododendron mucronatum var. ripense; assembly: GCA_019656295.1. Classification (NCBI taxonomy): domain Eukaryota; kingdom Viridiplantae; phylum Streptophyta; class Magnoliopsida; order Ericales; family Ericaceae; genus Rhododendron; species Rhododendron mucronatum. The sequence goes on along the minus strand of BPLT01000096.1, from coordinate 1,194,223 downwards.
CTTGCTCGTGGTTTGGATCGTTAGAAAGCTTGTCAAATTTACTTTCAAGCCCAAGTGGTTTGGATAAATATCATCATTATGCGAAGGAAGTGACCATTTTACCCTCGATGGGTGAAAATATGATTCATTCTGGTAAAACGCGTGTATATTTCTCATTTTGAATTGGATCAAGGCCCATTATAAGTCAATAAATAGTGTTTTTAATCTACTACAAGGCGGCGATATCTAATCACAAAGATATTGGCCTTTCGGTCATAAAAACTTGGTAGAAACCAAACAACTACAAAAATCGTTGAAGCCAGCGAGGCTAAAACAAATTCAATGTTTTGTTTGGTAATCAAACTCCTAATCCTAAGGCCTTTCTTCTATGCTTAATTATCTCACAATATTCATAAAGTATCACACTTTGTCAAGTTTTAGGAAAATTTATTTTGTCATCGATGGTCGCCCAAAGCGGGGCTCAAATTTTTCAAAATGTAAATTTGGGTGACTAAAACTATCAACACGAATAAAGATTTATTATTTTAATTATCCATTTTCATCATCTTTTAATAGAGTGAAAACCCTTTTTATCACTATATAATTGGTCTTGATTTGATTCAAAATGAGAGCGAAACTAGTGTTTAACTAAAACAATTTTTTTCCCCAACCAATTGAGGGTAAAATGGTCATGTAATTTGATGTTCAAATTACTTTTCATCGGAATTGAATAAGTAGGAAAGTAGGTTTGATAAACTTCTAACGGTTCAAACCACGAGCAAAATGGAGTTCAGTAGTATACGGGGAAAGTCCGCGAAGTTGGACTTGTTGTTCAATGTTCAAGATGCGCCTAGGGCGCACTAGAATGTGACTTGGGCGCATAAGATTGCCCCTGAGGCGCATTAGTCTTGCGTAACACGTAAAACTTTGCGAACTCGCCCTAGACACTCCCGAACTCCAATTTGAGGGTGGTTTGGACCATTACAAAGCTTGTCAAATATACTTTAAAGCCCAATTTGTATGGATGAACTATCATACGTACGTCGAATGAAGTGACCATTTTACCCTCAATGGGTCAAAATATGATTCATTCTGGTAAAACGTGTGTGTGTTTCTCATTTTGAATTGGATCAAGATCCATTATATGTCAATAAATAGTGTTTTTAAAGTAGTAAAAGCCGGCGAGATCTTACCAAAAAGATATTCGCCTTTCGGTCATGAAAACTTGGTAGAAACAAGGCAACTACAAAAATCATCGACGATGGCAAGGCTAAAACACATTCAATGTTTCATTTGGTAATCAAATTCCTTATCCTACGGCCTTTCTTCTTTGCTGAATTATCTCACAATGTTCATAGAGTATCCACACTTTGTCAAGTCGTAGGAAATTTGCTTCGTCATCGACTTTCGCCCAAAGCGGGGCTCAAATATTTCGAAATGCGTATTTGGGTGACTAAAACTATCAACACAAATAAAAATTTTTTATTTTAATTGTCCATTTTGGTCATCTTTTAATCGAGTGAAAACATTTTTTTATCACTATATAATTGGTCTTGATTCGATTCAAAATGAGAGCGATACTTGTCTTTAACGAAAACAATTTTTTTTCCCGACTAATTGAGGGTAAAATTGTCATGTATTTTGATGTACAAATTACTTTTCAACGGAATCAATTCAGTAGGAAAGTAGGTTGGACAAACTTTCTAACGATTCAAATCACGAGCAAATTGGAGTTCAGTACTATCCAGGGTAAGTCCGCGAAGTTGGCCTTTTTGTGCAATGTTTAAGATGCGCCTAGGGAGCCCTAGAATGTGCCTGGGGCGCATAAGATTGTGCCTGAGGCCCATTAGTGCTGCATAACGTGTAAAACATTGCGGACTCGCCCCAGACAATCCCGACCTCCAATTTGCTCGTGGTTTGGACCGTTAGAAAGCTTGTCAAATTTACTTTCAAGCCCAAGTGGTTTCGATAAAATATCATCTGTACGTTGAATGAAGTGACCATGTTACCCTCGATGGGTCAAAATATGATTCATTCTGGTAAAACACGTGTATGTTTCTCATTTTGAATTGGATCAAGACCCATTACATGTCAATAAATAGTGTTTTTAAAGTACTAAAAGGCGGCTATATCTAACCACAAAGATATTTGACTTTCGGTCATAAAAACTTGGTAGAAACCAGACAACTACAAAAATCGTTGAAGCCAGTGAGGCTAAAACACATTCAATGTTTCGTTTGGTAATCAAATTTCTAATCCTAATGCCTTTCTTCTTTGCTTAATTATCTCACAATATTCATAGAGTATCCACACTTTGTCAAGTCCTAGGAAAATTTACTTAGTCATCGACGTTCGCCCAAAGCGGTGCTCAAATATTTCAAAATGTAAATTTGGGTGACTAAAACTATCAACACGAATAAAAATATATCATTTTAATTGTCCATTTTCATCATCTTTTAATAGAGTGAAAACCTTTTTTATCACTATATAATTGGTCTTGATTCGATTCAAAATGAGAGCGATACAAGTGTTTAACTAAATCACTTTTATTTCCCCACCAATTGAGGGTAAAATGGTCATGTAATTTGATGTACAAATTATTTTTCATCAGAATCAATTCAGTAGGAAAGTAGGTTGGATAAGCTTTCTAACGGTTCAAACCACGAGCAAATTGGAGTTCGTTAGTATATGGGGAAAGTCCGCGAAGTTGGACTTGTTGTGCAATTTTCAAGATGCGCCAAGGGCGCACTAGAATGCGACTGGGGCGCATAAGATTGCCCTTGAGGTGCATTAGTGTTGCGTAACACGTAAAACTTTGCGGACTCGCCCTAGATAGTGTTTTTAAAGATCTAAAAGCTGGCAAGATCTTACCAAAAAGATATTTGCCTTTCGGTCATGAAAACTTGTTAGAAACCAGACAACTACAAAAATCGTCGAAGCCAGTAAAGCTAATACACATTCAATGTTTGGTTTGGTAGTCAAATTTGTAATAACTCTGAATTTCAATAAATAGAAATTTATTTATTATTCGAGTTATTTATTTAATTGCTTGAATTTCTTTAATTTTCCAGCAGTTTGTCATAATTGCGCTTTAGCCCTTCAACTTTCGTTTCTTGCGCTTTAGCCCCACTTAGCAAGCCTAGTTAGCTTCTAACTGGCTTGTTGGGGAAACCAAACTAGAAATCACTTAGTTACTTTTCCCTAACCGCAATTGGACCCTTTTGGCCATCATTAAACCTTGTGAACCCTTTTAACCCTAGACTAAGAATGGATTTTTTTCTTTTAATTATTCGTGGTTTTATTCTTTATCCATTGGACAATAAATGTTAGGGGAACTCTTATCCATTGGATAATAGAAACCTAATTCTTTATATTAAAAGGTTTCAAAGAGAGATTTGAACAAAGTACTATTATCTTTGAAGAATAGATTTTTATATTTAATTAAAGGACATTTTTGACTAGTTTATTATTTATTTTTCCCTAGCAACTATTATCCATTGGATAATAGAAGTTAGAGGATTTATTACCCAATGGGTAAAAGAGTTAGTCTTTCAAAGTACCATGGGTTGATTAGTTTAGTCTTTTCTTTAAACCCATGTGTCAAAGTACATGTTATTTTATTAAGAAGGTACTTAGTACTAAGATTCTTAAAGTACCCTTTATTTATTTTATATTGGGGTTTTGAACTACCTAAGGTACAAGGTACCCATGTTTATATTATTTTAGTTCATGAAAGACTAGATCAAAGCACTAAGTACACATGTGCCTAATTGTTAGTTTAATAGAGAATCCTAGCATTTTAAGACTACTTTTGATTCAAAGTACCAAAAGTACTTATTCTTTTTATTCTTCTTGCACCTAATAGTATTTATACATATATATATATATATGTACTTTGCAAGAGAGAGAGAGAGAGAGAGAGAGAGAGCCGAGAGAGGGACAGAGAGAGAGCCGAGAGAGGGACAGAGAGGGACAGAGAGAGAGATGAGCCGAGAGGGAGAGGAGAGAGAGAGGGAGAGAAGAAGAGGGATTGGACTTGTACCTTGGCCATTGATCTTCCAATGTACTTCAAGATTCTTGGAGGGTTACTCTTCCAAGCCAACTTAACTTCTATTGTCCTCTTTGTACATTTTAGCAATTGTTTAACCCTAGAATCTTGTACCAAACCTCTTCTCTACCACAAAACTTTCCAAGATCAAATCCTTGGTACAACCCTAGCCATGCAAACCTAGGATCTTGACCTTAATCTTCCATGTGAACACAATTTCATGGAATAAAAAAAATGGGGAATGGGAGAGAGAGAGGGGGCCGGCCAAGAGGGAGAGGGAGGGAGTCTTTGCCTATAAATAGAAGGCCATTCCATGCTTCAAACTCACACCTTCAAGAATTTGCTCTTCCTTCTCTCTAGAATTTCAAGTGTCCTTTGTTCTTAAGTTCAAGAATTCTCTTTGTTCTTGAGTTCTTGAGCAATACCACCAAACCACTTTCAAATACCACTCATAGATCTTTAAAGTAGTCTACTTTAGTTAGTAAAGTTGTTTCTAGGAAAAGAAAGAACATCTATTTTCCTTTCGAAGCAAACCGAAGGCCGTTACGCTGCCAATTTCAAAACCGACGACTAACTTTCCATAATCAACCACCGCCTAGAAGAACAGTAGTTTAAATCTCTACTTACTTTTCCTAAGTATAAGTAGTTTAATCTTGCCTTTCTAACTCTAGTATTGTTTTAAATCATATGTTAAGGAATAGAATGTTAATTGGTAGCAACTTTGATCATTTCTTTTAAAGGTAGATAAGGTTATCTTTTATTGAATGTTGGAAATGCATGGTTTATTTTTCAAGATGTTTCAAGCATGCTATATAGCTTAGAGTTGGATGATCTTGTTGAATAATATTATGAAATGTATGTTTGTAAGTAAAGTCCTATACCGCGAAGTCTTGCATGAGAATGAGACACGAGAACCAAGATAGTAGAAACATGGCACCTAGGGTGTGGTTTAACGAGGAAGAAATGTGTTTTCCGAGGAAAAATATATTTTAGAAACTACATAATGACCATTTCAAGGGTATTATGTGAGTCGTGTGAATGTGTGTGTGCCAATGGGAATCCGGCGCGGCGGAACCATTGTGAGGATACTTGGGAGACCGGAGTGGCGGAACCAAGGTTGGGTAAGGAACATGGTTATCTGAGGAGAGGAGCCAAAGCAAATGAGTGCCATTGGGAACCTGGTGCGGCGGAACCATTGTGAGGATACTCGGGAACCCGGAACGGCAGAACCGAGGTTGGGTGAGTTAAAAAGGAGTCTTTGGAAAAGAAAGGTAGTAGTAACGACACGGTCTACGATGGGATGCGTAGGAAAAACTTCGAGAATCTTGGACACCAACAATAGTTATGAATTGAATGTGGATATGTTTGTCTTTTGTAGCTGCTTATACACATATCATGTGGAAATCGGTGTTATAATGATCTTATGTTCATAAGTTACGGGTTAGTAGGTAGGATTTTACTATTGAGCATTCGTAGCTCATGGTGTTACCTTGTGGTGACTCTGGCATATTATATGGGTGGCGACGCCAGTATAATATGTCAGATCTGATAGATAAACAGGGTAAACTCTTCACTTTGGAGGCGTATGGAGCCGAAGAACTCGCTAGGATGGAAGAACAAGAGGAGCAGTAGTTAGGAACCCTAGTTCCCTATTCGTTTCCTATTTTGTGTTTAGAAGACTCTTACGAGGGTTATGATGTAATATTGAGCAGTGACTCTATTTAATTTCTGTAATAAATTATCCCTTTAACGAACCTAAAATTAGGGGCGTTACAAAATTCCTAATCCTAAGGACTTTTTTCTTTGCTTAATTATCTCACAATGTTCACAGAGTATGAACACTTTGTCAAGTCGTAGGAAAATTTGATTCTTCATCGACGTTCGCCCAAAGCGGGGCTCAACAATTTAGAAATGTAAATTTGGATGACTAAACTATCAAAACAAATAAAAATTGATTATTTTAATTGTTCATTTCCATCATCTTTTAATAGAGTGAAAACCTTTTTTATCACTATATAATTGGTCTTGATTCAATTCAAATTGAGAGCAATACTAGTGTTTAACTAAAACAATTTTTTTTCCCGACCGAATGAGGGTAAAATGGTCATGTATTATGATGTGCAAATTACATTTCATCGGAATCGATTCGGTAGTAAAGTAGGTTGGACAAGCTTTTTAACGGTTGAAACCACGAGCAAATTGTAGTTCGGTAGTATCCGGGGCAAGTCCGCGAAGTAAGACTTGTTGTGCAATGTTCAAGATGCACCAAGGCCTCCCTGGAATGCTCATGGGGCGCACAAGATTGTGCCTGAGGCTCATTAGTGCCGCATAACACGTAAAACTTTGCGGACTCGCCCCAGACACTCTCGAACTCCAATTTGAGCGTGGTTTGGATCGTTAGAAAGCTTGTCAAATTTACTTTCAAGCCAAGTGGTTTGGATAAAATATCATCTGTACGTCGAAAGAAGTGACCATTTTACGCTCGATGGGTCAAAATATGATTCATTCTGGTAAAACGCGTGTATGTTTCTCATTTTGAATTGGATCAAGACCCATTATGTGTTAATAAATAGTGTTTTTAAAGTAGTAAAACACATTCAATGTTTCGTTTGGTAATCAAATTCCTAATCCTAACGCCTTTCTTCTTTGCTTTATTATCTCACAATATTCATAGAGTATCCACACTTTGTCAAGTCGTAGGAAAATTTACTTCGTCATCGACGTTCGCCCAAAACGGGGCTCAAATATTTCAAAATATAAATTTGGGTGACTAAAACTATCAACACGAATTAAAATTTATTATTTTAATTATCCAATTCCATCATCATTTAATAGAGTGAAAACCTTTTTTATCACTATATAATTGGTCTTGATTCGATTTAAAATGAGAGTGATACTAGTGTTTAACTAAAACAAATTTATTTCCCGACTAATTGAGGGTAAAGTGGTCATGTAATTTGATGTACAAATCACTTTTCACCGGAATCAATTCGGTAGGAAAGTAGGTTTGATAAACTTCTAACGGTTCAAACCACGAGGAAATTGGAGTTCGGTAGTAAATGGGGAAAGTCCACAAAGTTGGACTTGTTGTGCAATGTTCAAGATGCGCCTAGGGCGCACTGAAATGCGATTGGTGCGCATAAGAATGCCCCCGAGGCGCATTAGTTTTGCGTAACACGTAAAACTTTGCGGACTCGCCCTAGACATTCCCAAACTCCAATTTGCGGGTGGTTTGGACCGTTACAAAGCTTGTCAAATTTACTTTCAAGCCCAAGTTGTTTGGACAAAATATCATAGCTACGTCGAATGAAGTGACCATTTTACCCTCAATGGGTCAAAATAAGATTCATTCTGGTGAAACGCGTGTATGTTTCTCATTGTGAATTGGATCAAGACCCATTATATGTTAATAAATAGTATTTTTAAAGTACTAAAAGCCGGCAAGATCTTACCAAAAAGATATTTGCCTTTCGCTCATGAAAACTTGGTAGAAACCAGACAACTACAAAAATCATCGACGATGGTAAGGCTAAAACACATTCAATGTTTCATTTGGTAATCAAATTCCTAATCCTAAGGCCTTTCTTCTGTGCTTAATTATCTCACAATGTTTAGAGAGTATCCACACTTTGTCAAGTCGTAGAAAAATTTGCTTCGTCATCAATGTTCGCCCAAACCGGTGCATAACTATTTCAAAATGTAAATTTGGGTGACTAAAACTATCAAAACTAATAAAAATTGATTATTTTAATTGTTCATTTCCATCATCTTTTAATAGAGTGAAAACCTTTTTTATCACTATATAATTGGTCTTGATTCAATTCAAAATGAGAGCGATACTAGTGTTTAACTAAAACAATTTTTTTCCCGACCAATTGAGGGTAAAATGGTCAAGTATTTTGATGTACAAGTTACATTTCATCGGAATCGATTCTGTAGGAAAGTAGGTTGGACAAGCTTTCTAACGGTTGAAACCATGAGCAAATTGTAGTTCGGTAGTATCCGGGGCAAGTCCGCGAAGTTGGACTTGTCGTCCAATGTTCAAGATGCGCCTAGGGCGCCCTGGAATGCGCCTGTGGCGCATAAGATTGCGCCTAAGGCTCATTAAGGCTGCATAACGCGTAAAACTTTGCAGACTCGCCCTAGACACTCCCAAACTCCAATTTGTTCGTGGTTTGGACTGGTAGAAAGCATGTCAAATTTACTTTCAAACCCAAGTGGTTTGGATAAAATATCATCTGTACGTCGAATGAAGTGACCATTTTACCCTGATGGGTCAAATTATGATTCATTCTGGTAAAACGCGTGTATATTTCTCATTTTGAATTGGATCAAGACCAATTATATGTCAATATATAGTGTTTTAAAAGTACTAAAAGGCGCCAATATCTAACCACAAAGATATTTGCCGTGCGGTCATGAAAACTTGGTAGAAACCAGACAATTACAAAAATCGTCGAAGCTAGTAAGGCTAAAACGTATTCAATGTTTCGTTTGGTAATAAAATATCTAAGTCTAAGGCTTTTCTTCTTTGCTTAATTTTCTCACAATGTTCATAGAGTAACCACACTTTGTCAAGTCGTAGGAAAATTTGCTTCGTCATTAATGTTCGCCCAATGCGGGGCTCAAATATTTCGAAATGCAAATTTGGGTGACTAAAACTATCAACACAAATAAAAGTTTATTATTTTAATTGTCCATTTCTATCATCATTTAATAGAGTGAAATTTTTTTTATCACTATATAATTGGTCCTGATTCGATAAAAAATGAGAGCGATACTAGTCTTTAACGAAAACAATTTTTTTTCCCGAACAGTTTTGGGTAAAATGGTCATGTATTTTCTTGTACAAATTAATTTTCATCGGATTTGATTCGGTAGGAAAGTAGGTTGGACAAGCTTTCTAACAGTTCAAACCACGAGCAAATTGGAGTTCGGTTGTATCCGGGGCAAGTCCGGGAAGTTGGACATGTTGTGCAATATTCTTGATGCGCGTAGGGCGCCCTGGAATGCGCCTCAGGTGCATTAGTACGACATAACACGTAAAACTTTGCAGACTCGCCCCAGACACTTCCGAACTCCAATTTGCTCGTGGTTGCACCGTTAGAAAGCTTGTTAAATTTACTTTCAAGCCCAAGTGGTTTGGATAAAATATCATTTGTACGTCGAAGGAAGTGACCATTTTACTCTCGATGGGTCAAAATATAATTCATTCTGGTAAAACGCGTGTATGTTTCTCATTTTCAATTGGATCAAGACCCATTATATGTCAATAACTATTGTTTTAAAAGTACTAAAAGGCGGCGATATATAACCACAAAGATATTTGCCTTTCGGTCATGAAAACTTGGTGGAAACCAGACAACTACAAAAATCAACGAAGCCTGTAAGGCCAAAACAGATTCAATGTTTCGTTTGGTAATCAAATTCCTAATCCTAAGGCCTTTCTTCCTTAATTAATTTTCTCACAATGTTCATGGAGTATCCACACATTGTTAATTTGTAGGAAAATTTGCTTCGTCATCGATGTTCGCCCAAAGCGGGGCTCAACTATTTCAAAATGTAAATTTGGGTGACTAAAACTGTCAACAGAAATAAAAATTTGTTATTTTAATTGTTCATTTCCGTCATCTTTTAATAGAGTGAAAATCTTTTTAATCACTATATAATTGGTCTTGATTCGATTCATAATGAGAGCGATACTAGTGTTTAACTAAAATAAAAAAATTTTGCCGACCAATTGAGGGTAAAATGGTCAAGTATTTTGATGTACAAATTACTTTTCATCGGAATTGATTCGGTAGGAAAGTAGGTTGGACAAGCTTTCCAACAGTTCAAACCACGAGCAAATTGGAGTTCGGTTGTATCCGGGGCAAGTCAGGGAAGTTGGACATGCTGTGCAATATTCAAGATGCGCCTAGGGCGCCCTGGAATGCGCCTCAGGTGCATTAGTACGACATAACACGTAAAACTTTGCAGACTCACCCCAGACACTTCCGAACTCCAATTTGCTCGTGGTTTGCACCGTTAGAAAGCTTGTTAAATTTACTTTCAAGCCCAAGTGGTTTGGATAAGATATCATCTGTACGTCGAATGAAGTGACCATTTTACCCTCGATGTGTCGAAATATGATTCATTCTGGTAAACGCGTGTACGTTTCTCATTTTGAATTGGATCAAGACCCATTATATGTCAATAAATAGTGTTTTTAAAGTACTAAAAGATGGCAATATCTAACCACAAAGATATTTGCCTTTCAGCCAGGAAAACTTGGTAGAAACCAGACAACTACAAAAATCGTTGAAGCCAGTGAGGCTAAAACACATTCAATGTTTCATATGGTAATCAAATTCCTAATCCTCAGGCCTTTCTTCTTTGCTTAATTATCTCACAATATTCATAGAGTATCCACACTTTGTCAAGTCCTAGGAAAATTTACATCGTCATACGCGGGGCTCAAATATTTCAAAATGTAAATTTGGGTGACTAAAACTATCAACACGAATAAAAATTTACTATTTTAATTGTCCATTTCCATCATCCTTTAATAGCGTAAAACCTTTTCTATCACTATATAATTGGTCTTGATTCGATTCAAAATGAAAGTGATACTAGTGTTGAACTAAAACAATTTTTTTCCCCGTCCAATTCAGGGCAAAATGGTCATGTAATTTGATGTACAAATCACTTTTCATCGGAATCAATTCGGTAGGAAATTAGGTTGGACAAACTTCTAACGGATCTAACCACGAGAAAATTGGAGTACGGCAGTTTGCGGGAAAAGTCCGCGAAGTTGGACTTGTTGTGCAATGTTCAAGATGCGCCTTGGGTGCACCGGAATGTGCCTAGGACGCACCGGAATGCGACTGGGACGCATAAGATTGCCCCTGAGGCGCATTAGTGCTGCGTAAAATACAAAAATTTGCGGACACGGCCAAGACACTACCGAAGTCTAATTTGTGCTTGGTTTGGACCGTTACAAAGCTTGTCAAATTTACTTTCAAGCCCAAGTGGTTTCGATAAAATATCATCTGTACGTCGAAGGAAGTGACCATTTTACCCTCGATGGGTCAAAATATGATTCATTCTGGTAAAACGCGTGTATGTTTCTCATTTTGAATTGGGTCAAGACCCATTATATTTTAATAAATAGTGTTTTTAAAGTACTAAATGGCGGTGAGATCTTATTTGCTTTTCAGTCATGAAAACTTGGTAGAAACCAAACAACTACAAAAATTGTTGAAGCCAGTACGGCTAAAACACATTCAATGTTTCGTTTTGTAATCAAATTCCTAAGTCTAAGGCCTTTCTTCTTTGCTCAATTATCTCACAATGTTCATAGAGTATCCACACTTTGTCAAGTCGTAGGAAAATTTGCTTCGTCATCAATGTTCACCCAAAGTGGGGCTAAACTATTTCGAAATGTAAATTTGGGTGACTAAATCTATCAAAAATAATAATAATTGATTATTTTAATTGTTCATTTCCCCCATCTTTTAATAGAGTGAAAACCTTTTTTTCACTATATAATTGGTCTTGATTCGATTCAAAATGGGAGCGATACTAGTTTTTAAATAAAACAATTTTTTTTCCCAACCAATTGAGTGTAAAATGGTCATATATTTTGATGTACAAATTATATTTCATCAGAATCGATTCAGTAGGAAAGTAGGTTGGACAAGCTTTCTCATGGTTGAAACCACGACCAAATTGGAGTTCGGTAGTATCCGGGGCAAGTCCGTGAAGTTGGAATTGTTGTGAAATGTTCTAGATGGGCCAAGGGCGGCCTGGAATGCGCCTGGAGCGCATAAGAATGCGCCTGAGGCGCATTAGTGGTGCATAACACGTAAAACTTTGCAGGCTCGCCCCAGACACACCCGAACTCCAATTTGCTCGTGGTTTCAACCGTGAGAAAGCTTGTCAAATTTACTTTCAACCCCAAGTGGTTTGGATAAAATATCATTTGTACGTCGAAAGAAGTGCCATTTTACTATCGATGGGTCAAAATATGATTCATTCTGGTAAAGGCGTGTATATTTCTCATTTTGAATTGGATCAAGACCCAGTATATGTCAATAAATAGTGTTTTTAAAGTACTAAAAGATGGCGATATATAACCACTAAGATATTTGCCTTTCGGTCATGAAAACTTGGCAGAAACCAGACAATTACAAAAATCGTTGAAGCCAGTGAGGCTAAAACACATTCAATGTTTCTTCTGATAATCAAATTCCTAATCCTAAGGCCTTTCTTCTTTGCTTAATTATCTCACAATATTCATCGAGTATGCACACTTTTTTAAGTCCTAGGAAAATTTACTTCGTCATTGACGTTCGCCCAAAGCTGGGCTTAAATATTTCAAAATATAAATTTGGGTGACTAAAACTATCAACATGAATAAAAATTTATTATTTTAATTGTCCATTTCCAACATCTTTTGATAGAGTGAAAGCCTTTTTTATCACTATATAATTGGTCTTGATTTGATTCAAAATGGGAGCGATACTAGTGTTTAACTAAAACAAATTTTTTTCCCAACGAATTGAGGGTAAAATGGTCATGTATTTTGATGTACAAATTACATTTCATCAGAATCTATTCAGTAGGAAAGTAGGTTGGACAAGCTTTCTAACTGTTGAAACCACGAGCAAATTGGAGTTCGGTAGTATCCGGGGCAAGTCCGTGAAGTTGGACTTGTTGTGCAATGTTCAAGATATGCCAAGGGCACCCTGGAATGCACCTGGGGCGCATAAGATTGCGCCTGAGGCTCATTACTGCTGCATAACACGAAAAATTTTGCGGACTCGCCCCAGACACTCCCAAACTCCAATTTGCGGGCGGTTTGGACCATTAGAAAGCTTGTCAAATTTACTTTCAAGTCCAAGTGCTTTGGATAAAATATCATTTGTACGTCGAAAGAAGTGACCATTTTACTCTCGATGGGTCAAAATATGATTCATTCTGGTAAAACGCGTGTATGTTTCTCATTTTGAATTGGATCAAGACCCATTATATGTCAATAAATAGTGTTTTAAAAGTACTAAAACGCGGCGATATATAGCCACAAAGATATTTGCCTTTTGGTCATGAAAACTAGGCAGAAACCGGACAACTACAAAAATGAACGAAGCCTGTACGGCTAAAACAGATTCAATGTTTCGTTTGGTAATCAAATTCCTAATCCTAAGGCCTTTCTTCCATAATTAATTTTCTCACAATGTTCATGGAGTATCCACACTTTGTCAAGTTGAAGGAAAATTTGCTTCGTCATCGATGTTCGCCCAAACCGGGGCTCAACTATTTCGAAATGTAAATTTGGATGACTAAAACTGTCAACACAAATAAAAATTTGTTATTTTAATTATCCATTTCCATCATCTTTTAATAGAGTGAAAATCTTTTTAATCACTATATAATTGGTCTTGATTCGATTCATAATGAGAGCGATACTAGTGTTTAACTAAAACAAATTTTTTTCCCGACCAATTGAGGGTAAAATGGTCAAGTATTTTAATGTACAAATTACTTTTCATCGGAATTGATTCGGTAGGAAAGTTGGTTGCACAAGCTTTCTAATTGTTCAAACCACGAGCAAATTGGAGTTCGGTTGTATCCGAGGCAAGTCCGGGAAGTTGGACATGTTGTGCAATATCCAAGATGCGCCTAGGGCGCCCTGGAATGCGTCTTAGACGCATTAGTGCGGCATAACACGTAAAACTTTGCGGACTCGCCCCAGGCACTCCCAAACTCCAATTTGTGCGTGGTTTGGACCGTTAGAAAGCTTATCAAATTTACTTTAAAGCCCAAGTGATTTGGATAAAATATCATTTGTACTTCAACGGAAGCGACCATTTTACCCTCGATGGGGCAAAATATGATTCATTCTGGTAAAACGCGTGTATGTTTCTCATTTTGAATTGGATCAAGAGCCATTATATGTCAATAAATATTTTTTTTAAAGTTCTAAAAGGCTTCGATATCTAACCACCAAGATATTTGCCTTTCAGTCATGATAACTTGGTAGAAACCAGGCAATTACAAAAATCGTCGAAGCCAGTACGGCTAAAACGTATTCAATGTTTCGTATGGTAATCAAATTCCTATGTCTAAGGCCTTTCTTCCTTGCTTAATCATCTCACAATTTTTATAGAGTAACCACACTTTGTCAAGTCGTCGGAAAATTTGCTTCGTCATTGACGTTCGCCCAATGCGGGGCTCAAATATTTCGAAATGCAAATTTGGGTGACTAAAACTATCAACACAAATAAAAATCTATTATTTTAATTGTCCATTTCTATCATCATTTAATAGAGTGAAATTTTTTTTTTATCACTATATAATTGGTCTTGATTCGATTCAAAATGAGAGCTATACTTGTATTTAACGAAAACAATTTTTTTTCCCGACCAATTGAGGGTAAAATGGTCAAGTATTTATATGTACAAATTACTTTTAATCGGAATTGATTCGGTAGGAAAGTAGGTTGGACAAGCTTTCTAACAGTTCAAACCACGAGCAAATTGGAGCTCGGTTGTATCCGGGGCAAGTCCGGGAAGTTGGACATGTTGTGCAATATTCTAGATGCGCCAAGGGCGCCCTGGAATGCGCCTGAGGTGCACTAGTGCTGCATAACACGTAAAACTTTGCGGACTCGCCCCAGACACTCCAGAACTCCAATTTGCTCGTGGTTTGGACTGTTAGAAAGCTTGTTAAATTTATTTCCAAGCCCAAGTGGTTTGGATAAGATATCATCTGTACGTCGAATGAAGTGCCATTTTACCCTCGATGTGTCAAAATATGATTCATTCTGGTAAAATGCGTGTATGTTTCTCATTTTTAATTAGATCAAGACCCATTATATGTCAATAAATAGTGTTTTTAGAGTACTAAAAGACGGCGATATCTAACCACAAAGATATTTGCCTTTCGGTCATGAAAACTTGATAGAAACCAGACAATTACAAAAATCGTTGAAGCCAGTGAAGCTAAAACACATTCAATGTTTCGTCTGGTAATCAAATTCCTAATCCTAACGCCTTTATTCTTTGCTTAATTATCTCACAATATTCATCGAGTATCCACACTTTGTCAAGTCCTAGGAAAATTTACTTCGTCATCGACGTTCCCCCAAAGCTGGGCTCAAATACTTCAAAATGTAAATTTGGGTGACTAAAACTATCAACACGAATAAAAATTGATTATTGTAATTGTCCATTTTCATCATCTTTTAATAGAGTGAAAACCTTTTTTTATCACTATATAATTCATCTTGATTCGATTCAAAATGAGAGCGATACTAGTGTTTAACTAAAACAATTTTTTTTCCCGACCAATTGAGGGTAAAATGGTCATCTAATTTGACGTACAAATCACTTTTCAACGGAATCGATTCGGTAGGAAAGTAGGTTGGATAAACTTCTAATGGTTCAAACCACGAGAAAATTGGAGTTCTGTAGTATACAGGGTAAGTCCGCGAAGTTGGACTTGTTGTGCAATGTTCAAGATCCGCCTAGGGCGCACCGGAATGCAACTGGGGCGCATAAGATTGCCCCTGAGGCGCATTAGTGCTGCGTAACACGTAAAACTTTGCGGGCTCGCCCTAGACACTCCCGAACTCCAATTTTCACTTGGTTTGGACCTTTACAAAGCTTGTTAAATTTACTTTCAAGCCCAAGTGGTTTGGATAAAATATCATTTGTACGTCGAAGGAAGTGACCATTCTACCCTCAATGGGTCAAAATATGATTCATTATGGTAAAACGCGTGTATGTTTCTTATTTTGAATTGGGTCAAGACAAATTATATGTCAATAAATAGTGTTCTTAAAGTACTAAAAGGCGGAGATCTTACCACAAAGATATTTGCCTTTCGGTCATGAATACTTGGTAGAAACCAGACAAGTACAAAAATCGTCGAAGCCAGTAAGGCTAAAACACATTCAATGTTTCATTTGGTAATCGAATTCCTAAGTCTAAGGCCTTTCTTCTTTGCTTAATTATCTCACAATGTTCATAGAGTATCCACACTTTGTCAAGTCCTAGGAAAATTTGCTTCGTCATTGACGTTCGCCCAAAGAGGGTTTCAAATATTTGGAAATGTAAATTTGGGTGACTAAAACTATCAACACAAATAAAAATTTACTATTTTAATTGTCCATTTCCATCATCTTTTAATAGAGTGAAAACCTTTTTTATCATTATGTAATTGGTCTTGAGTCGATTCAAAATGAGAGCGATACTAGTCTTTAACTAAAACAATTTTTTTATCCCGACCAATTTAGGGTAAAATGGTTATGTATTTTGATGTACAAATTACTTTTCATCGGAATCTATTCGGTAGGAAAGTAGGTTGGATAAGCTTTCTAACGGTTCAAACCACGAGCAAATTGTAGTTCGGTAGTATCCGGGGCAAGTCTGCGAAGTTGAACTTTTTGTGCAATGTTCAAGATGCGCCTAGGGCACCCTGGAATGCGCCTGGGGTGCATAAGATTGCGCCTAAGGTGCATTAGTGCTGCATAACACGTAAAACTTTGCAAACTCGCCCCAGACACTTCCAAACTCCAATTTGTGTGTGGTTTGGACCGTTAGAAAGCTTGTCAAATTTACTTTCAAGCCCAAGTGGTTTGGATAAAATGTCATCTGTACGTCGAAAGAAGTGACCATTTTACATTCGATGGGTCAAAATATGATTCATTATGGTAAAACGCGTGTATGTTTCTCATTTTGAATTGGATCATGACCCATTATACGTCAATAAATTGTGTTTTTAAAGTACTAAAAGTCGGCGATATCTAACCACAAGGAAATTTGCCTTTCGGTCGTGAAAACTTGGTAGAAACCAGACAACTACAAAAATTGTCGAAGCCAGTAAGGCTAAAACACATTCAATGTTTCATTTGGTAATCAAATTCCTAATTTTAAGGCCCTTCTTTGCTTAATTATCTCACAATTTTCATAGATTATCTACACTTTGTCAAGTATTAGGAAAATTTGCTTCGTCATCGACGTTCGCCCAAAGCGGGGCTCAAATATTTTAAAATATAATTTTGGGTGACTAAAACTATCAACACGAATAAAAATTTAGGGAGCTGATTTTGGGGCTCCTTTTTTGATGCAGGCACTCCAAATTTAATGTAGTTACAACACTACCCTTTCAAGATACAAAATTACTGCAGGCACTCCACCCCCAAATTATCTCCTCATTTACTAAGGCAATCCAAACAGAAATCTGGACACAACCAAACGGAAAATAAAATAGCTAGAATTCTCTCCTATTCTTGCTCTCCTGTGAAAATAAATACAGTTAGAACATTTATGCATTGGTCATGCCTATTTCTATTTGGTTTTGTGGAGTTCCACAAAACAAGATCTTCAACCAAACAAACGACGTTAACATAGAAATACTATTAGATAAGATAATTCAACACCAATTGGTGTGTCAACAAAAAACCAGTTTGAACAAAACGAAATTTTGTAGGCACAAGCATTCCATCCCCCTAAAGAAAAAACACCACAATCTCAAATATTGTAAACACCATTTGCAACAACTACTCATCCACTAAAACTAATAACAGCTATATATAACACTAAGCATTAGAAAACCCCAAAACAGTGATACACCACCAGCACCACCTTTGTGCCCTCCCTTCTTAAGCATGCTCACCCCTGATCCTCCTGGCCAACTGGATGTCTTTAGGCATGATGGCACACGCTTGGCGTATAAACAGCTTCCTCAAAATCTTCGTAACAGCTGCAAAACCATAGTGTATAAACAATGTGATTCCTCATGGATTGGGGATCAGTAATCTCATTCCCATTATTCACAATCATAAGAATGTTAGGGCTTCGGAATCACATCTCCATTCCCCCTAAGAATTAGATACCTATCATCCAAATACAACCTGTATTACAGGCTGGGCCAGCCCCGAAGTAAGCCCCACAAGCCCATCAGCTTGGGCAACCCCCTGGCTAGGGCAACCCAAAAAATAAAAATTCAGTGTTAATATAAATACGTATATATTTTTATTTGGATGCAAACACAACATGAAGGATTGTGTTGGTTTGTTGGTTAGTCGGGTATACTTAAGTTCCCTCATATTTAGGTGCACCCTCAATTCCTGTGCCCAACACTGATATTTCATTTTTTCGATTTTTTCCTTTAAAATCTCTCTCTCTCTCTCTCTCTCTCTCTCTCTCTCTCTCTCTCTCTCTCTCTCTCGTTGACTACAATGCTACTTTTCGCTCTCTTTTTTTTATTTGTGAAAGGGGATTTGTTTTTGGGGTCCATTTTTTTATTTTGGGAGATACTCCTACATCAACAATTAGGGTGTGTTCTACTCGCTAAAATAAGCATTTATTTTTTGAATTAAAGGTGATGTATTGTAAGAGAATGACCTGTCTCGTAAAACAAAAAATAAGAACCTTAACGGCATGGCAAACTCCTCCAAAAAAAGAAAAAAACAACTACTCACATTCGCATTCACATAGTGATGTATGCAAATATGAAAAATATACATGCATATGTATATAATGTATACACAAAACTCACCAATTTAAAAAAACTTCAATAAAAAAATTAACCGTGTTTTAAGTCAGGTTTGTATTTTTTCAAGTTGGTCCATAATATTTCTTTTTTTAATTTATCATTAAATATAGAACAATGATTAAAATTATAAAAATAAAAAATGAAAGATAAAATAAATAGAAATCCATCATTTTTTTTTTGAATTGAACAATGCTAAGTCATAAAGCACTATAACTCAAATTTCATTTTAATTTTAATTTTTTGATAGAATTCAAACTAAAAGCACATTGGGACCTTAATTTTTTTGCATTGTATTTTTTTAAAATTTTTTATGACTTAATAATAAGCGCGCAACCAAGCTTGAAGTTGGGCTTAGACAATCCAAATATCGGGGCCGGCACTGATTACATGGTACATTTTTCCGAACCCGGATTTTTTTGTTCAAAAGCATCTTCCCTAAAGCCCTGAAATTATTCAGGCCGGAGCTCGGTTTGGCCCAGCCCTAGTTTCTCAGCCGATAGTAGCCCAACAAGACGATAAGTCAGAAGAGATTTACCGGTCCTCATTGTACTCAAATTTAAGTCAACGCATTTCCGTTGCACCAAAAGAAGAAAACAATTTGAGTCAACGACTACTCGTTCCTCGTGAGTAGTCCCGTACTTTCCCTCTCTCTTCCACGACTCGCTCGCCCCCCTCTCTGCTCAGATCTTTGGACGCTCTCTCTCTCTCTCTAGCAATGGCTATGCCCGCCTCATTCTCTCCTCCTCCTCTCTCTCACCTTCCTCACCACATCCCACTTCTCCCTCGCATTCTCTCATCCCTATGCCCACCTCCACCAACTACGCGCCTCCCTCAGACTATCCAACAGTCCTGCCGCGAACGGCATAGCGGTGAACAACGCCAACAGCTCCGCTCTCCAGGCCGCGCTGGATTGGGCCTGCGGGCCGGGTGGCGCGGACTGCGGGCCCATCCAGCAAGGCGGGCCCTACTACAACGCCATCGATATACTAATAATGGCGTCGTATGCCTTCAACGATTACTTCCTTACACAGGCTTGACTGACGAGAGCTGTAACTTTGGCGGCACGGCGGCTCACCTATCTCAATCCCAGTATGATTTTCGGCATTTTGAATGTGAACTCAAAACTTAATTTTTAATTTAATTTTGTTTCAGTTTCTTATTTCAGGTCATGGTAGCTGCAAATTCCCATCAAGGTAACTGATTATCCATTCCACTATGGTTCTTATTTTTGAAATACTTATTTTCCGTTTTACAATGAGACAAGGCATTTTCTCACAATAAATTACTTTTAATTCAAAAAATTAACTTATTTCTTTTAGCGGAACTGGTAATAGTCAAGAACCTAATTATCTAGGAATGATGCTATGGTGTCCCCGGCCATTTTGGGGACACCGTAAAACTTTACCATTAGGAGCATAATTAAAATCAATTACAAGCATAACAGAACCCAAATAAGACATAACCAAGGAATATCCAAAAAATCAACCAAGGCGTAACTAAACCCAACCAAGGCATAACAAATAAGTTATGTCTTGCTATGGTTTTGGTTATGCCTTGCTATAGTTCTGTTATGCTTGTAATGGGTTTTGATTATACGCATAATGGTTTTGTTATGCTAAAAGTTACGGTGTCCCCAAAATGACCGGGAACACCGAAGTCATTCCCAATTATCTATGTACAATGTGTGTGCAATATTGATGGCAGCTTGTATCTGTATAATGCATGTATGTGCATTTTGTTATGTACTTCATTAAGGGTGTATTTTGCATCATTATAGGGAGTGATCATGGTCAATTTTAAACTTTGAGTTTTGCCCAAAAAGAAGACGTATTACAAGTTTACAACCCGCTTCATTCGAAGAGAGAGAACTTTCTCTCATCATTAGTCCGCAAATTAGGTGAGATCGAAGTTGCAAGAAAAGGGTGAGAAATGGGATGAAGAAAACTCTCCCAGTTTACATTGTTCCATTTGTCACAATAAATGTTGCGTTCTATGAGGCATGGACACCAATATAGGATGCGGATTCAATACGTTACGGACATGGCGATACGAGAAAATCTAAAAAAGTATGATACGTGTACGGCTTGGATAATTTTCTAGCAATATATTATGGCATAATCACAAGAACGGTGGTAAACTGCCCATTATAGTTTTCTTACGTTGTTCACAAGTTTATTTGGTTACTTGCTCAATTATTATTTAAAGGGCAAAGTACGAATTACATCCCTATGACTTTCTGCTTTTGTGATAACCCGAATTTTAACTCCTAAAATTTGAATTGTAGTTTCCAAATTTCATTTTAAATTTCTGTCAATGCATTCTTTCATGTGATATACACCCATACTCTCTCTCTTCCTCTACAAGTGAAATAAAACCCAGAGAACGAGGAAGAGCAACGGCCAGCCATGGCCGACCCGCCGCCGCCGTCACCAACACGTGGCCCTACTGCGCGCACAGAAATCGTAGCTGCTGCTACCTAGTGCGCTCAGTTGCCTCTCGAATCTCAATCTCTTCCTCTCACACCACAGCATACCGCCTCCACCACCATTCACCACCACCGCAAACAACCACAGGTCCACAACTACACCTTTCACCCGCCACCGCCATCGGCAACCCGCCACCGCCACCTGCCATCTGGGCTTATCCCACAGCCATCCCTGAACCAATTCCTACGCACAAAGAGAGAGAGAGAGAGAGAGAGATCCCTAATCCATGAATGTTCAGTTCTGTGCTTGTTTGTTTTAATTGTTAGGATCACATAGACGCGAAGGGAAGGAATATAGAAAATGGTCAGTACAAAAAAACTAGCAGCATGTTTTCTGGTTAGTTACACGTAACCCCGATATATTAGGTTTCAATATGGGCCTACTTCAAACAAATACCAGCGAAGATTGCTTTTAGTTTCAAAAATTATCATGGAGACATCATTTTTGTTTTGTTTTCTTCTCTAAGAACGTAGATTTCAATATGATTAGTAATAGAGAGGGACTTGATACAAAATAACCGAAAAGAGTTTACTGTTGGGCGATGGAAGGGAAGTGAATAACCAAGTTCAACCACTTCAAAAGTTCCTTTAAGGTCACCCTGATGACCTTCACTCTTGAGTCTTGACATAATCTGTTACATCTGCTTTGGAGAATCAGGCCCGGCCCTGAGATTTCCGAGGCCCTAGGCGGGATTTTGAAAATGGGGCCTTTTACCTTTTTAGCATATTAATAATAATTAGTTGTTTGATAGAGGAAACCAACAGAACTTGTAGTTCGGTGGCAATGTTGTTGTTCAAAGCTTTAGAACCACTGGTCTAGAGTTTGAGATACCGACGGTCATTTTCGAAACATTTTTAGGTCAAAAAGACTCCAAAATTTTACATTAAAAACGGAAGGAGAAAAGAATCAAACTCCCAACCTACTGTTCCAAGCGCATGCGGCTTACCACTAGGCTGCATTATCCTAGTTGTAAATTATTTCACATAATTAATATTTATTACTCCGTATATTTTACAATTTGGGGCCCCAATTATTTGGCCAAAAAGGAGAGGCCCTAGGCGGACGCCTAGGGCCAGCCACAAGCCCCGTGGAGAATGCATAATTTGATTTTTGGAGCATGCATAATGTTGCACACGATCTGAAGTGACAAGCCATCTGTTATGTTTGCAGGCACAGTTTGGAAATAACTGACATTTTAAGGTTTTGTGCTTGTTCTCTTATTTATTAAGTAAAATTCATCATATATGTAGTTTCTCAACACTCGAAATAATCCACAAAAAGTATGAAGTAAAAGAAACACGAGAAGCTTTTGGCTTTATTTGGTTTGCAGTTTAGTTTAGGTAGTGTGTGGAGAAAGAAATATGATAATGATTGGAGAGAGATGAGAAAGTAATAATTGAAAAAATAGAGTAATGATCGGAGAAAGAAATAGGGTAATGATTAAAAAACTAAACTAAATTAGCAACTGTTTATGTTTCTGAAAGAGAGCACTGATTGGAAGAAGAGAATGAGATTTTGATAGAGTTGTGTACTGTTGTCTCTTCAGCCGAAATAACAGAGCAGTAGTTTGATAGGCATTATCAGGGCTTTAGATAATGGCAGGTTTTTAGGAAAAGAATAAGGAGATAATCAATAATCAAGTATTAGTGGGTGTATCTGCCGTTAGTATGCAACAAAATGCTACTACAATAATTAGGAGTAAAACAAGGAGACCAATTCAAAAGGTCCACTCCTATATCTCTAATTGTGTCTATTGTGCTCAAACCCACGAAATTAATATTAACATTAAAGTAAAATATTAAAATTAAAACAACACATTATTAGTGCATATGCGTGTAGCACAGTACGTCTACGTCTATCTGGGAGAGAGAGGGGGGAGTTGGCTTATCGACAGTTGGTCTGTGTGTAATTTTCCCATTTGTGGGCTCATGTCGGAGCCTTATTGACGATCTAAACCGTTCACTTTATAGAGAGATCATTGCAAGCTTTAATCAAGTAAAAATCATGTTCATTGGATATTGATTAAGATCTTTTCTGAATACATTTCTTTTCAGAAAAAAAATTGGATTCTTTGACATTGGATCCAATCCATTTTTTTTTCGTTTTCTTCTCGAGAAATGTGATCTGCAAAGATATTGTTCGATATCTGGTTAACTTGATTTTTTGAATTATTGAAATTCTCAACGAGCTCTATATAGTCAACATTTTAGATCATCAAAACGAACCCAGCACATGCTCAGGTGTTGGGTTGCTACAACTCATTAGAGAACTCTCCCTTAATTTTTTATTTTTTTTAGTCTTATGGCAAAAAGACAATTCGGTTCTCTTAAAAATACCATTCATTAGGGAGAAATGACTTGTTATACCTTATAGAAAACCTAGTGCTAAATACCAAAAATGCAAACCGCCCACACCCACCGCCCCCCGCCCCCCGCCCCCCCCCCCCCCCCCCCCGTGGCGGTTTTTGCCCTTTTTCTTTTCCTATTTAGAAAATTTCTTTTTCTTTTTCTATTTTGAAAGGGAGAACTCTAAAAGTTGTTTTAGGATTCATACTTCTTAAAGACTGGAATAGAGCTTCCATGTTAAGACACTTATGGGCCTTGTGTGTAAAGTCTAATACGTTATGGATCAAATGGATTCACACCTACATTATTAAAGACCAAAGCTTGTGGAGAGTTAAAATTCCTAATGAGGCTTCTTGGACCATTAGAAAGATTTTTAATTTTAGAGATCTAGCTCAACCTTGGATTAAATAAATACGTGATTGGTGATGGATCCTGTACTTTTCTTTTGATTAATAATTGGCATGCTTTAGGCCCTTTATACCAGAAATTTGGTGATGCTGTAGCAAGGGCCGGCCCCGGGGTAAGCCCCATAAGCCCGTTAGCTTGGGCAACCCCCCGGGCTAGGGCAACCCAAAAAATAAAAATTCTATGTTAATATAAATACATATATATTTTTATTTGGATGCAAACACAACATGAAGGATTGTGTTGGTATGTTGGTTAGTCGGGTATACTTAAGTTCCCTCATATTTAGGTGAACCCAAGTTCAATTCTTGTGCCCAACACTGATATTTCATTTTTTCGATTTTTTCCTTTAAAATCTCTCTCTCTCTCTCTCTCTCTCTCTCTCTCTCTCTCTCTCTCTCTCTCCATTGACTGCAATGCTACTTTTTGCTCTCTTTTTTTTATTTGTCTAGAAGTGAAAGGGGATTTGTTTTTGGGGTCCATTTTTTATTTTGGGAGATACTTCTACATCAACAATTAGGGGGTGTTCCACTCACTAAAATATAAGTATTTATTTTTTGAATTAAATGTGATGTATTATAAGAGAATGACCTGTCTCGTAAAACAAAAAAATAAGAACCTTAACAGCATGGCAAACTCCTCCAAAAAAAGAAAAAAACAACTACTTGCATTCGCATTCACACAGTGATGTATGCAAATATGAAAAATATACATGCATATGTATATAATGTATACACAGAACTCACCAATTTAAAAAAACTTCAATAAAAAAATTAACCATTTTTTAAGTCAGGTTTGCATTTTTTCAAGTTGGTCCATAATATTTCTTTTTTCAATTTATCATTAAATATAGAACAATGATCAAAATAAAAAAAAATAAAAAATGAAAGATAAAATAAATAGAAATCCATCAATTGTTTTTTGAATCGAACAATGCTAAATCATAAAGCACTATAACTCAAATTTCATTTTAATTTTAATTTTTTGATGGAATTCAAACTAAAAGCACATTGTGACCTTGATTTTTTGGCCTTGTATTTTTTATTAATTTTTTATGACTTAATAATAAGCGGACAACCAAGCTTGAGGTTGGGTTTAGACAACCCAAATACCAGGGCCGGCACTGGCTGTAGCAGTCAACAGAGGGAGATCTTTGCTTACCAAAGTGTCAACCATTATACATCAAGGTACTTGGAAATGGCTTAGACAACCCAAATATCCTGTCGGCACTGGCTGTAGCAATCAACAGATGGAGATCTTTGCTTACCAAAGTGTCTACCATTATACATCAAGGTACTTGGAAATGGCCTAGACCTCGAAGTATGGCCACAAGGGAAATTGTTGCATGACTTTGATCCCAAACATTGCTATTCCTGATTCGGTTAGGTGAATCTTAACTAAGGATGGCAAGTTTTTGCCAATTCTGCTGCCAGCTTTGAGGGCTGCTCTTCCTAAGGTTCCATGGGCGAAAAGTGTTTGGTTTCCCCACCATGTTCCTCATTGGGCCTTCATAGAGTGGATTGCTTTTATGGGTCGTCTTTCTACAAAGGACAGATTGCTTAGCTGGAGAATGGGGATTGATGCTAATTGTGTCCTTTGCCTTGGTTCCATGGAGTCCCATGAACACCCATTTTTTGCGTGTCCATTTTCTAAGGAGGTTTGGAAGAACTATTTTGGGGCTGGCTGGGGAAATTGATTGGGTGTGTCCTCGGATGATTGGTGCCTCTATCCCTAGCAGAATCTACAAACTCTCGTTGGCAGCTTTTATCTACTGGATTTGGCGCGAAAGGAATACCATAATATATCAAGGTAAAGCTCTTCCTACTCCTCTCTTGGACAAGGTAAAGCTCTTCCTACTCCTCTCTTGGGCTCACATTATTAATGAAGTTCGGGCATGCCTTCTTGGAAAGGCCTCAAGCGGACTGATGGGAACCGTTTGCTGGCTGATATTTGGGGCTTAAATTCTAGGATTTTAGCTCTCTAGTTCAGTTTTTTTTTTTGTTAGCCAGTGTTTAGGCTCTTTGTTGGTAGCCTAAAAAGGAGCGAGAGTGGTCGGGAGAGGGAGAGAGAGCTAATAAGTCCGGACCGTCCAAAACACGTTTGGACAACTGAGATCACCGACGAGTACCGCCACATGGTACCAGCTAGCCACCCAAATGTTTCTCCTAAAATTAGCTTCTGCACATGGAGCTTTAGTTTGCCTGTCCCTGTCAAGCATTCACAATCACGCTCACCTTGGGTAGCCAATTACCTAAAGTCTTTCCTTACGACTGGTAAACAAATACAATTCCTAACGTACAGAATCTCAGGCTTTGAACAATAATAATCATAGCCGAACCAAACGTCTCCGAATAAATCCCCTCACCGGCCGGCGACTCGAGTCGATAATTTCATCTCTGTTTCTCGTGTAATAATAAGAAAATACAAAATCATATAGAAATTGAGAGAAGGAACAATGGTAGTTGCCTTGGTAACTGATTAATGAAACTCCTTTTTACCCAAAATCACTCTCAATATCTTCTTCCGGTCCACTAGATTGAGTTCGTGGGGACGACCTTTCCCTGCTAAAAATCCTCCGAAAAGAACTCAACCGCGAGCTCGATCCGTTCACTTTGGCCGAGGATTGTGTTTGTTGTATCCCACCATCTGATGATGTCCCTTCCATGCTTCCCAATGTGGAGTTGGCACCCTCTGGAGGCGGCAGGTGGTGCGGTAGGTGGAGCACCACCGCTTCTAGCAGCAGTTCACGGAGCTCCGGCGCCACCACCCTTGGCTCCGCCTCTGTCCGACAAATGGGACATGTCGATTGGGAACCAAGCCACTTATCAATACACTCCGCGTGGAAAGTGTGGTAGAAGCCTAGCCATTTCATCATCTTCTAATACGCTCGGACAAAACCGCACTCTTTCCCTTCTCTCTCATCGCCGGTTTCCGTTCTCTTGAAGGCGAATACAGGCAGAGAGGCGATGACGGCTGGGTCGAGCCCTGTCTTGGACGGCTCTACCTGAGAAACCGGGGCTCTCCGGCGGGCCTGGCGACGGAGGACGTATCTCGCGTATATGTGGAGTACGATGACTAACTAGCACACCCACAAGAATAGCGAAATGAATGCAGTGAGCATGATCTTGTTGTTCAAATCATATTGGTGCCTTCTAGGAGGTTCGAACGACGGGTTTCAAAAGAAAGGGCCGGTTCGTGGAGTACGTGATGGGTGGTTCTAGTGATCGTCGGACGACATGGCGGCGTGTGGCGGAGGAGGGGGTGGCGTTGTTTTGGTTTGAGTGTTTTTTGCAATATGTTGAGGGGGAATGGAGCGACCTCTTATAAATTGTGTCTACATATAGGTGTAAGATGGGGTAATACTGTAGTCTTCTTTTCCTTCATTTGTTGTGTAGAAAACTCGCGATGTGCGTTAGGTGTTGGGTTTTTTTTCCAAGGGATGTAAAAGGGAAACAAATTACTAGTGAAAATGACTCCCCAGTTTTGAGAGAGAGAGAGAGAGAGAACCAGGGTAACGCGTGATACCTTAAACAAATTAGCTTCCAGGTCGGATTGTGAGCTGCAAAAGAGTCAATGAGAACCTTTCGTATCTAGAATAACATACAAACAGGACTGAAAGCAACACAGATAGAAAACAAAAGGTAATTGGCATGACTTACATGTTGAGAAGGCTATCGTCTATGAGCAGCTTTTTGAGTTCAGAAGCAATTTGAATGGCCACATGATTAGGAATCTGGAATAACAAATAGTGATTCATAACTCGAGAGTCCTTCAAACAAGGATTTGCAATAAAATGGGATCTTGTTATTTCATAAACCAATTAAAATTTTCTTCCCCAAAACAAGTGGGTTATGAAATATAAATACTATGTGTGACATAAATCTTATAGAGTTACAACAATACTAACCAATATAGCACTCCATAACTGGAAACTATCTTCTTGCTAACAATACGTACATAAAGCCTGCACACGGACCCAATACAGATGTATAGGCTTCAATCCCATCAAAGAAAGAGGCGATGAAAGTAAATCCAAACCCTCTAAGTGCATAATCTGTATAAATCCAAAATCGAGATTAAAACCCTACCTTTGTATTTGTGCAAAAATTAAGAAAATAATCAAATCAAACCTGTTCAGGACTCTCCGAACAATGACCTCTTTGCTTCAACTGGTGCAAAAAGTCTGAATATGTCTTCGATTCTCGCCCATAGAAGAAAATAAATCTTCGATTCTTCTCCAACTACAGAACGGGAGAGCGAAAATACGATGAAGTCCAAGATTAGTACGAAAACAGAGGTTAATCATCAGATAATAGGAGAACTGAAGAACAAGGAACTAACCTGCAACTCATGATTAAAACCCTAGAATAGCAACCAACACCAGTTCGCCGTTTGGGAGATCTGGGTTCAGGTGCCACTGTGAAATTGTGTGAAAAATAGAAGCGGGGTGCGATTGGGGGGAGATTTGGATTAGGGCGGAAATCGAGTGAAAATTTTGAAGCGGTGTGCGATTTGGGGCGA
Source organism: Rhododendron mucronatum var. ripense (assembly GCA_019656295.1). Taxonomy (NCBI): domain Eukaryota; kingdom Viridiplantae; phylum Streptophyta; class Magnoliopsida; order Ericales; family Ericaceae; genus Rhododendron; species Rhododendron mucronatum. The sequence continues at coordinate 1,165,895 of BPLT01000096.1, read as the reverse complement.
GAAGTCATTTTTGCGCCTCTTTTATTGTGACAGAACGCTATGGATGGATGATGAAACGCTGTATAATGCCTTCTGTGTGTTTCCCTTCTTTTTAACTTTAAAAAACGCTATAATTGCTTCCATTTTTAGCATTCTTAAAAGAAAGCTATGAACTTAAGCTATAAAAAGTGATATTTGTTGTAGTGCATGTCTCACAGAGGGCCTTATTCTTCAAGGAATATTTCACATTTCTCCTGGAATTGAGAAAATCCCTTATACCAGTAGCAACCTGATCATGCCCCTTCGCCACACCTCGAAAAATTCCACTATTCGTCTCCTGCCACAGCCCATAAACAACTACAGACAAGGTACACTCAAAGCATGTGCATCTAAAGCCATTCCCAGTCACATTAGAGCAGAACTAAGTGATCACTTCTCCTAATTTACTAGGCATCCCTTGAACCTTGTTCTTTATAACCAGAGAAACTGGCAAACAACTGCGGAGTAAGTGCATTAAAAAAAAGAAGCGTTCCCGTGTCTCCTCCTCAAAATTGCAGAGGCAGCAAACACCATCAATCTACATACCCCATGCCTTCAATCTATCCTTTGTACTGAGCCTTCGAAGAACAGCCAACCAAAGAACAAAGGACCATCTAGGCACATTATTCCGCAAAATGATTATGTGCCAAGGTGAGGCAGTGAAGTTATCCCTTATAGGATTCCAAGAAGACTTTGCAGTGAAGTTACCACTTGGGTGAGGCAGCCAAAGAACATAATCTTCCACTTCAGAATTTCGTCTCAAACTTGGAGGAGTTTGAGCTATGATAGCTTGAATGAGAGGATTCCTTAATCTGGGCCGTCTCCACATCCCTTGTGCAATTATATCCACCCTGGTCAACTGCAGTTATGCTGGAAAAGCTTGGGATATAGTGAATATAAGTATAGGAGGCCTTGACCATAGACAATCTGACAGGGAGTAATCTGAGTAGCTGAGTGATAGGTTGTATTGAACCACCATTCTGCCAAGGGCAACCAATGCACCCAAACCTTGGGTCTGTCCCTGATAATGCACCTTTGATAGACCTCCAAACACCTATTGACCACTTCAGGTTGTCCGTTTGTTTGTGGATGGTATGTTGTACTTAAATTTAATCTAGTCCCAAGCAAACAAAATAGTTCTACCTAGAAAGCACTAGTAAAAACCTTGTCCGTGTCAGACACTATAGAAGCAGGCATGCCATGCAATTTGAAGACTGTATCTAAAAAACTTGGCCACATATTTAAATAATCGATCCAACACTAAAAAAACGACTCATTTACCTTGAGAAATTGGCAATCCCTCAACGAAATCTGTAGCAGCTAGTGCCTACTTATGGCTCAATCTCTCATTCCAAGTGAGAGACTAGAGTTAAGCCTAGGAGTGAGCCTGAGTCAGAGCATCTAGTCAAGAAGTGAGTGGTAGCGCGCTATAGGGCGCCTAGATGGTGAAAGGTTGCTATAGGGTGCCTAGATAATGCAACGCTGGAAGCTAAGCAAAGTCACCATTGAGATAGCAGTCCATTTCCTTTCTGGAATTGGTAAAGGTTGCAATAGCCCAACTGTTGCCACAATGCATCTCAGTCTTGTTCTTTTGGAATATGTCCCACTCTGCCATGAGAACACATCCTTCTTCATGCCTATGAAGCGGAGGAAATTGATGTTCATCAACTCAGAGAGAGAGAGATAGATAGATATAGAGACAGAGAGAGAGAGAACAATACAAGTCGCACCAATGAATCAATCGACCCCCAATTTGAATGACACAACTCAAAACTACACCCTATTGTGTTAGGATGAGCCCAAATGGCTGTAAAACTATTGATAGAAAGAAACCATACACGTAAGGAATTCCAGAAAAGGGAAATATTCTTTTGCAGGAGTCAACCAGTTTAGGATTTGATTGTGAGATTTTACAAATACTTGAGCTTTTAATAGTTTAATAGGTAATAGACAACACACAAGTTTCATTTTCCATTTCTGTAAAGTTTGGTATCTGTTTTTTGTAAGATAATAGTGTAATGCATCGTGCTTTGATGTTTCCGCTTGCTCATTGGTATAATTGGTAGTCGGGAAGTTCATGTGTGTATGTCGTTTGTTGTTGTAGTAACGATAATTTTAGAAAAAGGATAAAAACAACACGAAAATGGACATATCTACTTACGATTTGAAGAAACAAAACGGGAACCAGCCGATGGAATGAGCTCTTGAATTCCAAGCTCATCATTGTTGTCTACTTGGCTACTCGGATACTCCAAATAGATCGATGTAGCACCTTCGACAAATTCCCCCTTTGTGCCAGTTCTACAAACAAAGTTAGTTCGGATGCGGATTTAATTTGATTTTTATTATGAATTCAAGTCATAGTGTCACGCTCCCAATTTTAAACATAAATAAACTAACTTTTTCATAAATAAAACCCTCACAATAATATATATGTTATGAAAAGACAGTTTTATGCAGACTCAAGCTCAAAAAGCCATATATACCACTTCACATTTCACATTTTTAACAACAAGCTCTTAAACATTAAAATTATTGAAATTAAATACAGGTCTCTACATTCTACCCTCCTTAAAAAAAAAATCCGTCCTCAAAATTTGATAAACCAAATCAAACGAGTCATGCATAAACCATAACAATCAATGTAATTCAACAATTGGTAACCACGAGTTTTAAGTTCAAAAGACTCACATTGATTAACACTGGAAACAAGTGCGGGTACTTTTCTCTATCCTCATCCTCCCTTTCCCACATTGCCTCTTCCTTACCCAGATTACTCCACAAAACTCTAACCAATAGTATCGTTTTACATCTCAACACTTGATCACGCGAATCTAAGATACGTATCAATTCCTCCCCATTGTGGACACCCCCTCGAAGAGAGCTCACCACATAGGATGGCCAATAAGCGAAACTACTTGTTTGTTTGTTAGACACCAGTTGCAGCATGTCTTTGTTTGATCAAAAGTGTCTGTTGCGGCGCCCTTATTCTGTTTAGAATCGCCACTTGGTTTTCCGATTCAAGAAACCAAAAGGGACGAGATTTTGAGTTTGGGATTCATGGGTACGGTGAAGGGAAGGTGTTAGCCACCACTCTCAGCCCAACCACAGAGATTGGCCTTTACTTATTTCACATAAAACAATTTAATACACTTTGACTGATTTCACATGTACTTGTCTATTAAGCCATAAACAGATAGTGAGTGAGAATAGGATAAGCAAGAACGAAGCAAAAGGGAAAGGGAAAACATGTTAGAAAACAGCAAGCAGAGTCACTGGTCAAGCGACCAACGCATAAAGAGATGCAAGACAAGAAGTGCTAAGCTGCATGGATACTAAAAAAGCTCTAGAGCCAAGAGGCGTCATGCAAGAAAGCGGTCAGATAATTTAAAGCCAAGAGGCATCATGCAAGAAAGCGTTCAGATAGTCATGCAAGAAAGCGTTCAAATAGTTTAAAGCCAAGAGGTGTCATGCAAGAAACCATTCAGATAGTTTAAAGCCAAGAGGTGTCATGCAAGAAAGCGTTCAGATAGTTTAAAGCCAAGAGGCGTCAAGCAAGCAATGTAGGGATATCGTGTAAAGATGGTGAGCAAAATGTGAATATGCAAAACAGACTTTTATATGAAATGTCGGTCAAAAGGCCAAGACTAGTGCAATTATCACGACATGCAGGCAACTAAAATGTACAGGCAAGAGGCCAAGGCAAGTGCCTACATGAAGACTAGATAGCATAGTGATTATCATGTGATACAAGCAAATGTGTTTTGGGACATCACAGCTTTCGCATACCCAAGCTACTAGCTAGTGCTTCTTCTATACCACAAGACAGCTTAGGACAAGGAAAACGATGAGACTCAACAAGACTTGAGAGACTCCAACACTCTATCAGTACTGCTAAAACGCTACATGGCCAAGGGACCGTTTAACTACACTCTTCATGAAATAGGAAACTCATGTCAAGATACCAATCATGGGAAAAAATATTCTGTTGTCGTGTCAAATATTCTGTTGTTGTGTAAATTAGAGGCCATAAAACTACCCTTATCTATTATCTTCGTGTTTTCCCTCCCTTTGTAATAGGGAAACATCTAGTTTAATGTTCACTATTTTCTTACAAACTTGATTTAGCTGTGAGGAGGGTGTTTTGGTAGTTACAGATGCTGCCAGTGGTGGCTCCCGCAATTCTGAGTGTGCAATGTCGAATGATTTAAATTTTACTTTAATAGGTTTTCCAACTTTTCAAGTTTTCCCTCTATATCCTTTTTTCCTTCCGTGTTTCTTCCATTTTTGTGGTTTGTGCGGGGTTGGTTTGGTAAAGTCATGCATGGCCTGGAACAAATGAACATGTATAAGTATCGAAATTGAGATTGGCGAAGGGCTAAGAGAGGGGGGGACCTGAAACACGAAGAGAGAGACAATTTGCTCCTGATGCCAGAGCTTCTTCTGGTACAGATCTACTCGTGCCATTGCTGCAGATTCTTGACTGTGAACAGTGATTGCGGAGGGTTTTGGGCAATACAAAACTTGTATTCGAGGCTATGGGAGTCAGTTTTGGGTGAGGTAGGAGTTATGGCTTTGAAACCGAACTGAAGGGTTTCGATTTTTGGGTGTTCCGAACTTGGTTCAAGGTGCATACGAGATGGGTTGCTGTTTTTCAGAAGTTTGGTGAGGGATTTAGGGCTTGGAAGCAAGAGAATTGAGCGATTAAAGAGAGGGAGAGATGAGGGATTGCAATTTAGGGTTTTTCGGTGGTAAAGGTGTATAGGGAATTTGGGGATTTTGGCATATATAGTGAGGAGAGAGGGAGGCATCCAAACAGTACCTTCTTTTTTTTATCGTCTCCAAACAGTGGAGAAAAAGAAGTTATACTGCCAAAATAGACAAATGAGATGAAATTACATTGCCAATTCTACACGTGAACAGGGCTTGATTTATAAACTGTCAACCGTTTGAATTAGAACGAAATACACAAAATGGAACAAGCTAAACTGACAAATACACAGTAGCAAACTAAAGCTATTGAGTCTTCCCGATTTCAAGGGTTGGTGTTAAAGTGATATATTGAGAATATTTGCCCCCTGCTATACACACATCACAGTTCTGGAGCATAGACAACTTTTGAGCATTTTCAACATAATTTCCTAGTTTGATCAATAACACCTAGTGAACCTTCTAGAGGTGGGCTGAAAGGAGAAACACCAGTGATTAACACAGGCTCTTGAGTCTCAAGGATAGGAAACAAGGCAAATATAGAAAGGATCCAAAGAGAATTGAAACAAAACTAGCAAGTAAGATTACATACAAGTGCGGATTCCTAGAGTCAATAAATTGGACCACTCAAATTCTTCCATATAAACAAGTGCTAGCCATCCTCCTGGAGAATGTTCAATTAAGGATAATGTTCCACCTACAATAAAATTTTCTCGATTATTAATTTTACCCGCAGAAGTTGTTTGCTTTGACACATAATTATATTTTTAAGATTGCACATAATTTAGGTTACATATGTTAACTATGCCACTTTTACTTTTCAGGAAAACACAAAAATAAAGGTCCCAGCATGCAGCTTATGAAATGGATTTCTGGGGAATCACTCCTAAGCATTAAGTTGAATCGCTTGAATTCCAAGATCTGGACATTGGACAATTACAGTTGCTTTGTGGAATAGCCAACAACGAATAAGAGATGACATGCATTTCAGAAAAAGAAAAAAGGAATGAGATGAAGGGAATTTTTTACTCTTGGAGAGAAATGCATAGAACTAAAAATGACATAGCGCGTGTAGACATGCATGTATGAATTTACATCCCTCTTGGCATAGGTATATGCTGTAAAAAGCTATCCTCAGTTCAAAAAAACATTGGTATCATTTAATCTGCCACATATGAATGTCTGTCCGTAAGGATTCACATAAAGATGGTGTCTTTCCTCAAACTCTAGTTGCCAAATAAAGTGACCCGTGACCTTTTAAGGGAATGAGAATTTGTTTGTTGGTCTAATGCATGTTACAAATAGGGAACATGAAAATCTTTGTTTACAATAGTCCAACAGAAAAAGCTCTGGTAAATACCAAAGGCTAACACCACAAAACACCCAATTGAAACCCCAAAGGGAATGGTGTACACTACACATAAAGAAAGGTATTTCTAATAGAAACGAAGTTGCCACCACAAGGAGACGTCATTGAGGACCCTTAAAGAAATTACAATTTAGTGTGTTTACTGCACATGGTGGGAGTCTACTAATGGTTTTACTACCCCAATTTTCAACATGGGTAGTTTTTCAAGAGTGTATGTTAACAACACCATGTATTTGGCAATTCAAAATTTCAAGGAAAGCAGCTCCAGTTAGAGGACGTGACAAACCTGCAGCCAGTTTCTTTGCTTCATTGACAGCTTCATCAACCCTCTTCATATAGCTTCCAACAAGAGTTTTGGCTCAGAGAGCACAAACTGTACCATGCTCAAAAGTGCCACATCCACCTTTGCGTTCACCAATGTTTGGTTCTGTGAGAATATTGATAACATCTATACTCTATAGAGTTCATACAAAAAAAATTGTTGATCAAACAATCAAGAAAATAGTTGAGAGAATATCGTCACAAAAACTAAATCTTATTAGAGGTCCATTCGCAGATGCTAATATTGGGGCAGTAGTCCACTCTTCTTCAGAAACCTTGAAAAAGGTATAGGACAAGGATCAATTTCAAACTCGGGGTCTATATAAAAAATATACCTGTAATTGAAAATCATTAAATAAACAGCAAAAGGGCTTTATTGGAAAACGTTGCTCAAAACAAGGAGTTTGATACTCACCGGCATGTCAATCTGCTCTCCAGGAAGAAGTCGTCGTTCCGATCTTATTAAAGTACATTGCGGCCTGAAAAGCATCACAATCTAATCATTTCCTTTCCTAGGAGTTACTAGAATATGGACAGAAATGAATTCGTTTATCAAAGTAAGTTATACTCAGAGAGTTCATAGGTGTCCTTCATGAAGATTAACAATTCACATCGAGCAAGATGGCACTAAAAGTTCAAAAGTTATGAAGAACCTAAAGAAACTATGAAGAAAGAAATATCATACAAAATCTCAGTTTAGTTATTTTCTTCTTTAAAGATAGTTGGAACTTAGAATTCAACTGAACATTGGGAACCTCATCTAATACATTCTTCAGCACTCAACCACCAAATCTGAGGTTGACGCCACAATATTTTAATTTAACTGATTTAGCAGGTTTTGTAGCAATCTGCAATAAGCCTAATGAGATCAGTGAATTTGCTAATAATCTAACAACAAACGACAGACAATTACAAGACCATATAGTTTAACTAATCAATTCATTCGTGTTTCCTTTGTAAAACTCCAACCATTAACCTATAAATTGTACCACCACTCACTCTGTTCAGAACAACATAGAAACGATGCACGTATGATCCTGTTAAACCACTTATCCATCTCTCCCTTAGACTGCCACTCAAATTCATCCCCCATGTGTATTAGCTGAGTATACCTACGTATAAAACTCTGGCATGCTTTATAAATGAAAGGATCACGTCATTTAGGCAAACACATATATTAAGTAAAATCCCCCACGCTGAAGAAATGCCCCACACAGAAGAAACGAATCACAGAGGCTTACCCATAAACGACGAAAAAGAAACCAGTCTCATTGTGAAATCAATTGCATCTGTGTTGGCTAGGGGAAATATGTTTCCTGTGTAGTGCTTGTTCTAACTTTCCCTTCCAAATGTAATGAGCTAGAATAGCCAATGGTAACAATTCCAAACTCCTAAATCTAGGCGATATTTGAAGTGTTTAAGATCTCATTTAAACAATTTGATGTCTAAGTACAAACTAATACTCTTCCTTGGATAAAATCGATTAAAAATCAATGGAGATAATATGCCCATGAACTGTGAACATTAATTTGATTATGCTCAGATAAATTAACTATCCTCCGGATATTTAAACTTAAGTTCTAATTTAAGTTAATTATGACTATTATAAATTCCTTTGCAAATCAAAAAAGGCAAAGATGGAGAAGGTCCAACTCCACTCTCAAACAAGACTAATCAGTGCATTTGATGCATGCATTTCCAGCTACCAATTAACAAAAAAGATGCCAAATATGTTTCGGCCATATGCAGCAAAAAAGTTTACAAATGGACAATTGATAAGTCCTCAAAGTTAAGCTACTCCTACAATGGTATTTGATATGCAGTATCAAGTTCCAAATCAACCAGAAGTCTTCTCCAACATGGGCCTATGCAGCTGATTTACAAAAAAGTATATATGTAGGTAATGAGGATAGGAGAACAGCAACACCAGACCATACAAGCTATGAGAATGACAGCAAAGGAAAATAATACAGAACATGAGTACAGACAGAAAAGATCCAAACTGCAAATAGATAAGAGTATGATACTGGAGCACACAGAGACCACGGGTGCATTTGAAACAGATTAGTAATACAGACAGCGATAGCAAATACTCACACATTTGAAAGCAAGAGAGAGGAAGATACGAATTGTTGCACTTCATCACTTACGAACATCAAGACTATTTGATCATATAGCAATTCCCTATTCAATCCATCCGGCCATTTCATTGTTAAAATTATGACAAGTGTATAACCAAGACTCTATAGTCCTGTGCTGGAAGGGAGAGTGGAGTAGCAATGAATGTGATATTTGCACAACCTATGCACAATGGAAGGTTATAGAACTTATAGTTGATCATGGCCCTGAATAATATCAAGTTATCAACTCCTTCAACAAGAAATGTTGAAATGAATTTGACACAACAGGCATCCTGATGCAGGAACCTCGTGCGTGGATGTTTACATGTCCGACTACTCCAGAAAAATGATCCTTCCTTTAATATGTATCATTGGATGGAAATAACCACTTTACACAAAGTTCACGTCCCAAGTACATTGGCGATATGTATCATTGCGTGGAATTTCAGTCATCGCAACCACATTTATGTTGTTTTTCTGAACAAAGTAACCAAAAGCACTGAAAGCAATCCTACGTAAACCGTTTATACTGAAATTTTCCAGATTGCATTCGTCCAAGTCTAGAATCATATTATTTCACTAAGCACAAGTACAGTAATAGTTTGTGTTATTCATCTTCCCTTGAAACCACCCTAAGGAACAACTAAGACGTAATCATGCAAAATACCTTTTCAACCAAACCCAACATGATTGAGACAGCAGGCTCTTGCAAATACTGCTTCTTGGATGCAAGGGAAATAAGAGAACTGGCAAGCTCTTTGATGAAATGAGAGTTTTCATTAGTTAACCTTCCTGATCATGCAATAGATCCACAAGCAAATAGCCGCCCCAAAACACATTGAAGAGCAATTATATATTTAACAATAAACAGAAGGGCTACCTCACCAAAGCCTACATCTAAACATCAAAAAACTCTTCCCCGCCTGGCCCTGCATTGAAGAAAAAACCTCCAATAGATCAACAATCAGTTTCAGCAATGCATAAACTTTGATGCTAGGAATTGCACCACCTAAAATGATCAAACTCAGTGCAAATCCTTGTCTTGCACACTGTAGACGTAGAGAAAACACAAAGGCCATGAGTTGGTGTATTCCAATGGAGAAAATATTACATAAGACATGAAGCACATCTACATTGAAAGATCAACTGTGTTCAATGATCTGTGAGTAACACAAGCTGAACAAAAGCACTTCTTAAATCACTACACAATTCCTTACTTCGTCTTAGCAGGTGTGGTGTTTTTCGCAGGTGTGATAATCTTCTGTTTTCCTCTTTTTGGCTATTTTGTCCGGGGTTTTGTGGTAAAATCAGATCATGCCTGACAATTCATGTGTTTTCCCCCAAATCTGCTTCCTCCAAATTTGCGTCTTCCGTTTGTGATCTCAGCATTGTCGAGAGAGAGAGAGAGAGAGAGAGAGAGAGAGGGAGAGATTGATTTTGCATACAGATACCAGATTTTGCATACAGATACCAGATTTCGTTAGGTACACATTAGAAATTTTGGATACAAATACCAGTAGACATAAACATAAACATAGACGAGAGAGAGAGAGAGAGAGAGAGAGAGAGAGAGAGAGAAGGGTACCAGGTCGATTGTGGACTGGTTCTGCAAATCCAAGAGAGAGAGAGGAAGAGGTCAGGAAGAGTTGGAATGATTCGAACACGGCTGGGGTGGACGGTGTGGTGTGTGAGAGTTGCAGTGATGGAGGTTACGATGGCAAAGGAGAACAAGATGACGATCACATTGAGGATGATGACGAGGAAGTCGGTGGAGATCGGGCGGTTTTGGCACAGAGAGAGAGAGAGAGAGAGAGAGAGAGAGAGAGAGAGAGAAGTGGACAAGACAGAAAGAGGAGAAGTCGCTTTCAATTGTACAGATCAGGCGGTTAAGCTCGGTCGTAACTTGAGCTATGAGTAAGCTACAAATGAGGGCAATGCACTGATCTGATTTTCTCAAGAAATTGTACAAATGATGTTGGGCACTGTACCACTTAGATCGACGTTCTTATTCTAACTTTTCCAATTTCCATTGCTTTTCTCAAGTGAAAAACGAAAGCGACGCAATAAGGTTTGTTCCGGATTGAGACAGTAAATAACTATAATTATTTGAGAATATGCATAGAGGGGGAAAAAAAGATCAGAGTATATGCTAGAATTATAAACTATAACTCGTGGAATGGCGATTCCTAGTTAAGTTAACGGACGTTGACTTTATTAAGGCTGAGCAGTAGGGTGCGCCCAACTCATAATTGGAGAGTTCGTAGGTTCAATTCCTACCGGATGCATGCTAATGGGACCCTCTACTACGTCTATAGAAATATCTGATTCTCTATATTATTGTATAAATTAATATTGTAATGTGTGTGAGATGCCTTCGCAAAACCAAAATTTGAAGCATGGTTTTCCCCCATGGATGTAGTATAAGATAGACTTTTTATATATTTCTTTTATTATAACAATAATAATCTAAACTTTTTATATAGGCATTGTCAAGTTCCTAACTGCTTCACTGAACTTACCTTTAGAGCACGTGAAGAAGTCAGAGGAGATAGAGCTTGACCCTGGAGAACATAGCTGAAAGAAAAACTATCAGATCAAAGCCGGAGGTTTTGTCAACTTGCAAGAATGAGAAACAAAGACATTAAACTGCAACTAGAGGGGCTTCGCACAAGCTACATTACCTTTTCTAAGCCACATTTAGGGTCCTAGGCCTCAAGCAATGAAGCACATTCCAGTCAAGCGAAACATTAATTACGCTATACTATGTGTGCTACATTCTTCTTAGATGATTCATTATATGCGACTAACTTAGTTTGCCTCTTCTCACTTAGAAACAGAGGCCAACCACAATTGAAGGAAGAAAGATATTGATGATAATTATCAAATTCTCACAAGGCTGAATGAGAAATTTTCCATTGTCAAGACTAAACGTTAACAGGAAAACAATAATACTGAGATTCTATGACATTACTTGACCAAGCTTTCAGTGCAAATATATGACTCGTGCACGTGCTATGCATGTGGAGCAGCCAAAGGGGAATTTTTGTATGAGCTTTAATGATGAATGCTTAGTTGCAGGGAGCTCCTAAAGGGGTGCCGCTCCCACCATGAAAGCCCGCTTTTGCGCTCCCAACTAAGGAGCTTGACGGGAGCCCACTCCCATTGAGATGGGAGCTCGCTCCTTTCAAAGATGGGAGCCTTTGTATGATCTTTGTATCAAGAAACAGGGATTTATCACTTGGCTTTATTAATTGGTCTTTGATGAACTCATATATCTAGTAGCCCAAGTAATAATATCTTGAAAAGAAAATCATACTATATTTAACACTAGCCCATTCTTACACTCATGGAGGACTTGGCCCATATTTTTAGTTTCTAAAATGATTGTACTTTTAAAACTTTAAAGTAAATAATCTATGCTACATTATTTTCATAACATATGTACACGCTCCCAACCTTGGGAGCTTCTATATGCCCTCCATCCCACACTCCCGCCCCCACACCCGCTTCGTGCAACTATGGATGAACGTGACCAAATCGTTCTCAAATAATTACTTGAAAGCCACAATAACAGTGTCAAATTGAATTGAATGCTAATCTTATGTGTATTACCATAGGCCGAGAAAACAAATCCATCGCTCCAATGGTTTTGATCACATGAAAGCCGAATTCCTTCTCCAATGGGATTGGGGTTAGAACCCAATTAGCAACAAATTACACTTCTACTTATCAAGCAAAAATAAAAAAAACACTTCTACTTAATCATAAGTCACAACCTCGGTACCTCCGAGAACGTTCTTTTGAAGAAAGAAATCTAGAAATCTACAGGTGTAGCTTCCATTCTAACAAGGTACCATGTACTAATTTTATGTTGTCTTTTTAAATATAACCACTGTCCATATAAGGTATTCACAGCTAAATGTCAAATTTGAGTAATTATTGCCATAATTGGGAGTGCAATGCATAAATTATTTTTCCATTCCCTCAAGAATGCCATTCTTTTAGAAACGAAAATAGATGACTTCAGCTCAGAAGTTGGGACGCATGAAAAAGGCAGTAGATGAACCTGGGGAGGATTCTGCAATGTTTTCTATTCTTGAGCAATTATCAGGGCCTGAAAATCACACAGTTTTTCTTGCTCCTTGGCTGATCTTCCGGTGCCTAAAATCGCGTAAAAAAACAATTTTTTTCTCAGCCGTAAAAAAGCAATGTTAGGAGTTAACCAACCAAAAAGGATAATATTAGAACAATTCCACAATCATAAATTGAAGTATATCATTGAAAAAGCCAAAAATTGTGATAGGACACTTAAAGCACTATTTATTTCTCTCAATCCATATATATTAATTCCTGCAAAGAGAAAACTATCAAATGTTCCAATTCAAACAAAAGTTGGAGTTTTGCATTAAAAAAGAGCAAATATTCGTCAAAACTACTTCATAAACACATAGAAACAGCAGTAAAACGACAAAGCAAAGGTATCTAAACATTAATGTCAGCAGTGTAACTCTGTAAAAATCAATGCATAATCATTTTTTTATAAGAAAAAATATTTTATTAACTTGAACCCGATGAATAAGCCAATATGGAGAATGGAGAAAAACATCACTGTCAAATAAGTACATCCCAACAATGTTGACACATACAACCTGTAACAAGAGATGGACTAAACAACACCAAAAAACAGCAACTCGTTTCTAGATCATCTATGATGCCCACAACTATTACCATAAGTGATGAAATAATACTCATTTTAGTCTTCTGGACCTTATCGAATAAGTGACACATCTCAGCACTAAATCATTTCATCCTCCTCACGCTTTTGACACCTTTAAGGCAGCCGCTGGTAAAGTTCTGTTATTGTAAAATTCCAAGATATGTCTGAATGGAATCCTTTGTCTTCGACACCTTCAAACCAAAACAAGGAACCCTACTTTTGGATTTGTAATTCCAATCCACGCTAGTTTCTCTACAGCCATTGCTATTAGAAGTAGTTTTTTTTCTCGTTATTGAAATATGTCTAGAACTTGGAAGTAACTTTTCTGGAGGAGATCCTAAACTTGCATAAAAATGTGAAGACAAAGGAATTATATAATAGTTGATTAATGCCATTGCACCACGTATTCACATGAATCCGTGACAAAAATGTCATTTTGTTCAAGGAAAAATGTAACCAAAGCTGAGAAAAAACCAAAACAGAGACATAAATCCATTTTTTTAAATCACTAAAAGACCTTGAAATGTAACACGTATATATCCAACTGGTTACCGGGCAAAGCATTTGACTTTGCACACCACTAACCAAATTCAAGAAACAAAGAAGACAGGAAGTGATTGCTGCCTTGCATACAAATAGATAGGGATCAAACAATGACCTGATTATCTCTGAGAGAATTGACATGATCTCTTCGGTTGCAGTTGACAATAAAGTAGTTAGAGATGTTAGCAAACAAAATTGTTCAACATTTTTTTTGCAGGTTGGAGAGATCCTCAAATGATTGCTCTCCTCTCAGAACTTTCAAGCTTGTAAATTTCCTAAAAAAAACATCTATCAAGACATTTCCACAATGCTGCAGACCTCAAATGAACTGATTGATGAGTGTATTGATGTGCCAACAAGAGATCCAAGGCATCCAATAAACATGGAAAAAGGACCAGACATTTTTGGCGGACAACTTAGGCACATGTAGGGTAACAATGCTATCCAACTGGTTTAATAACTTAAAAGGAGCATTTTAATCGTACATAAAGTCTCAACTGCAGTGGCAGTGGTACAAACGCAGATGCCTCTATTACCCTTTTCACTTTTATTATTTTAAAAAAGGCCAAGTCACACTATATGTCCCGATGACGCATGAAAGAGACTGATGGTTGGGAATACAGACACAAAAAGAGGGGGCAGTGAGGAGTTGAATTGGGTTGGTTGGTTAGGGAGCAATTCATCAAGCACCATAAATACAATGAGCATTTCTTCTGTCTTATTGTTGGGGCTAGACTTCGTTCACCAAATCATTGTGAATACAATGTGGCTAATCCGGTTTTCGCCACAGAACAATCTCAAACTAACACTAAAACATATTTATGGCACATATCAAACTCCTGAGCATGATTTCAAAATTCACCACAAATGAGAGATACAAAAAGCATAAAATCTAAAATCCTAGAAACTTACCAGTAAAAATTTCCAACTGAAGCTTTTAATGTGGAATCAAGGGGATACATAGATTTTGGTTGAAATTGGATGTGTTCAGAGCAAGATTACTATAAGCAAATATTTTCAAAATCTAACATTCCAAATAAATAGCATTGCAAATGTTCAAAGAGACCATAAGACATCTACAAAAAAAAAAATAACGTTTTATGAAAAGGAAAGGAAGAAAAAAAAACCACACACAAATAGAAATACAAATTATGTGAGTGTGGATTGAAAGAAAGTTGACACTAACTACAAATTATGCATCTACCACTAATATTTTCGAAGACAATCCTTTTAAGTAATGGGTGACGCAAGAGCCAAAACAGTGGCCCCAAAGTACAGAAAAAAAAAAACAATCATACATTAAACAGTGAGTGTGAAAACTTTCATACCTGACCGCAGTGCAAGTAAGCCACCTTCAGAGGAGCTGAAACAAAGCATTAGTCAATATAAAAATGAAAAGAAATGCCAAGCTATTTGCTGTGGTTAGCATGCTTACAGTGACCGAATTATAGTTCCAACTCCAAACAATGAAAAAGAAGCCTTTATTTTTACCGCCATCTATTTTCAAGCCCACCTACACCAAACCGAAAAGGGATCCTGCACCCAAAAAGAACCTAGTAAGATAGAAACCCCTTTACCTCCAATCCATCCATTATAACAATGGGCAGACAAGTGTTAGAAGTAAGAAGTTACAAACTGTAAGTCCAGGTGAGGAAGAAGGAACACCAGCGCCTAAAAACAAAATTATAGAAATCAGTCAAAGTTCACCCAGTAGTCTCGGCATGGAGGAAAAAATTAGCAGGAGCCTTTGAGTCCTTCGGCTATAACCAACAGTTCACTTCCTACTTGTTCTCTTCTGTACAAACACAAGCCCAAAAGTAACTGCAAAGCTATAGCACAACTGCAACATAGAACCTAATTAAATTACAGGCACAATCAATAGTTCAACCATACTCCTACAAGATATGAAAAACCAAAGTAACTCTGTTCTTGAAAGATTACCTTAGAACGCTTGTTTGGATTTCCACACAAGAAAAGTTAACACATTTATGATTCCAGCAGAGCTCCACAAACATAGATTTGTTCCTAAAACACAGGGTCACGCACAAACCTGCACACACATAACACCAGCTTTTTCAGAATTCAACAATGAAACATAATTTGGTGTGCTTGTCCGTTGTACCAGACAGCACCAGCTACCTTCGAAAACATCATCAGTAAAACATAATCCAAGTTAGAGAAACATGCTAGGCTTCAACACGCAAACAAAGACATATACGCATTTCTTATTTTCTTCCATCATTTCCTTTTCCAAGCACACACATGTGAAAGCAATCAACAGCAATGATTCCAATTACAGCTAAAAACTTTGGAATCCCATTAGTAGCTAAATCTCCACGCCTGGAAAGAATCTACATCCACTCTTATCTAATTCCTGAATAAATATCCAAAATTCCCCATTTTATCCAAAAGAAAAGCTGCAAACTTCATCAATCGTAACAACAAAGCATAGCAATAGTCAGATCATTGCCAAATCAAGGCCTAGTTCTTTTCATAACTTTGTTATGAGCTTCATATTTATGGATCAAGGAAAAAGCCTACATACACATAACATGGGTCTGATCAATCATACGAATGCATTAAATGCTTTAGAATGAGCAATAAAAGCTATGAATACACCAAGGCCCTCAAACTATATAGCAGAGTACATATCTGTGCACTCTCATGTGTATCCTTCGCACTTTGAATTACAAATACTTCCATTCTACCATCAATCTATCATCTTGAGTAATGATCATCATACATATCACTTCCATATCAATGCTCAATAGATGAGTTACATAACCCATGTTACAAAACAAGGTGCTTGCGATGTGGCCCTAAACTTGTATAAAAATAAAGGAGCTTTCTCCCTCAGTGCGCAAACCAGCTCCTATAAGGAACTTATTGCACACACTTGAGAATTGAAAAAAACTGCTTAAAACTTCTTCTAAGATGCTACCGTTTCTATGCTTTCTAGATTCTGCATCTGGTTTACAAAATTAGGATTAACCCGTCTAAAATCATGACAAAACCACAAGGAATATTCGCTGAACACGATCCAATATCTATGAATTATATTGCACATACAACAAGAAGGAGAATCAACTTCAGATTCTGCTCTAAAGAAAGAGTATTTACCCCTTTAATGTTTTGACAAACACCCAGAAGGAAGCCCTGTTCAACCCAATCCAAAATCCTCCAAGTATACACTCAAAATATCAGAAAATTAATGAATATGAGAGATGGCGACTACTGATCATCTTATGCTTAAAAAAAGAGAACAAAAGGGACTTAAATAAACCGCCAATAAATATTATTGCTCTTAACAGTAAAAATAAAATGCACCTTTAAATCAGACTTAATTTCAACGAACTTTAAGATAGAATAAGTTCAAGTCAAATACAAACCATCCAATAAGTATTTTTCAATGCACCTAATTGGGTAAATCAGGATCATCAAAATCATCTCCACCATCTCCTTCATGCTTAACCACTTGAAGTCTCTCATTCTGCCTTGTCTTTCCACGCAGCTGTACCTTACCCATATACTGCCTTGTTTTCTTAGGATCCATCGGTCGGGGTGGCACTGTAAAAACAACACCAACAAATACATTTAACTGCCTAAATCATAAGTTGATTTTCATTAACAAGAAATACCTGCAATCTGAGCCAAAAAAAAAAGAGAAGCTGATAGGCTTTTTCAGCTTCTTTTTGTCTACGAAAAGAAGCTGATAGGCTTTTTAAGCCTCAAGGAGAAGTTTTGGACATGCAATTGCAATGGATATGAAATAGCAAGCAAAAACAAATTAAAAATTGGATTCCATTTCGCACAATATCCATCTGTATCATTTCGGCTGTGAGAAAAACAGACCTACAGGTGGGCAAAGGTAAGAGAGAGGCACACATAGTTAATGGTCAGAGAGAGACAGAGAGACGAGGATCCTTCATCTGCTGAAATATGACACTTGCAAAAGTGAAATACTTAATAACCACCACAGTAGATGCAATACAAAAACACATTCCAATTCCAAGCTGGTTAATTCACAAAACAAACGAAACCACATTAGGGCAAACCCCTTTGGGGATTTAAAGTTTTAGATCTGGGGATTTAAAGTTTTAGATCTACAAATCCATAAACCCACACTTTTTACAGATGCATATATACTGAAGAGTAAGCGATTATACCTTTTGCCACCGAGGAACAGGGCTCTGTCTCTCATTTTCAGTATCCCAGCACCAAGCGCACCTGAGCTTTTGCGGGGACCACGGTAACACAATCGACACAGCCTTGGAGCAGATGAGCGGGCGGATGTGGATGGCGAGCTTTGCTTTCTAAGGCAACGTCAATAGAGTAAAATTAAAACCTGCAGGCAAAGGGTTTACAGGACTTTAATGATACATCATACACATCGAAATAGAAAAATTGACACCGCACAAAAATATAATGCTACATAAACATATCACTACAGGAGACGTGCCCCTTTTAGTAGTACAAGAAATTTCAAGTTTCAATAGTATAAATGTCCAGTTTCCCAATCACACCAAGTGCACTTGACATTAACATGTAATGCCTAAATGCAACCGTTAAAACCAATATCCAGAAGACTCAACATTGGATGTTATGACCACGGCACATTAGATTGAAATTAAAGATGGTAGGCAGGAGCTGCAGTTTCATACAAATTTGGGTGTACGACAAAACCACAAGAAAGTCTATAAAATAAATAAGATAATCATATTCAGGGGTATATCAACGTTGCTCTACTTACCCAAGTAAAATAATGACCAAAAGCTTTAAAAAATTATGACCAAAAGCAAAAAAAAGTTCACTAAAGACGAAAACAATAATACCATACAGAGTCGTCTTATTGACCTTTTTCAACATCAGCCCACATTTTCATACTTTTCCACTTCCTCTCGTTGAGACATTATTAATCTCGAAAAAAATTACAACAAAAAGCTCAAAAAAAGAGAGTAAAGAATACCAAAAAAAGTTTTGGACAAAAAGTTGACAAGAACAGAGACTCATTGAGAAATCACTAGAAAAGATGGAGAGCAGGGCAAAGTTATCAATACCGTTTCGTACCGTCTGGTACCTGACGGTACGTACCGTTTTTTGACAGAATCCGATAACCTACACCTCTAATTCCATTCCGGCTCAAATACCGGTCGATATCGATGGTGTCGGCCAGTACGGGCCAATACCGGATAGTACCGGACTATTTTTAAATTTATTTTTTTCTTCAAGTACCGGACGGTACCAGGCAAATACCGGATGGTACCGGACAAATACCGGAATATTTTTTATTTTTTTGTTTTAAAAATTGTATATTATACTATAAATTCTTTTAAGTAGGAAAATACCACTAATAGCGATCAATCCGAAACGATACCCGGTATCTCACCGATACGTACCATACTAGGACTCTAACCGGTACGGTATTCAGAACATTGGAGCAGGGGGAGCCTATGGGCAATCAAGCAAAAGCCAAAATAGTGGCCTCAAAGCACAAAAAATAAGAACTTTCATATCTTATGACTTATGCAATGAGTGCCAAAACTTTTCATACCAGACCGTAGCAAATTAGTCCCTATAATACTGCAAGTAAGCCAATGCTTTGAAGGAGAAAAAACTAAGCACTACTCAACATGAAAAATGCAAATGAAAAGAAATGCAAAACAATTCACTGTGGTTAGTTTGCTTACAGCTACCACATTATTGTTCCAACTCTAAGCAATGAAAAATATGCCCTAATCCAGTTTTTCACAACCATCTAATTTCAAGCCCACATGCACCGAACTCAAGCCCGATCCTACACCTGAAAAGAAACTAGCAATGATGAAAGCCCATTTACCTCCAATCCATGCATATTTTAGGCAATGGGCCGTGAAGCGAAAGCTGAAAAAGGGCCTCAAAAGACAAGATGAAATTTTCATAGCTTACATAATGAGTGCAGATTGAATGACTTGACATTCAATGCAAAGGATTAGATATTGTGATTAATTTGCATACGTTCATCGATATGTGGGTAAGAAAGCATTCCTCCCCATACAAATTGAAGGTAAGCCAACGTTTCAAAGGAATAGATATTTAAAAGCATAAGATGATATGACAAATCAATATAGTCATTTGAAAATAGGTAGAAAAGAAAATAAGAAATGGAAAGAGATGCCAAACAATTCATTATGGTTTGTCACGATACGAGGACCCGTTTATAGTTTAGACTGCAAACACTAAAAGAGAAATCCAAATCAAGCAGTACTTCACCATCATCTAATTTGAAGCCCAACTACATTGAACCCAAATAGTATCTTGCACCCAAAAAGAAACTAGTAAAAAAACAAAGCCCTTTTAATACATTGAAGGTTCCCCCAACAATTAAAAACTTGAAAAAACTTCTACTTAATAGTTATGTAATACAAGGATACATAAACAAAAGGCCCTCAAACTACCATGATCCCCCCAAATTGAACTTGTATGGGTTGACCATAGTAGAAACAAAAACTCAAACAAGGATGCAAAGTTGTTGCCTTAAGGGTTTTTCCACATAAGTCGGCATTCATAGACATCCATAATCACCATAAGTGAAAAAGTCATCAAGTACATAACTCCACTTATGAATTGGACGTTTATGCATCTCACAGTTATATTTTCTGAAGACACTCCTTTAATGTAATAGGCAGTCAAGCAAAAAGTCAAAATATTGGCCTCACACAACAAAAGAAAAAAAAACTACTAAACCTTAAGCAATGAGTGTGAAAACATTCATACCTGACCGTAACACATTATTCCCTCAAATATTGCAAGTAGGCAAATGCTTCAAAGGACCATAAACAAAGCATTAGTCAATATGGGAAAAAAAAAAGAAAAGAAAAGAAAAGAAATGCCAAACAATCCACAGTGGTTGGTATTCTTACACCGACCAAAATGTAATCCAACGAAGATTTTCACCCCCATCCAATTTCAAGCCCCCACCTGCACCAAACCCAAAAGGGGTCTTGCACCAAAAAAAGACTATGAAAATGGGTTCCTATCTTCATCTACATGAACGTGAATTACCATTAAATTAACTCCAACTGGTCAAAACCCATAATGAGCAACACATTAGAATCACTCAAGATTTCTTAAAAAATATAAATTACATGCAAAAAGAAAAAATGCAAAAAGTCAACATTTTGGCGAATAAGTTTTCGACCACAAGTCACAAACCCTAATAACCTACTAAAATAAGTCCCTTCTTCCCAGAGCAAAAAAGGTGAAACCAAATAAACCCTAATAAGCCACCAAAAACCCGAGTAACCAACTAGAATGAAGAGGCAGAAGAGAAGACAATAATACCGTCTTCCTCATCTTTGTCGTCGCTGACGGCATTACCGTCAACCGGTTCTCTCTCATTCTCTTCAGCATCGAGCATTGAGTTCATCTGCACGAAACGAGCGAAGAGAAAAAAAAGTGAGCGCCACAGATTTTGTAGCCAAAGTTTCAGAAATCCACATTTTCGCGGAGTGAGAGTGGGGTTTTTATCTGAGATTCGGTAGTTTCAGGCATGAAGAACCCAAGGATTTGTGGGCAGGTGTGATTCGAGCGAAAAACTTAAGAGATCACAGATGCTTCTGAACGAGAAGAATCAGTAATGTCGCAATTTAGAGACAGGGATTGAGGGAATTTGTTTCGGGCGGTGCAGTCCCACTCTCTCACCACGTCCTCCACCCCATGTATAAATGGAGAACATGTACAGTGCTGCAACAAAAACCAATAAACAGCAACACATTAAAATCACTCAAATTTGTACACACACACACACGAACCACCACATTACATACATAAAGATAAAATGCACAAAATCAACATATCGGCCAACAAGTTTTCCACCACAAGTTGAAGAGACGGCACAAACAAGAGTATACAGTGCGAAAAACAAAACAAAAAAGCGGAAGAGAAGGCCATAATACCGTCTTCCTCATCTTCGTCGTCGTAACGACGGGATCGCCGTCGACAGGTTCTCTCTCGTCCTCTTCAGTATCGAGTTCATCCGCACGAAACGAGTAAAGAGAAAGAAAACAAAAAGTGAGCGAACAAATTTCGTAGCGAATGTTTCGGAAATCTAAATTTTTGTGGAGTGATAGTGGGGTTATTGCCTTCGTCGTCTTAAATTCGGATGTTTCCGGCCATTTTCTGGAGAGAAAATTGGGGCACGAAGAACCCTAGGGTTTGTGAGCAGGTGTGTCATTCGAGAGCACAGATGCTTAACGAGAAGAATCTGTTGTCGCGATTTAGAGAGAGAGAGAGAGAGAGAGAGGGGCGGGGAGGTGTGGGGCGCGGGGGAATTGGTTTTGAACAGTGCTCTCTCACAACGTCCTCCACTCCATGTATAAACAGCAAAATAGGAAACCTAATTACTTACTTGTAATTAATGATAATGCGCTCCCCCTGCCCTTTTCCCATGTGCCGTATTTAATGATGCGCTCCCCCTGTATCTCTCTCTCTCTCTCTCTCTCTCTCTCTCTCTCTCAATTTACAACGGTAATTTTTGTCTAAAATTCACAAGAAAGTACCACTATTGAATTAACAATAAAAGTTTTCGGGTTTAAAAAAAAATTAACAATAAAAGTTATTGAAAAACTAATTCACACAAGATGACAATAACTACCAACTAGTAGTTAATTTCATTAATTTCAACTTCGTGAATTTTTTATCATATTCGAGCTCGTGAATTTCATGAGCTACACACTCGTCATTTTTACGAGCTTCGAGGTCATGATTTTTACTAGCTCATGTATTATTTTTAGAAGCACTGATCTCGTGAATTTCACGATGTCAGACCTCATGAATTTCACCATCTCGTAGTTGGTTAAGAATAACATAAGCACCACAAATCTCGTGAAATCCACGAGCTTAGACCTTGTGAATTTGCAATACTCTTTCCCTCTAATTAATTTTTTGAAGAATGAATTTTTGCAGTAGCTGAGCCACGAATCGAAGTCGAAGGGCATTGAAGTATGATAACATTTTCGTACGACAATTTTTCATGACCAAACCCAAACATTCTAGATTTTGTGTAACAATAGGGTTTGCCCGTGTCTGAAGGTACGGCATAACACGTTTTGAACTTAACCAAAATGAATTATGCAACCATTGGCCACCCCCGCCAAGAAGCTCATATACGGAAAGATTTTACTTCAATTAGGTTCATGCCCGTGCCTGATGGCTCGACTTGAATGATCACACACGCAAATAAACATTGGACTCACGTGCAATATATCAATCCTTACCCAACGAACCCAACTACGCAAAAAAAGAGAGCTTATGCATAAGAATACGCAATGGAATAGCGAGTTTGCAACTATTCAGAATTACAAATGGGTTAGAAATAAAGACAAACAGCAATAAAGAAAAAAACGGCCCCGCCACCTCAGATATGAATAGGAAAAAAAAAAAAAACAGTCCCGCCACCTTAAGATATGAAGAGCAAGATAAAAAAACGGTCCCACCACCTGAGAAGATTGAAAATAGATACCTCAGAACCGACAATACCAAGTTGGTACTGTTGTGGCTTTCCTATATTCACCCAATATGACTCTCTAGCAACCCTTTTCAATTGTTGTGGCTTTCTGGCTAGCTCTTGGAATGTGATTGCTCTGTCCAGAATGAAATAGATTAAATTGCCCATCGGTTGAAAATTAACACAAATACAATTGCTAATCAGTCGCCAAAGTTTTGTTCAACTTTTGGAAAACCAAAGCTTATAACTTAACTTGCACAATCAAATTGAACACCTTAAATGGTAAGAGAGTTCAAATATCAAACATGAACCTATTCAATCTATATCGCAGATCAAAATACTTGAACACAAATCTCAAAGGAGTTATGATCTGAACATATAGGCGAAGTAACTGTGAACTAAAAATAAATTATATTTGGTCTTAGACATCATTGAAATTCTTATAACCTTCCATATCATGGTCGCAGACTCGCCACTGAAAGTAGTACAAATTTTGTAAGAAACTTGTTTTAACTAATGGATATGTGCCCCAATTAAGTGGGGTAAGCCTAGCAACAGTCATCAAAAATCAAGAAGGATTGTGATAATCTCTTACTAGAAATCAAACTTCCCGTATGGACTTTCATACAAACACCTTGAATGCAATATAAAATCTTTAAAGTTCCGAATGCCTAAGAAAATTAAAAGGTACATAGGGAGAATACCTGGAATTATTAAAAAAAAAAACCAAAGAAATTACATAGGAAGAATACCTAAATAAAAAGAAGAAAAGAAGAGAAAGGTAGGACTCTCTCTAGGCTGTTTGCCTTTCTTTCTTACGTTCTCTACTATTGATCACTCCCGCCAATGAAGCTACGTTTTCCCAAGAACAACTAAAATGAATTATCGTTCTTTGCTATTGACCACTCTCATTGGGAGCGGCCGATCACCGGTCTTTCTATCACAACCATGTAACATATTGCTTGCCCAACAGCTAACTACCCCTTAAAGTACAAATAAAACACATTTTGATTATTTACATGCAAGCAAAAATTTTTGACACGTGAGGCATATTTATTTTATCATCTATAAAAAATTTACAGTTTATTCAATGTAATCAAATTAAAAATCGCAATTTAATCTTTGTAGCTGAATTAATGCTTACCAATTTGTGAGTCAATTTGTATATTTTGGTCTTCAACTACTGCTTGAGCATCCTCATGCGTCTTCACTCGTTCAGTCACTGGAACTATGTTAATTTCATTCTCACTATTCATCCTGTAATTTTGGACACCCAAAAAAAAAAGAGATTCGAATAAATGGTGTCTTATTTTAAGAGAATAAAAAAAGACATAATAAAATAAGAATCATACAACGGTAGAAACTTGCTGAATAAAAAATTTTACTATTTTTTTCGCTTGCTCAACCATACAACGGTGTTGTAACACCCCGACTTTTACAAACAATAAAAAGAATAAAAAGAGAATAGGGAGTTAATATTTGGAGGCCCACTTACTGTTAGAATTAGCGCATTTTTCGATATGGTCCCAATCCTCTAAAACTTCATTGCAGCACGGGAGTGTGAGGCAAGAGTCCCTGCTAGGCGGACAGCTGTAAAGTTCAAAGAATTATCCGGAAGGGATCGGATTAGACCTTGTGGATTATTCTAGACTAGAAATCTAATAAGATACAGTTGGATTTTATTAGATTCATTAAGATTTGATATGAAGATTTTATTAGATTCATTAAGATTTGATATGAAGATTTTATTAGATTCATTAAGATTTGATATGGATACACTTAAAGATAATACAAGATATTATTAGATAATGTTAGATTATATTAGATACTCAATAGATATAGTTGGATTTTTTTAGATTTAGTCTAGATATTATTCGATATTCCTAGATATCACTAAGATTTGTTTAGATTTTATTAGATATTAGTAGATAATGAAAGATTTGCTTGGATAAGATTAGAACAATCTAGACCTCCTTACTTGCAAGTATAAATAGGCATACTCCCTTCACTTTCATTCCACACCACAACTACACACACTACACACATGGCACAGGATGGAAGAGAGAGAGAGAGAGAGAGAGAGAGGGAAAAGAAGAAAGAAAAGAGAGAAATCAGGGAACGAGGAGAAGGAAAAATAAATTTAAAATAAGAGGTTCTGGAATAAATATGTAGATTTTCACATGGTAATTGTGCTTCTCGAATGAGGTGAGTTACGAATATACTCTGGGTACATATTGTTTTTTCTAAAACTTGTTTCGTGATTGTTTTATAAAATCTTATGTTGAGTAAAAATAAATTATATATGTGAAAAATTGATTTTTGTAAAAAGACATGGGATTGATTTTTAAAAGAAAATTTAATGAATTTTGGTGTAACATTAGGGCGAAGAGCTCTGACGAGCTAAGTTTGAATTGGCGCCTATGGTTTGTGGAAAGGATACGGCCGGGTATCCATTGGATTGATATCAATTCCATTGTTTTGCAGGGGTCGTTCCCCGAGCTACCGAATTACCGCCCAAGAAGATGGTCAAGGTGAAACTATGATGATTATGATGATGATTGATATATCTCTTTGGGTGATTGCAACTGGAATATGATCGTTCTATCTTTTACGATTTTGCAAACGGATGGATTATTATGCTATTTCTTTATCATGCTTAATTCCATGTTTATTATGTGGCCTTAGTATATCATAACTTACTGAATTGGTTTTGTGTTTCATAAAACATTTTTAGAAATTCAAGGTTAAAGAAGGCATATCTGTTACGTGTGAAAGATATCAGTTGTCGTGGCTAAATAAGGAAATAATGTGTAGGGGTGCAAACGATCCGAGCCGCTCGCGAGCGGCTCGAGGCTCGGCTCGACAATGGCTCGACTCGGCTCGGTTCGAGACATAAACGAACGAGCTCGAGCTCGAATGTTGGGCTCGTTTCATAAACGAGCCGAGCTTGAGCTAGTCAAAACTCGGCTCGACTTGGCTCGCGAGCCCAACTATATTATATATATATATATATATATATATATATATATTATTTTACTTACATATTTATATTTATTTATATTTATACACACACATATATATAAATAAATAAATATATTTATATTTGTTTCATAAACGAGCCGAACGAGCCGAGCTCGAGCTCTGTAAATACTTCTCGAGCCGAGCTCGAGCCAACTATATTTTTGGCGAGCCGAGCTCGAGCACACTAAAACTCGGCTCGGCTCGGCTCGGCTCGTTTGCAGCCCTAATAATGTGTTAATGAGTAGCATTTGTGCGTGCGAGCCACAATTATTTAATTTTAAATATGTAATCGGTGAGCACGCTAGACAGCTCTAAATATAATATTTCATTTTTAATTTACGGTCCTGGGAGTTTTGAATAAAAAAATAATGATAATATATATATATATATATATATATATATATATATATATATTTTTTTTCGGTTGCTGTGTGATATCTAGGCCTGGGGTGATTTTTAAATCACTGACCACGTCACAAATTTTTACCCATCGGATTTGAGTCATGATAGGTGTGCTCTTCATGCCCAATTAAAGTTGATGTAGAGTACCAATAAAAAATTCAGTCACTGTAGTCCATAATCTATTAGTCCATAATCAACAATCTGCAATTCTATTAGTTCATTGCCAAAAATTGAAAAAATTCTAACTCTACCCGTGCAATGTGGTTTATGCCCGTGTGCAACCCTAAAAAACAGTCGTACTGATCTTATATCCGTGCAATATAGTTTTTGGAAGAATTTTTCGATTCATTCCAACTCCCAATTAAAACCAAGAACTAATTTTCTAAGCAACGTGGAGAGAGAACAAAGAACTGGCCCAAAAAAAAAAAAGAATTCACCGTGGATAGAGAACAAAAAACAAATTTTCAAAACAACTAATTTTTGGATTCACAACCATTTTAAAAAGTTAGAACAAAGAGCCAACCTATGGTGAGAGAACCGAAGAGAGGGCAAGGGTCAGGGAAACATGAAAGAGAACTGGAAATAAAATGTTGGGTGGGGGGATATGGAGGGGAGAGAGGAAAAACTAAAATTGAGAATAAACGCCAATCTGTCATTATATATATATCCCTTACCCAAAAATCGGCAATCAAAAATCATTACCAAAAATAAAGCTTGCCAATCAAGTGTTTGTATATGTATTTGCGCCAATCAATCCCATAAAAATAATTACCAAAAAATCGATCACTATATTCTTTCACCCAATCAAATCTCTGTAGATGTATTCGCCTTGCCAATCAAGATTCCCGTAAATTAAGTGACTGAATATAATGACTGAACATTTCCAAAAATTCAACATTCAAATTGAAAAAATCATTTTCAAAAATTGAAAAAATACTCTCAATCGTCAGATGAAATCAATCTGAGCCATTCAATTCGAAGGGTAGAATGAAGGGTGAAGATTTGTGCAGGAAAATATGTGTTAAGCCAACAGTCAAGGTTTATGAAGGAAAAATGTGTTGGCTACCACACCGTCGCGATTTGTATAATAGATTTTGACAAGTTCAAAAATTAATCTCAATTATTGTTTCTTTCATATCATTCGACGACAATTATCTCATGGTATCATTCCCCATAACTTGGTATTCTTATAATGAAAATTATTTTTACTTTTAATTATGGTTGACATTTTTTAATTTCTTCTGTAAATTCTATCAAAAAACAAAAAAAGTGGGGCATTCGTCCCCCCCACTCTCTACCATTGAATTTTTTTAAGTACTAGTACATGTCCGTGCCTGAAGGCACTGTACGAATTTGGTATTCAACAAATCATTTATCGAGGTGTACTCAAAGCTAAAAACCACACGCACTCAAAGCTAAAACAAAAAGTAATGATTGATTGCATATGCCGGCAATCTTATGGTTAAGATTGACGAATATGATCATTTCTTTTCATCACCATTTCGAATGATTAAGATTTATAAAACATTAAAGAGAAATGTATATGTAAACCCAACGGTTAAGATTTATGAAGGAATTTTACGTGGCCCCACACCGTCGTGATTTGTATTATAGAAATAGTAAAAAAGAAATATAGTAAACCAAGCAGAATATATAGGCTAAGTATAACCGAAAATAGTCTTGATTCAATCAGAACTGTAAAATGAGAATGACGAATGATGTCCCACCTTTTAAACTACAACCACAGGTGGCTAATCATGGACCAAAACAAAAAATTGATCTGACGGAAGTGTTCAGCCTTTCTTCTCGATAACTAAATCTTGCTAAAATGCTCAAGATGATCTACTGTAATATCAAAAAAAAAGAAAAAAGAAACAGAACTATTTTCTATTGCAAACATATTATTCACACAATCTATATTATAAAACATGACAGGTATCTTACAGAAAAAACTCTCTCAAGGGTTCAAATTTATCGCTGTCCAAAATTTATCTACCCATACAAACAAATCCGACGGTCTAGATTTGTCTTCATCCTTCCTTCTACAACATGGCATTTTGGTAAATATTGGAAACTTCAAGACCACAAAAGGAGCTCATTTGAATTGGAATATTCTAACCAATCATGGTAATCTAATATTCTGGAAATTTATGGGATAATTGTCTCAAAACTGAATTTTTTTTGAAAGGATCCTTTTAATTAAGGCATGATTTGTATTTTGTGGAATGAATGAGTAAGTTGACCTTTCTAAATTTCTTTTACGTAACAGCCAAAACAAAAAAAAAAATTCCTTTTACGTTGATTTAGAACCCAAATCTGAAACCAAATCGCAAACCAAAGCGGAGAAAAGGGAATTTGTATATCGACCCATGCAATTGCTTACCCACCATCTGCTGCTGATACAACACCAAACCAAAGGTCACCAAAATTAGTTTATTGGGACTGAACAAAGCAAAACTCAAGAGAAACGGATTAAAATAGGAGAAAAAACAGAGTTTACAAATGTATAAAATGAAATGATATTTCCTATTGGCAATGTGGAGATGGGAGAAGAAGATGGGAGGATGAGGAGGAGGTTGTACGAATATATACATTCTTGGGGCCCGTTGGAGGTGCTTACAGATGCGTTAAGCTCCACTTTATACCCATATCTACGATACTCTACCAAACTCAAATTTTTTGACTCGTCCATGATCTTGTAGATTTTGCCCTAAATAACATGTGTAGAAAAAATGAACTTGGATTGAATTTTTGAACAATACCGTGTTGTGGAGTTTTTGAACAAACTACAAACATTGAATGGAAATTAATGCCAATATCACAATAATAGTGGACAAATCTAGAATTGTACCAGCTATGAAATTCAGACTTGAACCGAGAAGAAAGAAAGCGATGTTATCCCTCACCAAAATACTATCCAACATGGAACATGCAAAAGTCTCACCCTAGAAAAATAAAAAGCTAATCGTTGAAAGAATATAAGAGGTTGAACTCACATAAACCTAAAAACTGCAAGATTTAAAAGAAAGAGAGAGAGAAAGAGAGAGAGAAGTATTAAATCAACATAAAAGGAATTTTTTTTTTTTTGTTTTGGCTGTTACGTAAAAGAAATTTAGAAAGGTCAACTTACTCATTCATTCCACAAAATACAAATCATGCCTTAATTAAAAGGATCCTTTCAAAAAAAATTCAGTTTTGAGACAATTATCCCATAAATTTTTGGAATATTAGATTACCATGATTGGTTAGATTATTTCAATTCAAATGAGCTCCTTTTGTGGTCTTGAAGTTTCCAATATTTACCAAAATGCCATGTTGTAGAAGGAAGGATGAAGACAAATCTAGTCCATCGGATTTGTTTGTATGGGTAGATAAATTTTGGACAGCGATAAATCTGAACCCTTGAGAGAGAATAATCTGTAAGATACCTGTCCTGTTTTATAATATAGATGTATAACAAGTTCATTTCAATCGCACATATAGCTATTAATGCCTTGATAGCTCGATAGAATATCAAGCCAATGAATGAAGAAATTGAATCGATATCTCTGATTGAACCAAACTTTTCTCTCTATGTACGGCTCCCAATAAATTTTTACTCTCATTTCTCTATCTATCTATTTGGTTCCACTCATTATCCCATATAATTACCTCAAAACTCAACACGAATGTGGTCTTTGTGTTTCCTTATGCTTCAAGTTTATGATGTTCTTTTCGACACTTCTAATTACACTATACTACTATGTTTTGAATCTCAAAAAATAAAGTGCGAAAATCATTACTCTATAGTTATGGTAACGAAGCAAAAAGTATACCAGGTACATTTGTCCGAACCCGGACTTTTTGTTCAAATTGAGTCAACGACTACTCGTTTGTCTTCAGTCAACGGCTACATATCTCTCTCTCTCTCTCCGGCAATGGCTATGCCCGCCTCTTTCTCTCTCCCCTTTCCCTCACCACCACATCCCACTTCTCACGCGCATTCTCTCATCCCCATACCCACCTCCACCGACTACGCGCCTCCCTCAGACAATCCACCAGTCACGCGGCGGAGCGGTGGTGCATGGCGATGAACAACGCCAACAGCTTCGCCATCCAGGCCGCACTGGACTGGGTCTGCGGCCCGGGACTGCGGGCCCATCCAGCAAGGCGGGCCCTGCTACGACGCCGGCAACATACTAACAATGGCATACGCCTTCAACGATTACTTCCATACTCACGGCTTGACTGACGACAGCTGTAACTTTGCGGCACGGCGGCTCTCACCTCTCTCAATCCCAGTATGATTTTCGGCCTTTTGAATGTGAGCTCAAAAATTATAGTCCCCTTATTTTGTTAACTTTTTAATTTAATTTTGTTTCGGTTTCTCATTTCAGGTCATGGTAGCTGCAAATTCCCATCAAGGTAACTGATTAAAATTATTTCTTATGCAATATGGATGGCAGCTTGTATCTGTATAATGCATGTATGTGCATTTTGTTATGTTCTTTTTTTTTCCCACTATAGTAGGAGTATTCATTAGCGGGCCGGGGTTAGCAGGGTGTTAGTGAGTTAGTCCACACGAGATTCAGAGACTATCAATAGCCCTGAATCTCAAAAGCCCATGACGGAACTCAAATCCTGGCCTCCCACATGGGAAGGACAAGAGTTAGTAACTGGGACACAAGAGCCCAATGGTTTATGTACTTCATTAAGGGTGTATTTTGCATCATTATAGGAGGTGAACATGGTCAATTTTAAATATTGAGTTTTGATTTTATGGCCATCCCTTGTTTCAAAAATTCAGAATACCCAAAAAGAAGAAGAAGTATTACAAGTTTACAACCCGCTTCATTCGAAGAGAAACCGAACTTTAAGTGAGAAGTAGCAAGAAAAGGGATACGGATTCAATAACGATACAGACGTGACGATAATGTCGCAATCTATGAAAAGGGTGAGAAATGGGGATGAAGAGAACTCTCCCATTTTACATTGTTTCATTTGTCACAAAAATGAGAAATAGCAAGAAAAGGGCGAGAAATGGGGATGAAGAGAACTCTCCCATTTTACATTGTTCCATTTGTCACAATAATGTCGCGATCTATGAAGCATGGATACCGATAAGGGATACAGATTCGATAACGATATAGACATGACGATACAAGAAAATCGAAAAAATTGGATACCGGTACAGCTAGGATACGTTAGATTAGAACGTATTTTGATAATTTTCTAGCAATATATTATGCATAATCACAAGAATGGCGGTAAACCGGCCGTTAAATTTTTCTTATGTTGTTTTCAAGTTTATGTGGTTACTTACAGAGGCGGTTCTACATTGTTAGTTCCATGGTCAATTGAACACTCAAAGCAAAAAATTTTGCTTCGAATATATGTAAAATTTTTGGACTAACCTTACTTTGAACACCCAACCTAAATATCAATGAACACCCAACTCAAATGTCAATGAACACCCAAGTATAATAGTCTTGAACACCTAATCCAAAAAAAATTGAACACCCAACCGAAATGTCAATTAAACACTCAAGCACAACCCAATTACAGTTCATCAATTCATGTAATTCATATTTGAACACCTAACGCATTACCTTAAATACAGCTCACAATCATAATGAAAAAAATTATGGGAAAATTACAATAAGCCCCCTTCAACTATACCTCGATAATGAGTTGCCCCCTTCATCTTTTAACTCGGACACTTAACCCCCTTCATCTTTTATGGCGTGACACTTAAGCCCCTGCCGTTAGTGAGCCGTTATGAATTTAAACGGAAGGTCATGTGAGCAGTACATGACCTTATTAATGACAGGTCATGCCCTTATAAATACATACAACGGTAAACTCTCTCTCTCTCTCTCTCTCTCTCTCTCTCTGTGTAATGGAAGGTAGAACTGGGTCTTCCAATGGGGATCCAAATGTGCTATGCAATTGTGGCATCAGAGCACCATTGATTAATGTAGTGCATTCCAACCCAAAAACAGAGTACTGAAAATGGTAGTGCATTACTCATGAAAACATAGAGCTGATCAAACAATTCCTTTTGAAATAGATTTTTCAAATCATGCCTGTAAATTTGAAATTGAGTGTGGCAAATAACAAATATAGATGTGAGAATGAAATCTCCATATAAATATTTATAAAAATAAATATGAAAAGGCTTGGACCCATAATAGAACTTAGAGAGAGAGAGAAAGAGACAAAAAAATAGAGTGCTCTGTTTTTTTTTCTTTTTGGCAGCCCCCGGATGAAGGTCCGGTGACCGGTTGACCTATATTCCAACCACTACACCATTTACAGAGGAGCGATCAGCTAGCTGCACTGAACAGACAACAGCTAGCAGTATCCAATCTGCTGATCACCGAATATATAGGACGCAACTCTAACCTTAGAAAGTGTAAAGTAACCATACTAAAATATTATAGACCCATAAAATAGAGGAAAAAACAAGAGTTCTGAAAAAAGAACGGACTGAAACAGAGTTTCCTACGAAAAGTTATAAGCAAAACAAAATAGCCCAAAGAGGGTAAATTGGTAATTTCAGCAATTCCGTTAACGGCATCTTCCATTTTGTGCAAGATAAAAGATGAAAGGGGTTAAGTGTCCGAGTTAAACGATGAAGGGGACAACTCATTACCGAGGAATAGTTGAAGGGGACTTACCGTAATTTTCCCAAAAATTAAAAAAGAAAGAGAGAAAGAAGAATCTATAAGGTCTATATGGGCAAGTATTGTACGTGCTTTATGCATTCAAAAATGATACTCACACAACAATTCAAACACAACTTTTTACACAACCTCTCACATGCATGTGGGCTCCACACACACTACTATGTGTGGGCCCCACATGTATGTGAGGTTGTGTAAGTTGTTGTGTTTGGATCATTGTGTGAGTAGCATTATCCGCATTCTCTCTTTATCTTTATTGTCGATGGTCTAAATGTGTTAATTTTACATTCATGACAATAACTACATTATTATTTTTTGTTCAATTAGCTTATAGAATTACGGACAAAAGTTTTAAAAATATTCAACTACGTTGCAAAATCCTATTAACTTTCTAATATTCCTTCGAATTTAAGACTACGATTAAAATCTCATCGTGTCATCCTAAACAACAACATATTTTTGAGAAGGTCAGCCCCAACATACTCGCTACAATTTCTTTCAAAAGGATTTTAGTAGATTAATATGCTGGTTAAACGTTGATACAAAATATAAGAACTCGTCTAAGACAACTGTAAAAAAAATTTCTCCTTCCATTCTCGAAACATTGTCTAGTGCGCAATACGACAACTTCAAAAAAAATTAAATTTTTTATAAAAAAAATATAATATATATTTTTGAGCTCTCATTTTGCCTTGTACTTAATTTTTTTTGGAATAGAGGCTATATTTTTTTACCGCACTATTTATACTAATTTTTGAGATTTTGTACTTATATTATTAGTTAATAAATCAGCTAGTAGAGTTAAGATAATTTTTGAATACCTTACCACAAATTGCTGGAGCCGCCACTGGTTACTCACTAAATTGTTAACATCTAAAAGTTGTATACCACACATATAACATGATAAGGACATTCAATAGACTATATAGCTAGAGTAAGTAAACTATCAAAATTCTTTACTTTTCTTTACTCCTAACAATTTACCCTAACACTATGCAAGAAGTGCCGCAATTTTGGTTTCATAAAAGTTTGGATACGTGATCTCGATTATCCAAATAGTATCTGATACTTAGAAAATAATTTTGATGTTGGGTCCTAGGGGATACTTTTTGGGATATGTATATAGGAGTATCGGTATCTGATATGGATACTGATACGATATGGATACGACTACCCTTTAGAAGTATCTGTGAATTTTTTTTTTGCCTTTATTCAGTTTTTATTCGCATTTATTATTTTTGTGTTAATTTCTATTGAATCGTCTCATAGAGAGAGATCTAAAAAAAATTGGAGCGTGCAAACTCAGTTAGGTAAATTAAGGGGCAAATCTCAGTCATTCATTTCTTCATTAATGGATTGTCCTTGCCTCATTGAAACATTCACAAGAGAAGGGAGGAGAAAAAGAAGAGAAATCCGAGTCCGGCTCCTCTCCAATCCATAGAGAATTGGAGGATCCTCCAATTCCAATTCGATGGTCATGATTACTCTAGTATTTTCAGCCCAAAACTCATATAGTATTCTATAGACATCCAATTACTTCCCAAATATTCTCCAATTATTATATTTCACGCACCAATTTACCAAATTCCAAACATTAGTAAAATTTCATTTCGTAACTTTAATAATTGGTGCAAGTTCAAAAAACTATCAGATTCACAGGGTTAATTAAAGACTCCTTTTGCATTTCTTCTAAAATATTTTTTCTATAAACATTATATTACGTTCAATTACTTACTCTAACGATTTCTTTCTAATTTCCATAACTGAATTTAATTTCAACTTTCTTTACATACAAGAACAACTACATCAATGAGCACACAACATAGTGCGAAGCACAAATGAAAATACATTAGTATCAGCAAAAAAAATTTCATGAGCTACATAATAAGATAATATCAACAAAAAAAAAAACCATGTTGAAATAATAAAATTATTGATATAATATTAATAAAAAAATCCTCATGAACTATGTGATATCGGTCGAAAAAATCTTCATGAGCTATATAAAAAGTTTTTCAAAGGCAGGTTTAACGGGAAGAGGATGCCGTTCAAAAAAATTTAATGAATTTTTTTATAAATTTCGATGGTTAATGAATTTTTTTCGCCGTTCAAAAAAAAAAGGGGAGAGAAGACGCTTATGTAATTGAAAAATATTTGAGGAGTAATTGGGTGTCCGTAGAATATTTTATGAACTTTGGGGCTTGAGTTACTTAGGTAATCTTGACCATCGAATTAAAATTGGAAGATCCTCCAATTCCTTATGGATTGGAGAGGAACCGGACTCGAGAAACCCGGGGTGCTGTAGTTCACCCCCGCATTACAAGTGTAGTGCGGTTAATCTTACCCTTGGATTTTCATCTAAACAATGGACAATTAGATTTTGCATGTAGGAGCTCGGATTAAATCCGAGCCATCCGTGTTGAGATGGATGGTCGGATATAGCCCCTCCCATTCCGGTTTTGGGGAGGATCAAATCTCTCCACCGTCCTGTTGATTTAGAAAAAGAAGGGAGGAATTTTTTTTAAAACTCTTTTTTTTTTTTTCTTTTTTTCCATTTCTTCTTCAAAGGGCCTGTTTGGGACTTAAGAGAAAAGAAAGGAAAAGAAAACAAAAAGAGGAAAGGAGTGAAAAGGAACAAATGTTGTGTTATTTGTTGTGTCCATAAAACTGGCCCCATATAGAATTTGTCATCACTAGTGTACATATATGGTACATCTCACATGTAAATGTTACAGAAAGGGGTCAGGTCAAATGAAATTATCATCCTTAATGTGAACATTATTCATATAGAAAGTTATGCTGGTTAAAAAACGAGAGGTCTTTCTAAACAAAGTATAATCTAAAGAATATATTTTTTGATTGAAATAATTTTATCGATTTTTGGTAGGGAACTTAAATAGAAGCCCTATCCTACATAGATACTTAAGTCCTCATCCTACTCAGTTTGAAAACTTATTTATCCATCCTCAAATTCAAATAAACCCCAGGTTACCCTTTCTCTCTCTTAATCATTCAAATCTCTCTCTCCATTTCCTAGTTTATCTCACTCCCTTTCTCCTATCTTTCAAATCTTTTTTTCTCCTAATCTTCTCTCTTCAATCTTCTTTCCCCTAAAATCCAAATCCAAATACAAAATTCAAAATAAAACTATTATTCTCTCTCCAATTTTTTCTTCCCTAAAATCTAAATATTTCATAATCCAATTTACATTACATATTCATGATTTTTTCCCCCTAAACCTACCACTACCATGATTTATTAAAATATACTAATGACCTATTTCAACAATTATTATTTCACGAAAAATCAAGATTCAATAAATTTTATTCATTAAGGCAAAAAAAGATAACTGATAGATTACTAACATGAAACAAATGAATTCAAACATGACAAGTTTCACAAACATAACAAATTTTGTAAAACATGGCAAATTTCATGAACATGACAAAATTTTGTATGAAATGATACCTACAATATATAATACCCATTGCAACCCAACAATTTCCAACCGAAAACTTACTACAAAATACAAATTCGATCATGAAGGGTGTGTGTCAACAATCACAAACATCTCAACTCAATTTTTGGCCCCAAAAGCAATAACACAACTTATCATTCCAAAATAATCAGTGCAACATCACAGACTAGGGGAAGGTGCTGCGCAGCGTGCTTTGCACGGCAAAACAGCGCCGCTCCGATCTTGCTCTGACAATCGAAAACGTTTACTTTGTAGAGCTCGTCGAGTAGAACAAGTGTACCAAAAATCCGCTCGATCAGATATCATTAAGTGACTCATCCAAACATGATTATCTTGAAACAAATGAATCCGAAACATTAGATAAAATCCAATGTTTTTTTGGGAACACCAAAAATAATTTCAAAATAAAAATTCCACTCGATCGGATATCATTAAGTGACTCATCCGAACCTGATTATCTTGAAACGAATGAATCCTAAACATTTGATAAAATCCACTGTTTTTTTGGGAACACCAAAAATAATTTCAAAATAATAATTCCACTGTTTTAAATTAATTAATGTGCGGGTAAGCTGGGCATAGACTTGTTTTTTTTGGTAAAGCCTTTTCCTTTGAAGTTTGAACTTCTATCGCCCCGTTTGGTCTTCTATTCAATTGCCCAAATCTGTCCACAGTCTCGTCATCTTCTGACCAAATCTGTCCACAGCTTCCTTCTTGTTCACTGTCAAAAATGGCCATGAGTCCCAAGGATCTTCCAGACGAGTGCTGGGAAATCATATTCAACAAATTACACCAACACCACCCCTCTCTTCTCGAATCCCCGTCCCTCTCCTGCAAGCGATTCCTCTCCATCACCAACACTCTCCGAACCAGCCTCAAAATACTCTCTGATCCAGCGCTCATCCCCCTTTCCGCACTCTTCAGTCGTTTTCCCAACCTCAACTCCATCTATCTCCGCTTCTTTCGCAGTGGAGATCTCAACCGACTCGTCACCGACATCGCAACCTCCGTTTTAAACCTTGAAACCCTAGATTTCACGGGAACCGATGGCCTCCCTTTGGAGAGCTGGAGGTTACTAGGATCCCGTATGAAGAATATTAGGGTTTTGATTTGTTGGAATCTCCAAACATTACGCGACATTGAGTTGGTTGTTATTGCGGATTCCATGCCCTGTTTGGAGGATCTGGATATCTCCTATCCTTTAAATGATTTCGGGCCGGTTCCTGAGCTACAGGGTCGGAGCCTGGGTGAAGTGGGCGTGACAGATAGCGGCATCGAGGTGGTGTCGTCAAAGTTGAAGGGTTTGAGAAAAATCAACGTATCTGGTAACGAATTTCTCACCGATAAGTCGCTTATAGCTCTTTCCACGAATTGCGTCTACTTGACAGATATTGTAGTTCTTGACTGTTTGTTGGTCACTTCGGACGGAATCAAATTCGTTATGCGCAATAGTACCAATTTGAGTTTAGTGTCAGTTGATGGATTTGGATTCGGTTCATTAGATGACTGTTCGATTCATTGTGCAAGAAATATATCAACTCTTGAAATCCACGATTCGGTAGTTCCCGATGGATATCTCCATTTGCTTGCCAAGGCTGGTATTCCTTTAAAGAGTTTCACTTTATCGCATTGCATGACCCTCACCTTCTCTGGAATTTCATCAGTTTTAAACAAATACTCGTCCCTGAAGTCTTTATCTTTAGATGGAATAGATGTGCTCACTGATGAGAAAATGAGTGATTTATCTCAATTTCTATCCGCTTTAGTCACAATATGCCTCGATCTTTGCGATAATCTAACTGAGTTAACCTTTTTCAAGCTTGCAAAGAATTGTCCTTTGCTAGAGGATATTAGTATGATGGGAACGAATCTTGGAGGAGGAGGAGACGAGGCTACCGATATTGTAAAAAACCCACGAATCAAGTCTCTGAACTTGGAAAATAATTCGAATCTGAGCGATGAATGTCTTGCAAAACTTGCTTCGGTATGCCCTAGTTTAGAGGTGCTTCTTGTGTCCTCCTGTAAGGGTATAACAGAGAAAGGCATTGCTGATTTCTTGAAGAGCTGCTCCAAGGTTAGGAGTTTGCAGATTGATGAATGTGGGGGGATTAAGAACATTGGAAATGGTTTTGAACTCTCCAAACTGGACTTCCTTGGTGCAACTAGATCAGGGATTGATGATGATGGGTTGATGGTTATAGGGAATAGATGTCGTGGGCTCCTGAATTTGGAGTTGGAAGGTTGCTTGGGGGTGACAACAATAGGGTTGAAAGAAATTTTGACAAATTGTGAAAAATTGAGAAAGATAAATTTGACTGGGTGTCTTAATGTGAGAACGGAGACGGTAGATTGGATGGTGTTTTCAAGGCCATCACTTAGGGAAATTATCCTGTCATCTACATCTTTGCCTTCTGAAAGCCAGAGGAAGCTGTTCTTGCGCCATGGATGTCTTGTTTTGTCAGAATAAGCAGGAGTGGAGTGGTAATTCTTAACTTCGATGTGCGAAAGTGGAGGAAAATATAAAAGAAAATTTTGGTAGCAAGTTCGTTGTTGGGACAATGTGATTGAAAAAGTCAGGAAATGGATGGGAGATATATGGGCTCGAACCAGAACTCCATTTGATGGGTAATGTCTTAGAAATTGTAAAGTGGGCATGGAACGGGTGAGAGAACTCTTAAAAGTGTGAGGAAGAAGATGTGCTAAAATTGAACAATTAAACCTTTAGAAGGGTGTCTTGTAAACTGGAAGAATATTTTATTGTGGTTCAAAAGATGCATAAGACGACGATGGATCCTAATGAGAACGAAGTGAGGCTGCTTAAGGATTTGGCAGCAAAATTCAGGGTTCGAAACATCAGAATGTGCATCAAAGGAATGATTAAGAGTTGTAAAGTCATCCCTTTTCCTGATGTGCATAAAGTGCACGTCATTCGTTTTTGGTAAACAATAGTATGATGTTTCCTTTCAAGTTTTGTGATGTTATAAGGCTTGCTCTCTACAAGAGAATGCAAAGTTTGTATTAAGAGAAGTATAATAAATAAATAAGCAAGAAAAAGCTCCATAAAAGTGTTGTATGCCCTGCTCTCCTAGCAAGATCTTGCATTGTGATCCTTTAGATTTTGCTTGTTTCAAATTATTGATGTTGAGCTTAGGCTGTCTGTTTATAGGTTACATGCTCTCTCTATTTGAGCTGAATTGTCGATGCGGTAGGGCCTTCTAGGTAGGATGCAGGTTTCTTGTTGTTTCCTTAATCTCTCAAAGTTTCGGTATGAAGTACTGGTTGCATAGGTTTAGTTTTATGTCTAATAATCCCTATTCTTTGATGTCGTCGTGAAATCTCTTAGTTACCATATGTCCACGGAACCTCCATGATGCTTTTACTTCAATTCTCCAGTTCACGTCCTTGTATGCAGCTCGGGATCTTTTTGCTCGTTTACATTAACTAATCCCCAAAGGATGATGAAGATGAGTGTACCTTTGTCGGAGCTTTACGAGGGTTTCTCTTACTTTCATTATTTATGTTCCCTATGACGGTCTTCTGTGTTTTGCCTTCAGCGAGAATTCCATCAGAAGCTTCTAAGCTGGGATTTGAGACAGTGATTGTCTTGGATTTTGTTGTTATATTGTAGGTTGCATGTTGTTCCATTGAGTGCAATCTGTTTTCAAGTTTGTTGCCGTATATTTGATTGTGATCGGGCAACGGTAAATGGAGAAAATTTTCTGGTGTATTTATGACCCAGTGAAGCCTTTTATTCAGATGATTTGGTCATTATTGATTAGGATGGAGCCAATCTAACTTATCACTTTGATTTTTCAAATTCTATGTTTTTTGGTCTTAATGTTTGTTTGTACTCCTATTTTTATAGTATGGTTAGTGCAGAGAAAAAAATCGTGCAAAACAGAGGAGTGGGACAAGAGAATAGTTTCTCGGACAGGGGAAAGGGGAACGTAAACAGAAAGTTTACAGTTACCGATCGGAATCCCGACGCCCCAACGGGCACGCTCCGGCCACCGGACAGCCGATCCGATCCGTCCAATAATTCTAAAAAAAAAAACCGAGTGGGCCAATGTGGGAATAAATGGCATCCGACGTATGTAAGTGGCCGATCCAAGCACTCATTTTCTGGCAGATCCAAACACTCCGTTTTTGGCCGATCCAAACACAAAAATGGAGTGCTTGGATCGGCCACTTACACATGTTGGATGCCGTTTATTCTCGCGATGGCCCACTCAGTTTTTTTTTTTAGAATTATTGGACGGATCGGATCGGATTGACCGTCCGGTGGCCGGAACGTGCCCGGTGGGGCGTCGGGATTCCGATCGGGATTTCACGATCGGTAACTGTAGACTTACTCGAACGTAAAAGGGAATTGGAATGGAGTTAGAGTTTAACCCTGTTAAGAGGGGAAATAAGGAGTAAACACGTGTCGCATGCAGGGGAGTCGGACAGGGGATCTGGCTCCATTTTTCATGCCAAGGGTCTAATTGAGGAATCTATGACAGTTTTTCAAGGTGCAATTTTACTTAGGTAAGGTGCATAACGAAGTTTGAGTTTTTTTTTTTTTTAAA
Source organism: Rhododendron mucronatum var. ripense (assembly GCA_019656295.1). Taxonomy (NCBI): domain Eukaryota; kingdom Viridiplantae; phylum Streptophyta; class Magnoliopsida; order Ericales; family Ericaceae; genus Rhododendron; species Rhododendron mucronatum. The sequence continues at coordinate 1,124,479 of BPLT01000096.1, read as the reverse complement.
AAAAAAATTTCAAATAGTGGATTGAGTTAATGAAGGTTTTAAAATTGCACCCCAAGTTAGCTTAGTGGTTAAGGTCAAAGACTTGTGGGTTTTTTCCCTACAAAGCTATCGAGTTCGAAGGTCGGAGACATAGTGGTTTTCTCCATTCTAATATCCCAGCCTAGAAACCTAGTCGATGCAAAGTATTTGCCCCGGCTTCAAGTGAATCCCCGCTAGAAAACGGTGGATTGATGCGCCCAAAATTAATTGAAGTGCACATAATCTAACCGGCCCATAAACGTGGTTTTCTTGGTAAAGCCTTTTCTTTGAACTTCTATCGCCCCGGTTGGTTTTGAATTGCCCAAATCTCTCCACAGTCTCGTCATCTTCCTCCTTGCTCACCATCTCAAGCAGTACTAGCAAAAATGGCCATGAGTCTCAAAGATCTTCCGCACGAGTGCTGAGAAATCATATTCAACAAATTACACCAACAGCACTGCTCTCATCTCGAATCCCCGTCCCTTCTCCTGTAAGCGATTCCACATGCAGGAGAATGATTGAATACAAAAACACTTCTACTTTTCCAAATATTCCAAGCTACGAAAGCTACTTTACTGATGACCTCCCCTGCGTCTTTAAGAAAGGACTAGAATCGATCACTTGAGAATACCATTTCAACATATAGAAGCACAAGAAGAAGAATTCACCAAGCTATGCAAATCGCAACCAAACCACACTAAACAGGTCTAGTTCGCAAACAATCCACCAAGATGTGTTCAATTGATTCTGATTTCTTCCATCCAAATGGGACAGACAGAGAGAGGGGATGCAGAACATTGCCTGCGAAAGAGATTTTTTTTTTGAAGCCACATTGTTTTTGCAAACCAGGCACCAAAAATTCCTGATTTTAGAGGGCACTTTCATCCTCCAAATTAAGCCCCACTAATGTTTATTAGGTTTAAAAGACAATTCCGGATTATCAACAGAAAAAGAAAGAGCCACTCTATACCCTGACTTGACCGTGTTAGAAGAAAAATGCCATACATTTATTCTCTGGTATTGAGGGTGGAGCAATTTCTACCATTCATTCTCTTCATTAATGCCATGTTCTTGTCACATTGAAACATTCACAAGTTTAGAAATTGCAAAACGTAGGTTGGATGCCCCCAATACTGCCTTGGGTAGAGGTGTCAAATGGGCTAGATCGGCACGGGCACGGTACGACGTGATAGGACACGTTGAAATGTGGTATATGCACGGTTTTAGATGGGCCGGGCATGGGCATGGCACAACACGGTTCTAGACATGTACAAAAGAGCACGGCACCACAAATACTAAGTTGTTAGTCATTACACAAATTTTTTTCCTCGATGAAACTCGGTTTGGAGATGGATAGGCACGGACACAACATGATTAAAAAAACAGCACGGCATGACACGATTAAGTAAATGGGCCGGCATGACACGACATGATTAAAAAAAAAGGCACGAAACGAAGTTAAACGGGTCAGCATGACACGACACGAAACTAAATCGGCCGGGCCGACACAACACGTACGATTAAGTAAACAGGTTGGCATGACACGACATGATTAAAAAATGGCACATGACGGTACGACACGATTAAGTAAACGAGCTAGCATGGTCCGTTTGACACCTTTGGACATCACCGTGCGACACCATCTTCAGAGACAAACACCCTCTGTTAGCAGCAACAGAAATAAGGGCTTCCCGAAAACCTAAGGCTTCAGTCGATCTCGGGGCACAGACCACTAAAAGGAATAGCGATCGTCCCCAAAATTTTTCCGAGATGATTCCTAGCAACAATACCAACACCCACCATACCATCAAGGATTGACAACGCCATCGACCTTAAATTTGATTATATCAGGTGGAGGAGGTAACCATGTAGAAGGTGTGGTAGGTGTACTTCCCTTCAGGGATTTATATTCCGCTCGGGATCCAGCCTTGACTGAAATGCAGAAAGATAAAGCCTTCTCCACAATAGTAGCACACTAGAGGTCGGGGTATACGCGATGCGTGTGCAAGTCAAATTTTCACAATATTTTTGTAAAAGTACTTCCCACTTATTGTTTGATCGAAATTTTATAAATATTGTGAAACTTCGACTTGCACACGCATCGCGTATGCCCCGACCTCTAGTAGTGTTATCATGCATGTAAGACAGGAATAAAAGTTAGTTTGGAATTTAATTTAAGAGTATTTGGTTGACAATATTTTTCTTTTTTTGTTAATATCTTCATTTGGTATAGGCGTAGTCTCATGAAATACGTTTGAGGTTCCCTCTTCTGGTATTACAGGATGTTGGGTAGCATGTGTCTGTCAGATGACGACTTGACATTCACGTTGTATTGAGACCTTTGGATATGTAACATATTCGAGGTTTTTTTTATGCCAAATATACGATATGGTTAAGACATGGAAACATGACAAATTGGAACATAAAAATACCCTAAGATACCTGATGGAGGGTGATGCCTTGATGATCGAACTCGTCTTGGGACATTATTGAGAAAGTTCAACGTGTATCCTCTTGTTTGAAGTATGCAAGTTATCAGTAAGATTAGAAGTTTATTTGGCATTTAAAATTGAGAAAAATAACTGTAATATTTTATTTATGAACCTGGGTGGTGTCGTTGGTTGTAGTTTGATCGTCGTCGTGTCAATTGTTGTTGACGTTGCTCATTGCTTAAAGTAGCTCGTCCTTCTCTAGCTCTGTTATGCCATCTCAATCTATGTTGATCATGAGTAGGTGGAGTGGGTTGTTCTGAACGATTAGTTGACCTTCTCTGTGGTACTTGATCTGCAGTAAAATTTTGCGTAGATGTCTGTCTTTCATGCACAGCTTATTGTTGACGACGTCGTTGGCTGTCACGATTTTGTTCTCTTACACATTGAAGCCATTCTGTAGATATTTGCTCTAATCTATCTTGTGTTTTCTCCTCCATTGTGGTGTCCCTTATAAGCATTGAAAATGTTACAACAACAATCTATTCTAATAAGCACGAAGCTACAAACTGGCTCTAACTTTTCTATGCATTCAAATGCCCATAAAACACTATAAGCAATGCACTCCCGGGCAAAGTTTCAAAATCATCACCAAACCACCATTCCAGCGGAACCCAACTCGCTCAAAATAAAACCCATCACAACATTTATTCTTTTGTTTTTTATTTATTTATTTTTATAAAAATGCTTTCCACTTATTTTTTATTACTCATCACCAAACCACCATTCCAACGGCTGTGCCGTACCTGTTTAATGGAAGGAAAAAAAAGAAGCATGTGTAAGAGGTAAAACAAACTTTTTATATCAAAAAGAAGCATCTACAAGAGACAAAATAAAAAAAAAAATTGCATAATTTCTTTCCGTTTAATGTTTGATCAATTTTTACAAATTTTTTACGAATCCAATTTGTACACGCATCATGTACACCCTGGCTTCTAGTTATAAGCAATGGAGGCTTGTGCACATAAGATTTTGACCAAATTTGCAAAAATTCAATCATACAATAAACGGGAAGCTATTGTAAAGTATGACTTGTGCACGCATAATGTGTGCTCAGCCTCTGGTTAAGACTAAAACCTTAAGTACAATTACAAAATTTTCTTTAATTTGTCGATAATGAGGGCATGTGCAGATGTCAAACTTTGAAACAAAAGTGTCATTCCCACGTTTTTATAATCCACTTTTTTTTTTTGGCTATATCCTTCCCCATACGTAGAGAGAAACTAATCCTTCCCCATACATACAGAGAAACTAATTTTTTTAATACAAAATTGAAGACACTCTTTAGTCCCATACACATGCCTGGAATGAGAGATTAGCTTTTGGATTCTTATGTTACAAAATATACTTCCTCTGTTCCTAAATAAATGATCGACGTGCAAACCTAGATCATTAAATAAATGCATTCTTTTCATTCAAAAAATTAGGGGAAAATTAGAAAAAATACCTTGGTATCCTAATTTTAAAATACCAAATTCCTATGGTCACACCTAATAACATAACAAAAGAAAACCCACTTCAGTGTTTTGGAAAAGTAGGAAACTAAAAGAAATACATTTTTTTTTTTCTGAAAAGAGGAGTTCAATGTAAACAGGAATATTAAAAGGAATCAGATCACAATAGAAATGTAGGAATCTAAAGTACCTATGGTTGGCACAAATCAGACAGAGGTGAAATAGTAGTGGAATCACCTACACCCAATAAAATTAGATTAAACCATATCCATTATCTAATTTTAAAATATGGAAACTACTGGAATTCTAAAACTGCACCTGGGGTCTTTGAAGGTTTTTTTGGATCTTTGTCCAAAGGTTTTTGGAAGGAAAAAGTGGGAGAAGAAAAAGTGTGGAGGGAAAAAGTACTCTATTTGTCCCAAATTCTTGTTTCTTTACGGTTTCACGTGCAATTTTCAATAAATTATATCTCTTAATGTATATTATTTAAAATATGTAATATGAATCTTGTTTAATAGATTGAAAAATATGCAATGTGAATCTTGTTTTTAGATTTTAATTATTTTTATAAAATAATGTTTTCAAAAATATAAAAAATAATATACATTAAGAGATATAGACAATTAAAAATTGCACATAAAATCGTATAGGAGTAAGAATTTGAGACGGAGGGAGTAGTAAACAAAGCCACAAAGGATAATTAGAGGAGATGTACCTTCTGAGTTTTCGATTGGATCAGCCGTCAGCTTTCTTCTGCGTGCGAAGTGCAGTTTGCCGCAAACTTGTGGAGTAAATTTCGGGGAAAAAAGGGCGAAGAACAGAGAAAAGGTATGCAATTTGTGGAGTTGGATGACATGGTGGGGTGGTAACTGCTTTTGGGTGGTTTTTATTTTTGTGTCAAAAATCTAATATATCCCTCCAGCTATAACTGTTTTGCATTTTGCGTTTTTTTTTAAAAGGGCAGTAATGAGAAAGAAAAGTACGTGACAGGAAAAATGGGAGACACCAAAGAAGTGCTCTCCTTTTATATATTAAGAATAGATGTCCAGCCGTGGTGTGAAAAAATCTCTCTTTTCACCATTAACGACTGTAGCTAGGCCTGTCAATGAATCGGATTCAATCCGATCAAAAAAATCCGATCCGAACGGGATCCAAACCTAATAACGTTGATCCGATAATCCGAATCTTGTAATCCAAATACGGATCAGATCGGATTAAATCTGTTATCAATCCGAATCCGAACTTCTATTTTTTTAAATCTTTTTTATAAAAACTGTAAATTTTTTATTTTGAAAAAAAAAATGTTTAAGAAGTTGTATTTTTATTTTAAAATTGTATTTTTATTTTTATTTTTTTTTTTCAGAAAATAATTTTTTTTGCTAAAATTTTTGAAGTAAAAAAGTTTTCGGTTCAGATTCGAATTACAACTATCGGATTCGAGTCTTATCGAATTCGGATCGGAGCCGGCCCATTAACAGGTTTAACTGTAGTAAGTGATACATGTTGTGATACAAGTTGATATAAGCCGTAACCCATCGAACCCACTGATTGGCAAACCCAAACATGCAGAGCACTACCTCCAAGTACGGCCATAAGTTTTGTCGAGTGGACACCACATAGTACCCATCCGGCACGGAAAAATTTCTCGCCAAACTGCCATGTCTAATTTACTAAAGAGCAATCCAGCCTTGTTTTCCATGCCTTCAATTTTTTAGTGAACGCATAATTTCATGGGCAATGAGGACACTGTCCGAAATTTGACCGCCAGCAACTTTGATTCACTGTACACATGGCGCCATATCTTGAAAGGATAGCAAAGCACTACAAAATAACTTTCGTACTTACTTTTACGGGCTTTCATGTCAATTTACAAATCCACAATAAATTTAAATAGTACCATATGTACTAAACTTAATTAAGTTTGGGCAAATATGAGACATGACAGTGGATTTTTCATGTCAAAGGGTCTTGTTGAGAGAGAGAAACTTTTTAATAGACTCTCTGAAAATAAAATTTACAGGACTCAATTTCACGAGTTCAAAAATGATCCGAATTAAAAATAAATTATTACTGCTAAAAGATATTTATTATCGGTAATAGTTTAAAAACATATATCAACTATTAATTGTTAAAATAGACGTCTCAAATTACGCAAAACGATGAATAACTTATTTCTGAGGTAAATAATTTTCTCTTTTTTCAGGTGCAATTTTACCAAGGTTAGGTACATAATGGAATCTGAGTTTTTTTTCAAAAAAAATCAAATACTCGATTGAGCTAACGACAGATTTGAAATTGCAACCCACCTGGTTAGCCTAATGATTAAGGTGGGAAGGGTTTTCTCCTTTTTAAGATATCAAGTTTGAATGTCGGAGACTTATTAGGGATTTTTTCCTTTTAAAATTTCAGATTTGAAACTTATCATATATTAGCTAATGCGAAGCATTTGATCTAAATTCATGCGAATTACCGACAGAAAACAACGACTTTATAAACTCAAAATTAATTGATGTGTGCGTAGGATGGCAATGACTTCTTTTTCTTGGTAAAAGCCTTTTTCTTTTGAACTTTTATTGCGCCGGTTGGTTTTCTATTTGCCCAAATCTCTCCACAGTCTCGTCATCTTCTTCCTTCCTTCCTGTTCACTATCTCAAGCAGTACCAGCAAAAATGGCCATGAGTCGCAAAGATCTTCCAGACGAGTGCTGGGAAATAATATTCAAGAAATTACACCAACAGCACCACTCTCATCTCGAATCCTCGTCCCTCTCCTGCAAGCGATTCCTCTCCATCACCAACACTCTCCGAACCAGCCTCAACATATTCACCGATCCAGCGCTCATCCCCCTCTCCGCACTCTTCAGTCGTTTTCCCAACCTCAACTCCATCTACCTCCGCTTCTTTCGCAGCAGAGATCTCAACCGACTCATCACCGACATCGCAACCTCCGATTTAAACCTCGAAACCCTAGATTTCACGGGAACCAATGGCCTCCCTTTGGAGAGCTGGAGGTTACTAGGATCCCGTATGAAGAATATTAAGGTTTTGATTTGTGGGAATCTCCGCACGTTACGCGACATTGACTTGGTTGTTATTGCGGATTCCATGCCCTGTTTGGAGGATCTGGATATCTCTTATCCTTCAAATTATTCGGGTCGGTTCCTGAGCTACAGGGTCGGAGCCTGGGTGAAGTGGGCGTGACAGATAGCGGCATCGAGGTGGTGTCGTCGAAATTGAAGAGTTTGAGAAAAATCAACGTATCTGGTAACGAATTTCTCACCGATAAGTCGCTTATTGCTCTTTCCACGAATTGCGTCTACTTGACAGATATTGTAGTTCTCAACTGTTTGCTGGTCACTTCAGACGGAATCAAATTCGTTATGCGCAACAGTACCAATTTGAGTCTGGTGTCAGTTGATGGAATTGGATTCAGTTCATTAGATGACTGTTCGATTCGTTGTGCAAGAAATATGTCAACTCTTGAAATCCATGATTCGGTAGTTCCCGATGGATATCTCCATTTGCTTGCCAAGGCTAGTATTCCTTTAAAGAGTTTCACTTTATCGCATTGCGAGACCCTCACCTTCTCTGGAATTTCATCGGTTTTAAGCAAATACTCGTCCCTGAAATCGTTATCTTTAGATGGAATAGATGTGCTCACTGATGAGAAAATGAGTGATTTATCTCAATATCTCTCTGCTTTAGTCACAATATGCCTCGATTTTTGCGTTAATCTAACTGAGTTAACCTTTTTCAAGCTTGCAAAGAATTGTCCTTTGCTAGAGGATATTAGTATGATGGGAATGAATCTTGGAGGAGGAGGAGACGAGGCTACCGATATTGTAAAAAACCCACGAATCAATTCTCTGAACTTGGAAGATAATCCGAATTTGAGCGATGAATGTCTTGCAAAACTTGCTTCGGTATGCCCCAGTTTAGAGGTGCTTCTTGTGTCCTACTGTAAGGGTATAACAGAGAAAGGCATTGCTGATTTCTTGAAGAGCTGCTCCAAGGTTAGGAGTTTGCTGATCGATGCATGTGAGGGGATTAAGAACATTGGAAATGGTTTTGAACTCTCCAAACTGGACTTCCTTGGTGCATGTAGATCAGGGATTGATGATGATGGGTTTGTGGTTATAGGGAATAGATGTCGCCGGGCTCCTGAATTTGAACTTGGAAGGTTGCTTGGGGGTGACAACGGTAGGGTTGAAAGAAATTTTGACAAATTGTGAAAAATTGAGAAAGTTAAATTTGACTGGGTGTCTTAATGTGAGAACGGAGACGGTAGATTGGATGGTGTTTTCAAGGCCATCACTGAGGGAAATTACCCTGTCATATACATCTTTGCCTTCTGAAAGCCAAAGGAAGCTGTTGTTGCACCATGGATGTCTTGTTTTGACAAAATAAGCAGGAGTGGAGCGGTAATTCTTAAACCTCGTTGTGCCAAAGTGGAGGAAAATATAAAAGAAAATTTTGGTAGCAAGTTCATTGTTGGTACAATGTGATTGAAAAATTCAGGAAATGGATGGGGAGATATATCGGCTCGAACCAGAACTCCATTTGATGGGTAATGTCTTAGAAATTGTAAAGTGGGCATGGAACGGGTGAGAGAACTGTTAAAAGTGTGAGGAAGAAGATGTGCTAAAATCGAACGATTAAAGTGGAGAAGGGTGTCTTGCAACCTGGAAGCATATTTTATTGGTGTTCAAAAGATGCATAGACGACGATGGGTAATGAGAACGAAGTGAGGCTGCTTAAGGATTTGGCAGCAAAATTCAGGGTTCGAAACATCAGAATGTGCATCAAAGGAATGATTAAGAGTTGTAAAGTCATCCCTTTTCCTGATGTGAATAAAGTGCTCGTTATTCGTTTTTGGTAAACAATAGTATGATGTTTCCTTTTAAGTTTTGTGATGTTAAAAGGCTTGCTCTGTAATTTGTATTAAGAGAAGTATATTAATTGAATAAGCTAGAAAAAGCTCCATAAAAGTGTTTTATGCCCTGCTCTCCTAGCAAGATCTTGCATTGTGATCCTTTAGATTTTGCTTGTTTCAAATTACTGATGTTGAGCTAAGGGTGTCAGCTTATAGGCTACGTCCTTTCTCTATTTGAGCCGAATTATCGATGGTGGTAGGGCCTTCTAGGGAGAGGATGCAGGTTCCTTGTTGTTTCCTTAATCTCTCAAAGTTTTGGTCTGAAGTACTGGTTGCTTAGGTTGAGTTTTATGTCTTAAGAATCCCTATTCTTCGACGTCGTTGTGAAATCTCTTGTTTACCATAGCTCCCGGGAACCTCCATGGCTCCATGAGGCATTTACCTCAATTCTCCAGTTCATGTCCTTGTATGCAGCTTTTGATCTTATTGCTCGTTTACATTAACTAATCCCCAAAGGATGATGAAGATGAGTGTACCTTCGTTGGAGCTTTATGAGCGTTTCTCTTACTTTCATTATTTATGTTCCCCATGATTGTCTTCTGTGTCGTGTCTTCAGCTTCGCCGAGAATTCCATCAGATGCTTATAAGCTCAGCTTCTGAGACAGTTATTGCCTTGGATTTTGTAGTTATATCGTAGGTTGCATGTTGTTCCATTGAGTGCAATCTGTTTTCGAGTTTGTTGCCGGATATTTGAGTGTGATTGGATAGCGGTAAATGGAGAAAAGTTTCTGGTGTATTTATGACCTAGTGCAGCCTTTTTTTATTGAGATGAGATTTGGTCATTGATGTATATGCTTGGATGTGTTAGGGATTTTGTCTTCCTGTCAGTTTTAGATTTCTTTTTGTGAAGCTCTAATTAATCTGCAGGTAGTCTTCATGGATCTAAAGTGGACGGGTATGTGATCTCACCCTTTTGAGTGATGACGATGTAGTTTGAAAACTATATGTCTGCCTATCTTCTTCTTGCTTAAATTGTGCTAGTATCATCCTAGGAGTGATTTTTTCCATTTTGGTGATTATATATAATTCTCATGATTTCCATCACCTTATCATCCTAGGAGTGATTTTTTCCTTAGCTATTAGTGCGCAGTCGCTCCTGAATGCGATTACGAATAGACTGTATTCACTTTCTTAGACATGATCCCTCTTATAAGCTTAACGATGTGTCTAGTTTCGGCATTTGAAAGAACTTTGTATTCTGCATTATATTTTCCTTAGAAGTTTTGATTTGGGTGGTTTGAGTCCAAAATGGCTGGACCAGAAGAAGAAATGATAAATCTGTCCACACAGACAATCTGCGCACAGATTGTGCACAGATTTTGTTGTGGGGCTTATTATGGGTCCCACACAAATGATCTGAGCCGTTCATTAAATGTAAAACATTTTTTCAAGGGCTTCTATAAAAAATCAGCTTAATTCAATACCTATAGGTGCTTGATCTAATTATCTAACTTTTCATTACCCCAAAAATCTGAATGAAAATTTAGATAATTGGATCGAGTATCTATAGGTATTAGATTGAGCTGATTTTTTACGGAGACCATTGAAAAACTATTTTACATTTAATGAACGGCTCAGATGATTTGTGTGGAATCCGTGGTGGGCCCCACAACAAAATCTGTGCACAGATGTATGTGTGGTTAGCAGGGTTGTAGAGGGATTTTACTTCTGCAGTATGGCCACCCGACTTATGGTTTATCCGTTTTTAAACAGATTGCTCTTTGTGAAGAAGTTAGTACTCCCTTCGTCACTTTTTCAAGTGTTTCAGTTTGACTTTCACGCAGTTTTAGAAGTCATTAGGAGTCAACCTAATTGTACCTCAAAAATATTACTTCCATACTTACCGAAGCATTATTATTATACTTTCACTCGTCAACTTTTCAAAAGAGAATTTATTTTTATGAGCAAAATAGAAAATGTATCAACTTTTACCCACTAGCTTTACAAAAGGACACTTATTTAAGGACATACCAAAATGGAATACAAAACACTTAAAAAGGGACGGAGGGAATAATAAAATCAAATATACAAGATTATGTAATTCATGCATAATTGGTCTGCTTCAATAAGCTTGACACACAAAAAAATAACCTCGACACAATTAGTCTGCTTCAATAATTCGATGCTTTGGCCCTCAAATCTAAGACAAGAACCTTGACACATCAGGTTGCTCCAATAAGTTGAAAATTTTCATAGAGTAAAAAGCTCATCTAACTGAATTCTGTGCGTACAAAGGTTACAGACTTCTGTAGATTAATACGATCAATATCTGAAAAGTATTGTCATGCCTATTGTATTAGCTAAGTTGAATTATAAATTTATAACCACATACATAACCATATTAGTTTGGGAAATAAAAAATCTAAAAAAAGTAAAAATAAAACAGTAATTAGGATTATAAGAGTATCCTAAAGTAGCATAATTTACTTTATTTCAACGGTTGACGTATTCAGAATTTCCAGTAACGTTAAGAGTTAGAATCGTGCACTATTGAGTAAAAGAAACGAAACTGCGAATAACTAACCTTATGTACACAGTTTCGAAAGTAGTAATTAATACCCATCAAAATGGTGTTGTAAACAATGTCTGTGGTTGGCTTAGTTCCTGCATTAAAAGGGTATGGGGATATGCATTCTTGAGAGGAGCTGATCTCTTGTAGTTCCGGTCCTCTCCATCCCCTGATAGTACACCAGTTAAACTTGCTCCCATTTTAGCGATTATATAATTCTCATGACTTCCATCACCTCATCCTAGGAGTGATTTTTTTCCTTAGCCATTAGCGTGCAGTCGCTTCTGAATTCGATTGCGAATACAACATATAAAATCCAAAATTGATCTGATGGTAACATTGCATACATGCATAAAAGAGGAATAATATGTTGAGAAACAATCTATACAATAACGGAGAGCGGTTTTGCAAAATCTAAAATTGATTTGATGGTAACATTGCATACATGCATAAAAGAGGAATAATATGCAATTAGCTGAGAGGCAGGGTCGACAAGGGTACTGCCCACTCATCAAGGTGCCGTTTTGGCATAAGAAATCTCTCCCTCTGGTCCCTGTCCGGTGCCCAATAAATGGGTAAGATGATTAATGATTTATTAATTTTTTGTGGAGCTCATTTAGGGTCTCACAAAAATAATTCAAATCGCTAATTCTTCGTAAAATATTTTCCATGGGTTCTTGTAAAAAATTAGCTCAATCACATATCGTTAGGGCCTTTTTCAGAATTTTTAGGGGTGTTTCGCCACTAAGAATTCTAAAAAGTTCTTACTGGTATCAGATTGAGCTAAATTTTTATAGGAATCATTAAAAATATATTTTAAAACCAAATGAGCTGTTTGAATTATTATTTGAGACCTAAAATTGGCCCCACAAAAGATCCTATAAAGATGATTCAAACCATTCATTATTCTAAATTTTGATTTTATGAGCTCCTAAAAAAACTTAGCTCAATCCTATATCGACGAACGCTTTTTCAAATTCGTAGGGTCGAAAACACTTAATTTTAGATTCATGATTTATGTATTTTTATATGGCCCCACAAAGATGATTTAGACCACTCATTATTCTTAAAATGTTTTTGATATATTCTTGCGAAAAAATATCTCAATATGAGGTTTTGCTTTATCCTGTCTTGATTTAATGCTCTTTTGCCCATTTCTTGGGCACCAAATAGGGACCAAGACACTTCTTGATTTTTAGGTTTAGAAGATCATATATGATTATTTGACCATGAAAAGGTGCTGATTATATGACTATTGACCATTCAAAGGTGATGATTCTGTGGATTGACCACCAAAGGTGCCGACTCTATGACCAATCGATCAGCCAAAGGTTATGATACTGCATGTGACCATGCCATTTGATCATCCGAAAGTGATGATTGTATGAAATATAAATTATTTTCTACAGGTAACGTCAACTAGGAGCTTAGACTTAGACACTGACCCTTTACCCTCATATACAAAACACTGATTGTTGTACATCTTTTTCCAAATTAAAGTTGTTTTCTCTTTGTTTCTTAGAAGGACCTGGTTAGCGTTGTATATTCTCAATGTTTGTCGAACATTATCTTACGGTATTTTGTAGATAATAAATTTTCTTTTGCTGTTTAAAAGTTTTGTTAAGAAGCTTAGGAGTGTTTTTTATACTTGTGTTTCAAGAGGTCCCGGGTAAATATAGGAAGCACTAGTCGGTCACGATAATCCAACTGCCCCTACGATTGGGATCGTGACACTTCGCAGTCCATCTAATAAGAAAAGCCAAAGGTGTCTCTCTCTAAAGGGGAAAAGACTGGTCATTTGTTAGGGGTTTTCCCGCCGAGGGGAGGCACCACATCTCCCCTCATCCCCTGGGCGATCCTCCTCTCTTCTTAACCCTCTTTTGATCGGCTTAGGTACAGGCGGCTGAAGATGGTGGCAATGGAGATCGGTGCTGGCGTTATGGTTCTCGATGGCGTTTTTTCCCTGGTTGTTTGTGGGTGGCGATTTGGCTTTTTACTTGGAAATTCTCAACGTAAAAATAAAATAAAAATAGAAGTCCACAGGAAATTGAAAAATCTCCAGTCCATTGGAACTCTGTTCTGGGCCGAGAGAGAGAGCACCAAACACAGCCTCCAAAACAAAGATGTTGAACAAATGCAACAAAATGGCTTGAACATGAAAGAGTGCCCAGCCAATAATGACTACCACACTTGTCCAAATTGAACAATCTGATAGTTGATTCGAGCCAAGGACCTATTGCTCTTGTAAAATAGAAACAAACAAACAAACATAGATCAGAGAAGCCGCGGGGGTGTACAGATTTGGTGTCGATTTCGTGCGGAGCCGCCGAGGAATTCGTGGACGTGAACATTTTCACGTACGGCAATATAGGAGAGGCTGAATGGGGCCATCCACATGGTGATGATTGTTTACGTGCCGTGTCTTTGGGACAAATAAGAAACGAAGAAGACATATATATATATATATATATATATATATATATATAGAGAGAGAGAGAGAGAGAGAGAGAGAGAGAGAGAGTTCAGAAACAGGTGAAGAGAGAGAAAAAGGGAGATGGATAAATTTTTCAGCTTTAAAAGAGGGCAAGAGTTTCAATCGGTCGTGAGAGTAAAGTATGTAGTCGTCACATTATCTGTCTCATAAACTAATACTATATGCTTTTCAAAAAAAAAACTAATACTATATATTTAAATATTATGAATGCTGATGATACCTTAATTTAATCTAATATCAATTATTATAATTCAAGACGATCGTGGATACACACGACTAGGAAAGGATAGTACACATAAAAGACTAACAGCTCCTTTGGCTGCCCAGGTGAGAAAGGAGAAGAAAGGGGAGTAGTCTCCTTTAGTAGTGAGAGAAGAAAAGAAAGGGGTGTGGTTTCTCACCAAGCCATCCAAACACACATGAGAAATGAAACTCACTCCCATCTCCGGCGACTGGTCTCTTCTCAGGTGACTCTCCGGCGACCTTGAACTCTCATCTCTCTTCTCCGGCTACCTGAAACTCTCCTCCCTCTTTTCCAGCGACCGCACAACCACTGGTCCGACGACGAAAAGACGCCGGCGTAGCCGGCACGCACTTCCAGAAGTTGAGCGAGTGAGATCTACCCTCACTCACGCTCCCCAGTCGCCTGTCTCTTCTCCTCTCTCACGGAATCGAGCCAAAAGTGGCGAGAAACAAAAAGGGGCAACGATGAGACTCTCGTCTCCCACCCTTCCTCACCCTCTCTCGCCTTGTGGATCATCCAAATGGAGGAGAGATTGAGTTCTCCCTCCTTCCTCTTTCTTTTCTCCTGAAATCGCTCGATCCAAACGAGCTGTAAAAGAAAGCATCACAACGCAAAGACAACGTCCCAACTATGTTGGCACCTTGCCCTACGACAATCATATGCATGTCAGCCCGCTAGTTGATAAGGGATCAATTTGAAAAACCCAAAGAAAATGGGAGCAGCAGCCCACAAAACAAATCAGGGTCAACACATATCAAACCCAATAAAACCTAACTGACAAATATAAAGGTTGTCGAAACATTTTTTCAATCCCAGTAATAAAATCTCCAATCTTGATTCCAGCAAGTAGTAGCACTGTCAAGCTCCAAACATGCTCCAGCAAAATGTTAACACTGTCAAGCTACAAACATGCGAGCAAGGAAGCCCGTATTAATTGAAGTGTAGTAGCAAAACAGCCTCCAAAACTTGGGATAGCAGCGCTTGATCGGTTTCAGCAGAATATTGACACTGTCATACTCTCAACAAGCACTCAAGAATACTCTAGAGAACGGCAAAGAGCAGAGCACAACCAACTTAAGTGATGATTTACCCCATGAAGAGACTTCAGCATTACATATATCCTCATATAGAGATAAGGAAATTATAGCACAGACCATAGCAATCAGAGAAATGGCTCACGCCATGAAATTACAGATAGATCGCCAGGAGTCACCAAGCATCAAAGGCAAAGTGAGCCCCATCATATGCCAACCGCAACCCAAGATTATTACACACACACACCCAAATGCACAACACACACACCCAGAAGTCACACACACACACCCAACAGAGTTATCCAGATTTCACATTAATAGAGTGAAGCCTGATATCGTCCATCGTGTATATGGACCCTTCCTCATTTGCTGTCACTCAGAAGGCCACCCTTGCTTTGATAAGTTCAGTAGTTTCCATCCAATCCACCGCCTTGTTTTCGAAAACCAGCTGATTTCTATTATTCCACACTATCCAAATCACTGCAAATGGAATGGATTCCCAAATAATTTTGTGTTTTGACTTGACAATCCCAGCCTTCCACCGGTGGAACAAGCCTGCAAAAGTTGATGGGGGTACCCATTGCATACCCCACCATGAGTTGCATACCCATTGAAGTAAAAACTTTGATTACCGTAAAGTGTAAATACTGATTCCTTCATCAGTATCTTAAAATTTTGTAATGATTTTTTGACCAAAGTTTAATTCTAAGATAAATTAAAAGGATTTGGGGACCCTCCTGGGAGGCAGGGTCGGCATGGTACCGTCCACTCATCAAGGTGCCGTTTTGGCATAATATCGAATCACTCCCCCTTATCCCTGTTTGGTGCCCAATAAATGGTAAGATTATTAATGATTTATTAAATTTTTGAGGAGCTCATTTAGGGTCTCACAAAGATGATTGAAATTGCTAATTATTCGTAAAATGTTTTCTATAGATTCTTGTAAAAAAATTAGCTCAGTCATATATCGTTAGGGGCATTTTCAAAATTTGTAGGAACATTTCACCACTAAGAATTATGAAAAAGCCCTTACTGATTTTAGATTGAGCTTAATTTTTATAGAATCAATAAAAATTATTTCAAAACAAAATGAGCTGTTTGAATTATTATTTGCGACCCGAAATTGGCCCCACAAAAGATCAATAAATTATTTAATATTGAGTAACCAAACACTTAATTTTAGATTCATATCTTATAGATTTTTTATGGAGCCCATTTCGAGCACAAAGATGATTCAAATCGTTAATTATTCAAAATTTTATTTTTATTAGTTCCTACAAAAACTTAGTTCAATCAGATATCGTCAAGCCCTTTTTCAAATTCGTAGGGTTGAAAACACTTAATTTTAGATTCATGATTTATGCATTTTTATATGGCCCCACAAAGATGATTTAGGCCATTCATTATTCTTAAAATGTTTTTGATACGTTCTTGCGAAAAAAACAACTCAATATGAGGTTTTGTTTTATTCTGTCTTTATTTTTTGATAAGTGTTTTATTCTGTCTTGATTTAATGCTCTTTTGCCCATTTCTTGGGCATCAAATAGGGACCAAGACGGAGTGATTTCTTGTACCAAAAATGGCACCATTTTGAGGGGACGGCACCCTTGCCGACCTTGGTTTTCAAAATGGTCTCCAAATCCAAGTTTAAAAAGTAGAAATTGTAATAAATACATTCGTTTAAGTTATTGTCACTTGCCTTGATGATCTCATGCCAAATGATTTTTGGTTTTAGAAGATCATAAATGATTATTTGACCATCAAAAGTTGATGATTATATGACTATTGAACATTCAAAGGTGATGATTCTGTGTTTATTGACCAGCCAAAGGTGCCGACTCTATGACCAATTGACCATCCAAATGGTTTGTGTTTGAACTTGTAAAATATTGCTCAACTCTTAATTAATGAAACAAAAGTTATTTTCATGGTAAATGCTAACTCTGGCATTAGTACTCTCACAAGCTGTCGCTTCTGGAAAAAAAAAAAAATTCCTACCGGTAGGAGCTTAGACTTAAACGCTGGCCCTTGACTCATACCCAAAACACTGATTGGTGTACATCTTTTTGAAAATTAAAATTGTTTTCTCTTTGTTTTTAGAAGGACCTGGTTAGTGTTGTTTTTATTCTCAATGTTTGTCGAACATCTCTTAAGGTGCGTTTGATTGGATGGAATGGAATGTGAATAAGAATTGAATTAAGAATGGAATAGAATTAGAGGAATTGAGAATGGAATAATCATTCCCATTCTCATGTTTGGTTGTGCTTAGGAATAGTCATTCTCATCTCCAATGGAATAGTGTGGCAATAGCAATTTTTGGAGTGACAATAGTGTTTTTTTGGAGTGGCAATAGCATTTTTTGGAGTGGCAATAGCATTTTTTTGAGTGGCAATAGTAATTTTTTGGAGTGGCAATAATAATTTTTGGTGTGGCAATAGTGACTGTTGGAGTGGCACTAGTAATTTTGGTGTGACAAAGAAATGGAATAACAATTCCTTAGTTTTTTTGGATGGAATGACAATTCCTTTACTAATGTGAATAGTGATTCCATTTGGAATCATCATTCCATTATTCAATGGTGAACCAAACATTGAAATAAGTAAGTCATTGGAATGACTATTCCATTCCAACCATGATTCCATCCAACCAAACATACCCTTACGGTATTTTGTAGCTAATAAATTTTCGTTTGCTGTTTAAAGGTTTTGTCAGAAAGCTTAGGAGTGTTTTGTATAACTTTACTTGTGTTTCAAGAGGTCCAAGGTGAATATATATAGGAATCACTAGCCGGTCACGATGACCCGACCACCCCTACGATTGGGATCGTGACACTGTCACAGTCCAAATATAGGAATCACTAGCCGGTCACGAATCACGATGACCCGACCGCCCCTACGATTGGGATCGTGACACTCTCACAGTCCATCTAATAAGAAAAGCACTGTGATTTTATGCAATGGCTCATGTAGATTATTTGCCGAGTACTGTGATTTTAATCCACAAGGCTACACCACATGGTCCAAAATATTTAAGCCCAATGTATTACTAGTTCTCATTGTTCCTTTTATACCTAGGATCACCCATGTAGACTTACAATATAGGACGGGGTATCACACAAATCATTGCTCATAATTAATTTACGAATATCAAAGAAGTTTTCCGTTTCGAAAAAGAGTTTTCGTTTGGTAGTCAAAGAAATGCCTGTATTAAAATGTGAGGATTGGAAACAAAATTAAAATAAATATAGATGTCAGAAGTGATCTCGAATCCTGGTTAGTATGAATCACTAGGCAGATTAAAAAGTTATTAGTCCCATTTGGATATGATCGCATTTTGTTGAGTTAATTAGTAGGAATGGTTGATGGTGTTGATTATCCCTTATTAGTTCAATATATTCTCGCCGGTATCATTCCTTTTGGAAGGTTGATTAGGAACTCATGAGTTGTCGTCATGAGATCCATCCATTTTTTGGTGTGACTGATCGTAAGCGTGTATTCCCTAATTCCTTCTGAGAATTTGGAGTAGAAGAGGTTTGCTTTTGACTAGTTTTACGAAATTTTTACTTGGTATATGTGTTTTAGTTGAATTTGAATTCTTATAATGTGATTGGTGACATATTTTTCCTTGCAAAGATGGGTTTTTTGAACCGCATTGTCAATTTCGGATTGTATCTTTGTTGATGTACCAGTTTCTCAACGAAGTATGAAGCCAACAATGGCTCATTTTCTGGGGGCACATTGATATAACAACTTCCAATGGACCTTTTTATTTAAAAGATTTACTCATTAGTCGAGCTAATCTTTGTCATGTCTATTTCTTTGGAAGATATGTTCATTGTGCAGTGATCAATAGGATTAATGGGAATATTGAACTGTGGAATTGAAACTCCATGCTAGAATGAGAAGATCTATGCATTTACGGAGATTATAGTGCTTGAATAGACTGAATGAATACTATTTCCTCTTTTGCACGTACCTGTAGTGTCGTCAACCGTGCATAAATGAATGGCACTATAAGTTCAGTTAATTAACGAACTTAAATTGCTTATACTTTTATGGGGAAGAAGTTGGTGTTCATATGCATTATCTGCTTAGGTTTGTTTTTTTTTGCAATAGAAATTAAATCTGTTGTTGAGCCTTCATATACAAACTAGGGATCATATTTTTCAGTTTCATTTTCATATTTGGATGTGATTGAGCTGGCCGGAATGTGCTCTATCTTTTCTACAGTTTGCATTGTTTAACCTTAGGCAATATGTAGCGCTTTTGTTGGGGTTAGATTACGCCATATTCAAACGGTCAAAGTTGCTAACTCTACATATTGGTGATGCTATGTGGGCAAGATATTCCTAAGTTTATTGGAATCAAGTAAAGTAACATGTGTGCATCTATAGTCTGGTTGCTCCATGTTGGATGCATCCGTTAATCTAGGTTATTGACAATCATAAGCAAACAATTCAATAACGAGATTAGAAAATGTGGTTGTGCTGCTACTCTTTCATGCTGATCTTTGTTTTATGATTATAACAGCTATTGAATTTCTACATTGTGCACCTGAAGGGAAGTGTATGCTTGTGGTCCACCATTTCTTTTCTAATTTACTTTTTCCCTTTTGTCCCATTTTACTTATGTTTCCTTTTGGGCTTTTGTCCCTGTGCTGTACAATAAATTGTAATCCTTTTGACACAATGTCCTTCTCTGTTATAGGTTTGTATAACAATTTTAAACCCCATGTGTTGTGAGAAACTTCAGATTTTAACAAATTGTTCTGTGCTTGCTTGGATCAGGTGATCACTTTCAGCGAGAAGCTCAGATAGACTAGCACAATAAGAAACAGGCGCCATGCAGAAAGATAACTGGCTTCCAGGTGATCATCTCTCACCCATTTATGTTTTTCTTGTTGCCTACGTACATTTATTATGAACTCATTCTTGTACTCTGCACAATTCACACTAATTTCCTTTAATTCTATGTGCAGTTCTTCCCACAAGATCTGAGTAAATTGAATCAACTGATGGTCACCTGTGCGGATTCACAAGTCAGAGTCCATGGGATTAATGTGGTGGGAAAATATAGGGGTACGATTGTCCTCTCTCACCTAAGATACTTCGTAGCTGACATATTTGACAATTTGTTCCCCCCCGGCTGTATTTGAATCAACGTAAAAAGGAAATGAAAATGGAAAAGTTGGAGGGTAACGGCTCCAAATACAGGCAAAAGGGGTTTTGCCCGCTTTCTGCACTGTTTCCATTTTTGTTGTGCATGGTAAGCTGGAAACATGTAAAAGTTGTACATGTTATACTTCATTTAGAGGAAGAATGATTCTACTTTTGTCACTTTGATTCCATATGATCAAACTTATGCATACAACTTTTGCTATGCTCATCCCTTTAAAAGTTTAGAAAAAATCAAAGTCAATGTCCAACAACAGGCATGACAGACGTGCCTTGCATGTCGCGATGCACCTAGTTAGAATTAAAAAAAGAAAAAATGAGATGTTCAGATAGAGTTCTAGTATCAAATAAAGTGGTGTGATTTCTGATTAGAAATTCAAATAAAGTGGTTCCCGTCCTTGTAATCCCCTGCATACATCCTTCTCTATTGCTTCACAAAACTCATTGAATTCACTTGTGGCATTATCAAGTATCACTGCCGCTGCCACTCATTTGTTGCTGAATATCCATTCATTTCTAGCCCTCCAAATGTTCCAGCAAATTATTACAAACAAGCCCATTTGATCCCAATCCATTTTCCCAGAACTTATGGAGGCATGGCAAAGGTTAAAAGCACTAGTACTAGTTGTAAGGAGATTTCAAATCAACCTGGTGTACAATATAGTAGATCACTGATGGAATTGATTATTGCTTTTGAATCTCTCTCGACTACTGGACAAGATCACGTGACAGAAAGAGACTTTGGATTCAAAATAGTGCACCGTGTACGTACACACGCCATTTGATTTTCTTTTTTTCCCTCTTTTTTGAAGTTAATTGAATCACATAACGTTTCACTGTGATCATGCAAAAAATAAAAATAAAAATAAAATCATAGAGAATTGGAGATACATAAACCACATGGTAATTATACATAGGTTTTTGGTGAATAATAATTTGTGTCACGTGGCAGGCGCAAGGGCTTCTCATGAGAAAACTCATAACAATACTAGTATTTTTTTTGTTGATTAACGAATGATAAGTGAAAGTTCCAAAGATGTGGTTTTCAAATACTAACAAAGGTCGATGGCTCAATGGCTCAACATATATAATACCAGCAACTAAGTAATGATTCAATGGCTCAACAATTAGTATCAACGAGGTAAATAACTGAGTAATGAATAACAGGAACAACAATTTGAATCACCAGAATAATCATTTATACCAAACAATGTGCCCAATAATATCCAAATCATGAACAACGATAACGGGAGTCTAAACCAAAATGGGAACCATATCTTCCAATTACCAAGTACCAAATGCTAAATATTTTCTCAGGACTTAGCCTGTTGGATCCAACACCGTACTTAGAGTCACCACAGGATGGCGCCTGGGACTTTTCTCCTAAGTCGATTCTAAGTAGGCTCATAGGGTATTTCACAAGTCTTTTACCTATCCGTAGAGCACTTTCACAAGTCTTTTACTTATCCGTTGAACACTAGAGTCACAGGGCATTTCACAAATCTTTTTCCAGCAGCCAAAATCACCACATGATTCACGGGTCTTTTCCTTGGACTTTCAGAAATTAAAATAAACATAATCAATGGTCTCAAACACATAAGAACAACGGCGAACCATAGTCAACTGCACCAGGATTATTCCCCGTGTCGTTGCATAGTCACAATAATATCATAGAGTCAACGAATCGATGACAATAAAAATGAGAGCAATCACAAATATTATCAAATAACCTTGTATGCCAAAGCGTACGTCAATCATCAATAAATATGAGAGCACGAATAAGAATATCAGTTATCGGATCACAATGAATAAACGAATTGTCAAGAATAGATTAGCTCAAAAGGATTCTAAAAAAGGGGATCACATGCTTAACCACTCACCTCAAGCGGAACGATAGATAACAAAATGCAATGCTTGCGTACTCTACAAATCTGAACCAAAAGAGTATATACACACAACCATATAAGTACTTACATAAATATCTACAAAACTAAAACCACAACTATACATACTGCCGTTCTAGATCTTAAACCTATAACAGTAATAATTTAACAACAGACATTTTACCTCTAGGTTCAGAAAATAGAAAGTAATTTTCACTAATTAATGAAACACTGAAACACTACGAAAGCATCTAAAACCTTAAATCCTGAAAGTGTCCAAACCCTAGGATACTTTATGAAAGTGCCTAAATCCTAGGGTACCCTATGAAAATGCCTAAACCCCTAGGGTACCCTATGTAAGTGTCTAAACCACTAAAACCCTATAATAGAAAAGTGCACCCTAAAACTCCCATGAAAACACCTAAACCTACCCTAGGGCTCTATGAAAGCGCTTAAACCTAAATCCTAAGGTATCTTAAACCCTAAAACCTTAGGATACCCTAAGATTTTAAGGTACCCAAGGATACTAGGGTATCCTAGTGGGTACCCTAAAACCCTAGGATGACATTTCTATTAATGGTAAATGTATTTTTGTAAAAGTGGACCTAGTGGTAATTAAGTATTTCATCTCTCCTTAATGAGAATTAAGTTTCACTTTACTGTATTTAGAGGTAAAAATTTCCTTTAACAACTAACCTTACAACTACGCACCACCAAAACGCCTTGCCACATGCCAACTTTGGTACCCCACTGATAACAAATCAAAATCCCAACTACATATATTATTCTATATAGCTATGAAATATATATATCGCTCATAAAGAAGAGGAAAAGACAAGGGAAAGATTATTACCGAGGGACTTCTCGATAGTCCACTGCACCGAAATCCAACACTGAACACACACACACACACACTCTCTCTCTCTCTCTCTCTCTCTCTCTCTCTCTCTCTCTCTCCAAGTATAGGTCTCCCCTAAAGTGTATTAAAAATAAGGAACCCACTCCCCTTAAAATACTATCACACGGATAAGTCACTATATATGTCTTATAAATTAGTATAAAGCCACATATTAGAAAAATAGCCCCGATATTATGAAATTTAAAATAGAAGTATTTTATTTTTTATAAAGAAGTTTGAAAAAGCAAATTGAAAGAATTAATTATTGGCATCAAAAAAAATTTTTTACAGAAAAAGTGGGACGTCACACAAGATGCCTCACTTTAGTAGATAGATTAAATTAAATTCTTTTTTCATACTCTATGTGCAAATGACAAACATCACTTACTACAATTTTTATTATGTTATTTTAATTTTTCATACAGTCGATGATATTCCGATATTCCGTCCTTAGTCATATAGTGGCCGTTCTACAACATAAAAGAAAATTGGGGATGACTATTCAAGGTTTTGGATATGTGCATACTATTTACATTATGCAGTACTACTTAACCATATAGGAAAATTAAGGGAAACGGTACCCTTCCGCCCACCCCTTTAATTTAATCTCCTATACCCACAAAGCCACCACGTGTAACGTCAACTTCCTTCCAGCATCACGTACACCGCCGGAAACTTGGTGCATAATCTCTCTTCCCTCTCCTCTTTCTCCTCTCCCTCCTTCACCGCGCCGTCACACACGACGGGCCGCAGAAGCCGTGCGTATGCAGGAGTGTAGTGTGTTCCCATTAGAGCATCTCCAATCTTCCTAGTCAAAAAAAACTACTCAAAAGTACCAAAAAGGTACAGATATCCTTACTTTCCCACTTTTCAACCTATCCGTTCCAACCCTACTCTCTATTATACCTTCCCATGCTCGCGTCAGCAATCAGGACTATGTGTGAAAGGGTAGGCCGTTCCAGGTTGGAGAGGAGTATGAGGAACTTTCAATAGTTTATTGACTAATCAGAGCTGATGGACATACCAATGATGGGCAGGCAATACACATGGATAAATTTCCAAGATAATGCCATTCGCAGCAGACTGGACAGGTTCTTAATCTCAGTGGAGTTGATGGAGAAGTTCAAACTAATTTTATGTATCCCCAATCTCATCATGGAGTGCTTATGGAAACTGGTTCTTTGGTTTCTGTTTCTTTGGTGCTGCTTAGTCCGTGAAACTGAGTTGCCTTGATATTCTATGGTGAGGAAATCTCCTCTCAAAATGGAGTGCTTTTGGCTGCTGTTCCTATTTTGCTGCTATCTATCTATATGCTGTTTCTGCTGCTGGTTTCTGTTGAAAGTTTGTTCATGCTGTTTTTTGTGTCACCTATATCCCGTGGTGAGACAATCTCTTCTCATCATGGATTGCCTATGGACGCTTGATTTCTTCTATTGCTGTTTTATCACTACATGGCTCTTTGTTGCTGATTTTCCCCTGTGGGTTTGTTCCACCTTGCTTTGGAGATCTAGAAGATATCGTGCTGGAGTCTGCAAGTTAAAAGGCTTTTGTAAATCATGTTGGTTCGATCTATTGGAAGTTCTGCTACTCTGATGCTGATATTTTTCTTGCTACCGCACCACTTGACCTCCTCTGACTTTTGGAGGGTGTCTTAATGCTCTGCCTTTTGGTCTTGTGGTGATCTGCTGTGATTGGTTTCTTTCTGCTTTGGGATAGAAATTGCTTGCTTGGATTGGAGCTTACCTTATTCCTTTGGGCTTCATTCAAATCTCTTTTGGGATGTCTTTTTTAATCTTTTTTCGCTTTCTTTTAGGCATTCTCTATGATTCAAGTTTTCTTTGTACCTAGAATGGCCTGCTTCGATATACCCTTTGTCGAATTCTAATAAAAAAATTTGCCGATAAAAAAAAAAAAAAACCCCTAACCACACAGTGAGAGTAGATCTCACTCGCTGGCCATACACCGACGTCAAATGGCACGTGAGCGCTGTTCTAGTCAAATTTCGAGGTTGGCCTTTTATTGTCATGATCGTCTCCTCTTCGCGAACACAATCCCGTGGTCAAAATTAATTTTCGACCACTTTGACATACCAGGCAAACTGAACAAAGGCGTGAAACTCCATTTTTTTCCAACGGCCAAACTCAACTCACGGCTATATACAGCAACACACGCAGAGAGAGAGAGAGAGAGAGAGAGAGAGTACCGAGTGGGTTTTCACTTGGCACTATGAAAACTGCTTGAATGAAGCACTTCCCGGTTATATATTTTTGCTAATTTCCAATGTTCTAAAAAGCGCTCGGCGCTAGGCGGGCGGCCGACCACCTTCAAGTTTCGAGACCTATTAATCGGCCATTAATCGCCTTTTAGCAATTAGTCGGGGTTTTTTTTTTAAATATTCTACAACCTCCCTAGAGTCCCTACCATTAATAATCACAGTTTTTCTAGTTGATACGATATATCTTCTCTCCCAAAAAATTTCTTAGTTTTCTTTGGCTATCGGATACTCAATGTTAACACTTCTCTACATTTCAAATATAGAGACATAGAAGTTCAATATGCATAATTCAAACCAAAAAAAACCAAGTATGGAAAATTACTAGTCAATTACAAACTTCAACGTTCAAACCGAATGAAAACAAGTACGAAAAATTACTAGTCAATTACAAATTTCAATGTTCAAACCAAATGAAATCAAGTATGGAATTATTAGTCAATTACTCATCCTCTTCTTCTCCATATCCATGCATAACTTCATCTCCATCGGACTCACTCAAAATCCTCATCTACTTCCTCTTCGGTATCATCCTCCGACACAAAATCTTTCTCATGTAGTTCTCGTACTCCAACACTTCTAGCAGTCCTTCTGGGTTGAAGGACTTCATCCTCTCCCGTAGCTTCCCCAATTACCTCCCATGTAAGTCCTGAAACGGGGTCAACTTCCTCATCACCACCTTCAACCAGCCATCCTTGTGCATTTGTTGATTCTTTAGTACGTAATACATCCTTCCCCTTTCTGTTATTGTTGATGAGTTTGGCATTGAATTGGACATAAACTAGATTGTTCATCCTTATCTCATCTAGTCTATTCCCTTTTTTTGTATGTATCTATACCAAAAAAAAATCTTAAGTTAATATAATTTCTTATGCATATACATAAAAAGAAAGAGAGAGAGTGTATGTACTTACTCCCTCAAAAGTGCTCCAGTTTCTCTCACACGCCGATGAACTTGAAGTCAAAGAGAGAATTCAAGTGGCAATTCTTTTCAAATTGGTGTATGATTGCCATAGTTAGACCACCATCCAACTAGTCATGAAAGAAAGCACACAAAAAAATAGTACTAAGTAACCAAGTAACTTAGCAAAAAAAATAATAGGAAGAAGGAAAGTAACTACTTATTTACCCGGATCATAAGAGTCATTGTTCGTCGCACATCCCATTGTGGCCAATGGTCATCCAAATCCACCTTCTTTGTTCTTGTACTTCAACAACTCTTTATTGATGACTTCATCTTGAACGTTGACATCATCGGGAAAGAAAGCTTCAACACAAGTAAGAACCCCATCCATAATGATAGGATCATCTTGAATGGTAGAATTGTTGAAGAAGTAAACAGGATTCAAAAAGTAAGCTGTCAAATGCAATGTACTATCTAGCCGACCCTTAGCTTTCCCATCAATGACATCTAGTATTGGCCGGTAGTTAGTCTCAACTTGCTTGTATGCCGCTTTGATCTCTTCTTTTGCTTTTGTGAGCTCTCCATACAAAAAGCCCATTGAGGGCTTTCAATCCCATCAACAAGTCGAAGAACCATCACCAACGGACCAAACACTTTCAAGCATAAGGTTACGCCATTCCAAAATGTTTGACTCATCACGGTAGCATATGCCGTTTTTTCCCTTTGGGCTCTTAGCCCATTTACTCTCACCCTATGCATTGCTACTAAACATCGCTCGCAATTCTTGTTTCTTTTCATCAAGCTTTGTTAACAGGGGACAAACATGCTATAATGGACCAAAGTGGGAACCAACGATAACGGGAGTCTATACTAAAGTGGGAACCATATCTTCCAATTACCAAGAACCAAATGCCAAATATTTTCTCAGGGCTTAGCCCGTTGGATCCAACACCGTACTTAGAGTCACCACAAGATGGCACCTGGGACCTTTTCCCTATGCTGATTCTGAGTAAAGTCACAGGGTACTTCACAAGTCTTTTACTTATCCGCAGAGCACTTTCACAAGTCTTTTACCTATCCGTTGAGCACTAGAGTCACAAGGTATGTCACAAATCTTTTTCCCTAGTGGCCAAAGTCACCACGATATTTCACGGGTCTTTTCCTGGGACTTTAACAAATTAAAATAAACATAATCAATGGTCCCAAACACATAAGAACAATGGCGAACCATAGTGATCAACTGTACCAAGATTATTCCTCGTGTCGTTGCATAGTCACAATAATATTATGGAGTCAACGAATCGACGACAATAAAAACAAGAGCAATCACAAATATTATGAAATAATCTTGTATGCCAAAGCGTACGTCAATCATCAATAAATATGAGAGGACGAATAAGAATATCATTTATCGGATCACAACAAATAAACAAATTGTCAAGAATAGATTAGTGACCGCGTCGTTCTGTGTCAAAAATAAATTTATAAAAGCTTGGAGTTAACTACTATTTCGTAGAATAGTGGTCAAGACCGAGTGTCAATCCGCAGGGACAGATTGGATAAGTTCTATAATTCAATCAACTTCTAGATTAATTTGGAAAGTACAGATTGATTGGTTGATTTGTTTTGAAGAGCTAATTAAACTAAAGAGCAATTCAATTAAAAGATTTAGAAACGATGGAGGAAAATATCTAGGGTTTCTAATCCACCCCGACCGCGTAACAACAATATGCATAAGCTAGGTTTATTTATTCGAATCAAAAGAGATTATCGCTAGGGTTTGTAAACCCTAACAATAATCATCAATAAAATAATCGGGTTGTTAAAAGGCATAGACTATTCTCAATAGCACGGTCCGGCCACCTAACAGCATGATCTGTTTTACGAGCATAATCTATCTCAGAACTGCAACCACAAATAGTGAAAACCATTGCAAAACTAGGTATTTGAAATCGCGAATACAAATACTCAATCAATATGAAGAAGTAAAATCAATTCATTCAATTGCAATGAAAAGGGTTCTGAGTTTCACAATCGATCCGAAAAATAAACCAAAACCTATGCATAGACAAGGTTACTTGGCGCGGAGTTTCATCGTCCCCCTAGACAAGGGGTTTAGCCGACCATGGAAACATGCGTAGCTTTTTCTTCTATTTTGCTCTCAGTCGAATAGTCTCTGAAACATCCCTCTGTTCTCCCGTTTTCCTTTATTCATATGGGCTGCCGAGATTTTGCCTACGGAAGATAAATTCTTTCCTTTTGGACTTCTTTCCTAGTCAAACTCCTCGCTTGTGTGCGCACCAAATAAGTGCACAGGAAAGAAGAACTTTCCTCCTGCCCAGGCTTGGTCAAAGTTCTTCATACAATACCGCTTGGATAAAAGGAGCAAAATTCATAAATCCAATTATATTGGTATTTTATTTTCTCCACCAAATAAATGCTAGTCCATTCGTAAAACCTTTCAAAATTTGCACATTTTCCCACCCATCGGTCTCTAAGGCCTACAAACACCACAAACACTAAAATATATCAAGTAACATTGTAAACGGACCGACAAGGCATAGATTAGGCGGATTAAGTGAGTGCTTTTCAGCACCTATCACACCCTCCCAACTTACACGTTGCTAGTCCCTAGCAAAGAAAAGAATCAAACAACTAATGGAAACAAATTAAAATGGATAGTTTTTTTTAAACCCCCGGGCTGCCCTGGTAGGATGAGTGAAGTCTCGTGAGAGTTTTCAGTAGTGATCACCCACAAAACACCGTGAATCCTCTTACACGAAACCCACAACCTGTAAGTAACTCATCAATCTCTCAAGCCAAGGCACAAAGTCATTGCACAAGTATATTAGGCAACACTAGTTCAAAATGCTATCAAGACATGCATATAATTAAACTATGGCACCTAATTTAGCATGTGTGAACACTTGGACTTAGGTGCCGTTCCACTTTCTTTTTAAACCTTCTTTTTCAAAAAGAAGGTAATTTCAAGCTCAAATATAATGAAAATGAAAAATATTTTTTTAATTTTATTTGCACTGTTTAAAAGACCTCAATGAGATCTATCAAACAAGATCCATATTGCTAAGAAAATTATTTGCATAAACATATGATTTTTGAGCTTGAAATTACCTTCCTTTTCTTAAACTTCCTTATTTACAAAACTGGAACACCATCTTAGTCACCGATGAAATGCCACTCAAAGTCCTCTCCGGGCCAAGCTTCGACTTCAATTCTCACAGTGTCATGCATTCACAAATAAAATCGCTCGAAACAAGGGGCATTATGAACTCTCAAGTGTGCGGTTTGGAAGTTATGTAATTGAAAGCAAAACACTTCGCACATTATGACACGAAAAGAACGCTTTATGCAGTGGACACACGGTCTCATGAATAGAACACCAAGCATTAGAACTCACTCTCATATTTGTCAATCCACTCCCCAACACCCCTAGGATTAAATAGGACTCATTCAAGGTTATAGCATCGGGTAAATAGTCATGTTTCATGGCTAGGATAAATGGAGTTCAAGTGTCCGAAAAAAGGCAAGTATTTCAAGACAACAACGGGGCGAGTATGCAATATGTGCCCCTTAACATCAAACCGATTCCACCTTATCTCTCCTTCTAACCCTTCAACATTTTTCAACCATAAAACAATGATTCCTCCTTTTCAACTACATCGGTGCCCCTTTTATTTTTCTCTTTCTTCTTTTTTATATTATTGTGCTATATTTTTTCAGGGGCACCACCAATTCGAGCACAATATTTCACAATCCATCCCCAAAAAAAAAATACACCTCTATATTTTTGCCCTTCTCCAAACACAATATGGAAGGTGGAGCTAACCAAGAAAATGCTAAGTATAAAAGGCTCAAAGTGGCTTGCAAGGGATAAATGTGAAAACAAAGGATCGAACCGACTCAAATCTTAAGAGAATGCCTATAATCTTCTCCCAGGGGTGTAACATCCATGTGACGAACCAAAACCGAGAGATAGTATTATGCGTTCAAGTTCCAACACTCAGCAATCAACAATAATGAGACCATCAACAAATATATTCTTTTTTTTGACAAATTGAGAAGTTACGGTGACACCACTCCAATAAAAGATAAGGCTCAAAAGCTCACTAGGGCATAAGTCTCCACTAATATAGCCATCGAGAACGTTTAAACGACACTGACAAGCAAACTAAGCCCAAAGAGATGTGAAGTGCAAAGATGCAAGTACCATAGCTACACGCATTAACAAGATAGCATAAGAACTAACAGTCCGCAAAGTACAAAAGCAATGCCAACATGTCTCAACTCAAGCAACCAATAAATACCTCGCAAATTCTAAGTCCCGAGCAAGAGAAATCCCACTATTTTTTTGAATTTTTGAATTTTTTTGATTTTGTTTGGATTTTAAAGACACTAACTATAAACAAGCACCGAAGGGTCACTCCCCCCAACTTAAATTGTTCAATGTCCTCATTGAAAACAAACACACTAAAAGGTAAGACAAGAGCAGAAAATAGAGGAAAGATATCACCTCAGGCACAGAGCCACGCAAACTAAAACGATGTGGGGGAGAAAGTGGAACTCCCCCCAATTGGAACGATGCAACCTGCAAAGCATTCGTCTGATCTCCACTAAGGAAGAAAAATAAAGAAAATAAACAAAACAAGAAGGGATGAAAAAGATGGAGTCGAGTTTATGTGGGGAAAGGTGTTTATACGGGTGCCCATGTTTTTTGTCGTTTTCTTCTCTCTTTTTTGGGTTAAATACCGGGACACCCCTGGAACTATTTCCGTTTGTCTCGCTCACCCCCTAATAGAATTTTGCCTATGGACAGACCCCCTGAGCAAAGTTTCCATTTAGAGGGGTGACGCCGTTGGATGGAAGGAATGAAAAGACCAAATTGCCCTTACATATATATATCACCACAGACCTACATATCCTCATTTGAACGCTTCATCTCTT
The DNA here is from genome assembly GCA_019656295.1 of Rhododendron mucronatum var. ripense. Lineage (NCBI taxonomy): Eukaryota > Viridiplantae > Streptophyta > Magnoliopsida > Ericales > Ericaceae > Rhododendron > Rhododendron mucronatum. Next base: position 1,093,213 of record BPLT01000096.1, on the reverse strand, counting down.
CAACCCTAATCCTCCGACCCCCAGAGGCGATCTCGGCTCCATTCTGCCAAACCAAACCCTAATCTATATCATCTCCACTCTCCCAAACCACACCCTAATCTATATCATCTCCATTCTCCCTCGATCATCTCCATTCTTCCAAAGGAAACCCTAATCACGATCATCTCTATTCTCTCCATTCTCCCATGTACCAAAATCTCGATCATCTAAATACACGAATCATGTAGCTATCATCCAGTATCGACGAATCACTTTAAGACGAAGACGATTTGGTGGACGATTTAGGGTTTGAGCACGATTTTGAAGACGATTCTCACAGCGCTAAAAGTATGTTCTATTTTTATATGTATGCGCTCTCTCTCTCTCTCTCTCTCTCTCTCTCTCTGCGTATATATGATATATGGTTATATCATATGGTTTTTGGGGTTTAAAAATTTGGGCTTTGTTGGGTCTCTCTCTCTCTGTCTCTAGGGTGGTCCCCATTAGGGCTTTACACACACACACACACACATATATATATATTTACATATTTTTGAAGGGATTTTAGGGTTTGAAAATTAGGGTTTCAAGGTTTTGTGCTCATCTGTCTCTCTCACTATCCTCTGTTTGTCTCTCTCTATATGTATGTTTATATGTATACATATAAGGGTCCCTATGTATTAATTAGTGTTTGACCAGAAATTGATGTTGAAATGTTAACTTTTTCCTTTTGAATATATGTTAGTTGCCGACTTGTTTCCAAACAAGGGTCCAAACAGATTTTGTTCTTTATTTTTCTTTACTGCTTTAATGTGCATTGACTAACCACTTTTTGTGGTCCCCTTGTTGCACTCACTGACCCTTTTGTAATTTTTTTCTTTTTGTATTGGGTTTGTTGCTGTCACATTTAATAGTTGAAGATGAGGGATGATGGTAAGGTTCAACTGAATATACGATTTGGGGGAAAATTTGTTGGACATCCTCCAAACAGCTACATTGATGGGGATGTGTGTTATTCCAGAGTGATCCCTTATGAGTTTTCCTACTCTAATTTATGTGAGATCCTTCAAGAAATAGGGTGTACCCCATGGGCTTCACTTAGCTACTTAAGATCAGGTCATACGATTCAGGATGGGTTATCTGAAGTTACTAATGATGCAGACATGATAGAAATGTTTATTCGTAATGAGGGTGAGGGTAGGAAATTGAGTTCTTCATTACCCATCCTGATGTTGAAGAGAGTGATGATGAGGGACTTGGGTGGCATCAGTGGGAACTTGGGGGGGAACAGTTGGTAGTGGGGGGGGGGACATTTGGAAGTTGAGGAGGACAGTGACAATGATAGTGATAGTGATTATACCTGCAGTGGGTTAAGTGATTCGTCATCATCTGATGGTGAACAAATGGATTCATCGTCATGCGATGTTGAACAAATGGATTATTAGGAGGAAGGAGGGCCAACTGTTAAGGCTGTGGAGGATAGAGGAAAAGCAGTCATAGTTGGTGAGGATGTGGAAGGTGGTGACAGTGACAGTGACAGTGACAGTGATAGTGACTATGCATGTAGTGGGTTAAGGGATTCATCATCATCTGATGGTGATGGTGAAGAAATATATGATTTCAAGGGAGGAGGACCAAGTGTTAAGGCTGTGAAAGATATAGGAAAATCAGTCATAGTTGGTGAGGATGTGGAAAGAGAGTGTGGTAGTGACAGTAGTGATGACATCGGGAGTATTATCAGCTCATCAAATGGTGAGAAGGTAAAAAACAAAAGGAAAGGGAAGAAGAAGGTTAAATTCCCAGAGTTCAATGAAGAAAGGGATATGAAAAATCCCAAACTGGTGCACGGCATGTTGTCTCCCAATGTAAGGGTTTTTAGATCATTCTTGAAGGAGTTTCATCTTAGGAATGGAAGTGAATACAAGTATATTAAAAATGAATCAAAGAGGGTAACAGTGAAGTGCAAAGATGAGGATGAAGAACATCCTTGTAAATGGAGACTTCATGCTTCTAGGGTGGGTGAAACAACAACTTTTCAAATTAAGAAAATTAATGGGGTACATGCTAGTCCTAGAATATACCACAACCAGTGGGCATCTGCTGACTGGTTGGCCAAGAAGTATGTGGACCAGGTAAATGAAGACCCCAATTGGAATGTGAACGCCATGCAAAATGATGTTAGAAAAAAATGGATGTTGGATGTTACAGAAATGCAAATATATAGGGCTAAGAGAAAGGCTTTGAAGATGGTGGAGGGGGAATATGGGGAACAATACTATAGATTGTGGGATTATTTTGAGATGATAAGAAAGGAGAATCCTGGGAGTTGTGCAAAATTTTCTGTTGACAGACCAATTCAGGATGGTAATCCTATTTTTCAGTGGATGTTTGTTCTGTTTGGTGCTCAGGCCAAGGGTTTTGTAGGCAATTGTAGGCCCATCATTGGTTTGGATGCTTGCTTCTTGAAAGGTCCATATGGGGGGCAGTTAATGCATGCTATGGGGAGGGATGGTAACAATCAAATGTACCCCATTGCAATGGCTATTGTGGAATCAGAATTAAAGACCAGTTGGACTTGGTTTTTGGAACTTCTGACAGATGTGATTAGGACTCCTCAAGATAAAAGATGGATTTTTATGTCAGACAAACAAAAGGCAAGTGTAGTAGTTTTGTTTAATTTACTTTCAAAGTTTTGACAGCCAATTATTTTGTTATATACACTTTTAATGTCTAGTTATTATGCAGGGACTTACAGAGGCTATGGATTTGCTGTTCCCTGGTGTGGAGCACAGATTCTGCATCAGGCATTACTATGCCAACTTCCAAAAAGAACACAAAGGCAAAGAGTTAAAGGATCTGACGTGGGGGGCAGCAAGTGCATACACTTTAGCTGAGTTCCAACAGAAGATGAGGGAGCTAAGGGCAATTTCAGTGAAGGCACATGACTGGTTGTTGAAAGTACCACCCAAATATTGGGCAAGATGTTTTTACGGTCCAAGGGCTAAGACCAATAGGATGGTCAACAACTTGAGTGAGTCCTTCAACAATGCCATCAAACAAGTGAGAGACAAACCCATTCTTTCAATGATGGAAGTCTGAGAAGGTACATTATGCAAAGGTATGTAGAGAGGGCCAAATTTGGCACCACATTTAAATCTAAAATATGCCCTTCCATTTGCAAGAAGTTGGACATTGAGAAGGATAATGCAATGGAATATGCTGTCATTTACTATGCTACACAGAAGTTTGAAATTAGCTCACCTTTCAAGTCTTGGATAGTAGACATTGGGTTAAGGACTTGCAGTTGTAGAAAATGGGATGTGACAGGAATACCATGTAGGCATGCTTGTGCAGCCATTAGGAAGGATAGATCCAAACCTGAGGATTTCATTTCCCATTACTTCTTTGTAGCAGGCCGAACTCAATCCCTACCGGGGCTCAGCCTAAGCCGAGGCATACCAGTTGTCGGCTTTGCCTTCGCCTTCGCCCACGATTTTTGCCTGGCCCAAATTCCCTTCGAGCTCGGCCGCCTGCACAATCACGTGTCAACCCATGTGCTGAGGCTATTATGCCAAAGGATGATCGTGAGCGCACGTCGCCAGCTCACACTAAAACGGTTACCAGATACTTTTGGTGACATCAAGACGACGTCGCCTGGCTCGTGCAAGGCACATGCCCGTACTTGGAGAGCAAGTCAAGGAGGCTCTATAAATATTGAAGGATAACAACCTTAAAGGTACACACACGCAAATACCCACTTAAACCCTAGTCATTTTCCTCTCTCTCTGCACCTACTTATCCTCTCGCCGGAGGGCCGTGCCAGGCAACCCTTGGCCAGGTCCTAATAGTGCGTTCATTGGGTAGGCTAGGTGGAGAAGGCTAGGCGACCACTGAACCAGTGGAGGAAGGGACCGGACTGGCGATCACGGGCCACACAATTGGTGAACCAGACGTGAAACTTCAGAGCTTCTGATTCCAACGACTCAAACCCTCCTCCAAACCACCTTCCTCTTTCAAAAACAATCAAAATTTCAACCACGATGGGCGGAGATCCACCAGATATTACCATTTCGGGGGCTAAAGACGCTAGCAGAAATGCAATCCCTCCACCGTTTCCTGAGAGGCACATGTCCATCTCTCTTCCACCCAGCTTCGGGCTATCTCCGGCCGTGGACGACATAACGGCGGCCTACATCCGCCTACTACAACGACCAAGACGATAGGGATAACGAACTAGCGGCGCTAAGGGCGGAGGGGCCCAGATGAAGCAGCATTTGCAAGGCACAACACTGGCCGCCTCCAGATCTACTGGAAGCGGAAGGGGAAGCCGACTGCACTCTCCTCCTCCTCCCCCACCAAAAGAGCAAACCCACGAGACGGGCCGCCGCGGCTCAGTCAAGGACCGCCTTGGTTCACGCCAGAAAAGAGCGACGCCAGGGAACTTATCTTCTACAATCCACCTACGACATCTGGATCACGCTGCTCAAGGTCCCACCCGGAGCCAACCCACACGAGGGACACCGAGTCTTTCACGAGCACATACTCGACCGGTCGCTGGAAGTTCTCTCGCACAACGGTCTCTCACCATAGCCGAGATTCCGCAGCAACCAGATGCCATGTCTCCGAGCGCCTCGAAGAGATCCCAGCAGCAAACCTCGATGCTGGAGAACGGGCTCAGTGAAACAGGAAAGGTGTACGGATCGAAGGGATGGACAATGATAACGAACTTTGTCGCGATAGGGAAAAGTCGGTTGACGGCCATCAACGAACGGCGGATTTGCGCGACAAGCTCCGGAGCCGAGTCCGAGAGAAACCCTCAGAAAAGGGGTCCAAAGAGAGGGACCCAAACGGACGCGGACAAATGCACTCGGTAAACCACCACGTCCGGGCTTTGAGCGACAGCTAAAGGACCTCGGTGTCTCGCCCTTCACATCCCACATAATCAACACAACGGCCGAACCCAACTTCCACATGCCGAAATTCACGAAGTTCGACCCAAGCACCTGCAAAGCTTACACCCACCTCATTCACTTTCACCAAACCATCAAGCTGTGCACCACTAAGGATGAAATCAAATGCAAAGCATTCCCGTCCAACCTCGGCTCCTTAGGACTCCAGTGGTTCAACAAATTACCCGTTGGATCCATACGGAGCCTAGCCGACCTTGAACGCACCTTCAATACTCGCTTCATCACAAGCAACAGGACTGCAAAAGAACCTGAATCCTTGTCCCATATGAGAAAACTACCAACGAAACACTCAGACAGTACACCGAACGGTACTAGCAACTTTTTAATGAGATTCCTGGAATCGATGAGTACTGGGCCGCATGCACCTTCAAAAATGGATTGGAATCTGGCAGTAAGATACTAGACGAGTTGGCTACTCAGCCTCCACACGGCATGGGGGAGTTGATGCGCGTGGTGGAGCGATTCTGTGCTCTTGAAGAGTTCTACGCAGACCAAGCTGCTCAAGGGATTCCAAACTCGGCAACCATCTTGCCGACAGCAACATCTCAGCTACCGACACCAATCGCAACTCAGCAACCACAGCCGAAGAAGCACGTCAACAACATCAAAGAAGGGAAGAAACGCCAGCCAAAAGAACATGACTACGTGGCCGAAACCACCCACTTCAAAGAACCCATCTGATCTTTTCTAAAAAAGATCATGAGGCAACCACGGTTCGAGTGGCAGCAGGGTAAGTTGGGCACGGACAATGGCCAAGCGGATCAGAACCCAAGGAAGAAGTGCTCATATCATAATGAGCTCGGCCACTATACAACGGCATGCGCTCTGTATAAGGCGCTGTTGGAACGTTTGGCGGCCCAAGGTCATCTTAATCAATACATTGATCGAACAAAAATGCCCACCCGTCCACCTGCCGGAAACCCTAACCCTAACGAACCACGGCAGACGATACATGTCATCAACGGTCCAGTAACAAAAGAATCTGAAACAAGTCTCCAAGCCGACCTCGATCACGCCTCCAATTCTAAACAGGTACTTGCAGTGGGACTCGGGTCAAAACGCCCTCGCCCAGAAGAACTGCCCAAGTGGACCATCACTTTCACCGAGCGCGACCTTGAGCTTGTACAAACTCCATACTTCGATGCTCTAGTTGTGACCGTGCAAGTCGGGGTCCACGATGTCAAACGAGTCCTCATCGATCAGGGAAGCTCAACAGAGGTGATGTACTATGACTTGTTCAAAAACACGACCTCCCAGAGTCAGCCCTACAACCCGCCGAAGTCCCTCTTATTGGATTCAACGGAGCACCGGTTTGGCAACTCGGACGAATCTTCCTTCCGGTCGTTGTTAGTTCGAAAACGTTGACCGTCGAGTTTATCGTCGTCAACGTGCCGAGCATGTATAACCCAATTCTTGGCCGAACCTGGCTTCATGGCATGCAAGCAATCGCTTCAACCTACCACCAGGTTGTCCGCTTCATCGGCTCCAATGGACGACAGGAAGATCTGCAAGGTGACCAAGTAGCCTCAAAAAACTGCTTCGTCTCCGCTGTCCACAACTCCACCAAGGCCAAACAGGTACAATGGGTTGAAGTCCCAGACATGGCCATGATTGAAGACGTCGGCCAGAAAGCCGAGGACAAAACCGAAGAGGACCTAATACCAATGCCCATCAATGAGGATGGCTCATGTTTCTTCTTAATCAGTTCTTCCCTCAGCGACACCAACTGAGAAGAAATGTTCGAATACTTAAAGAACAACATGGAAGTCTTTGCGTGGACCCCCAACGAGATGCTAGGAGTCGATCCTGATTTCATCTGTCACTCCCTCAATGTCAAAAAGGACGCAAAACCTTTAGTCTAGAGAGCACAACGATCGGCCGCAGACCATGCCGACGCTGTCGTGAAAGAAGTGAAATGGTTACTGGAAGCCAACGCTATCCAAGAAGTACAGTACCCAACTTGGTTGTCTAACACGGTGGTTGTTAAGAAGAAGAATGGCAAATGGCGAGTTTGCGGGGACTATACCAACCTTAACGATGCTTGTCCAAAGGATTGGTTCCCACTTCCCAAAATCGACCAACTAGTTGACGCAATGGCAGGTCACGCTCGGCTAAGCTTCCTCGACGTTTACCGTGGCTACCATCAGATAGCCATGGACCCAGATGATATGGAAAAAATGGCCTTCATCACCCCTTATGGCATCTTCTGTTACTGTGTTATGCCATTCGGCCTCAAAAACTCTGGCGCCACATTCAACCGAGCCATATTCAAGATGTTAAATGACGAAATCGGCCACACCGTGGAAGCATGCATTGACGACCTCGTCGTCAAAAGCTAGAAGGAGTGCAACCACCTCCAAGAATTGAAGGAAGTATTCAATATTCTCAAATTCTACAAGCTCCGCCTAAACCCTGAGAAGTGTGCGTTCGGCGTTAGCGCAGGGAAATTTCTTGGACACTTGGTCACCAAGTGAGGTATTGAGGCCGACCCCAACCAAATCAAAGCAGTCAAAGACTTGCGGCCTCCTAGAACGATCAAGGAAGTACAACGACTCACAGGCATGGCAGCCGCTCTGAATCGGTTCATTAGCAAATCCTTCGACAAGTGCCATGCTTTTTTCCATGCTTTAAAGGGCAAAAGCCGACGCAGTTTCGAATGGACTCCAGACTGCGACGTCGCATTAGCCGAACTCAAAGTGTATGTAAGCTCGGCTCCGCTGTTGGTGAAACCAAAAGAGTTCGAGACCCTCTATCTGTATCTTGCCGTCTCCACCCACGCGGTCAGTTCAGCACTTGTTAGGCGAGAAGCGGCAGATGACATGCCCATCTACTTCACAAGCAAAACACTCCTTCCGACACAAACACGTTATCTCCCTCCAGCGAAACTCGCTCTAGCCCTCGTCTTAACGGCAAGGAAACTATTGCCGTACTTCCAAGCCCACACGATCACTGTGTTAACGGAGCACCCTCTCAAAGCACACTTTCGGAAGGCGGATCTCTCCAATCGTGTCTCGAAGTGGGCTGTCGAACTGGCCAACTTCGACATTCGCTTTGAGCCACGAACGACAATCAAAGGCCAAGTTCTAGCCAACTTCATAGTTGAGTTAACTCCAGAAGATGCAGCAGCACTCAATGTTCCAACCCCACCAGTCGCAACAAAACAAAGCTCTGCGGTCAAACCATGGCATCTTTTCCAAGGAGAGACTTGGCGCCTAAACGTCGACGAAGCTTCCAACAGTAACGGAGCTGGGGCAGGGGTAGTTTTAGTCTCCCATTGTGGCACACTTCATGAAAGCTCTCTCCACATCGACTTTTCCGCCACCAATAACGAAGCCGAATATGAAGCCCTCCTCGCTGGCTTATGCTCTGCCATAGCAACAAACGTCACCAACCTCGTCATTTATTGTGACTCCCAACTCATCATTAATCAAGTACTCGGGACTATGAGGCTCGGGACCCTCGAATGTCGAAATGTCAAGCCACGGCAGCCGAGCTCATTTATAACTTCAGCAATTTCAGTATCGAACAAATCAACTGCGAGCACAATGCACATGCAGACGCACTCGCAGGCCTTACCTCGGCATCTACAGCCTCCAAATTCAGGACAATCAATTTCGGCACCATTGACCACCCGTCCTTCGAAAAAACCCCAGAAGTACTCAATGTCGAACTCGGGCCAAGCTGGATGGACGAGATCGTTGCGTTCTTTAAACACTACATTCTACCCACAGACAGGGAGGAGGCTTACCATGTAAGAAATAAGGCCGCTTACTACTGGCTTTCCGAGAGCGGCCAACTCTACAGAAAATCCATCTCCGGACCGTATCTCCTCGTTATCCACCCCACGCAAGTACCTGAAATTTTGGTCGAACTTCACTCGGGCAGATGCGGCTGCCACTCTGGCAGTCGCTCCCTTTGTCATCGTGCCATGAGCCAAGGTTACTTCTGGAAAAATATGAAGAAAGACTGTGAAGAAGTTGTCCACAGATGCCGACCGTGACAACTTTTTTCACCTATACTGAAACAACCAGCCCAGAACCTTTCCCCCATCACAAGTCCCTGGCCCTTTGCACAATGGGGGCTCGATATCGTGGGAAAACTGCCAACGGCTCCTGGAGGCTTCAAGTTTTTGATCACGGCAACGAATTACTTCTCCAAATGGGTTGAGGTTGAACCCCTCGTGACAACCACTGAAGCCGATGTCCGGAAATTCGTCTGGCGTAACATTGTCACCAAGTTTGGCGTATCTTACGCCATTGTCTCAGACAACCGGACTCAGTTCGTCGGCAAGGACCTCACCAACCTTTGTGCCGAGTTTGGGATACGGTTCTTTAACTCTAAACCAGCTTACCCCCAGGGAAACGGCCAAGCTGAAGCCACGAACAATACCGTCTATGCCGGCATCAAATGTCGGCTGAACTCCAAAAGAGGAAAGTGGGCTGAAGAATTGCCCCGCGTTCTAGGCCTACCATTCTACACCAAGGCGTTCCAACGGCCAGACACCATTTTCAATGGCATTCGGCATGGAAGCCATGATCCTGTTGGACTTGAGGTTTCCTACTCTCAGAACAGAAACATTTAACCCCAAAACAAATGACGAAGCGGCGGAACAAGCACTGATTTTGGCAGAAGAGAAGCGTGATGACGCTCACCTGAAACTCGCCGAATACCAGCAGCAGGTGGCCAAGGGATACAACTGAAGCGTGCGGATCAAAACATTCAAGCCGGACGATTTGGTTTGGCGAAAAGTCGTGCAAGCTAGCAAGAAAATAAAATTCAAACCCAACTGGGAGGGACCTTTTCGTATTGTCAAGATTGCTGGTGAAGGTGCTTACATGCTGGAGGACATGAATGGGAAAGTCCTATCAACCCGTGGAATGCACAAAATCTAAAGAAGGAGTACATGTAGTCCAAACACCAACAATGCGCCTCATGTTCGGCCACTGACTATCCTGTTTTTCTTTCTAATAAACAATCATTGCCTAGGAGTTGGCTATGCCCACCAATGTGTCAATTTCTTATTGTCGGCTTCGGCCCGAGACTTTACATTCCACTTGTATCTCATGATTATCAAATTCAGGAAACATTTTGTCTGGCAATCGTTGTCTTCTGCAATTTTGGATACATTTCCTTTACTTTTCAATTTCCTTCGGCTCACTCAGCCAACCACAAACGTTGACCTCGGTCACACCCACAAACGGCTTTCAACCCTTGCTTCGGCCACTATTACTACACAGAGAAGCAACCAACGGACCTCAGGTCCACCAAGCCTATAGACACACATTATGGATGGAATTTAGGCTTCGGTTCGACTTGGCAAGATTCTAAGGTCAGCCACAGCCAGGTTACACTCACGTTTTGGTGAGCAAACCACCCACAAACATTTAACATCCAACACCCTTAATACCTCGGTCAGGGGTTGGCAACTTAGCCGAGCCCCAACCACAGGAAGGGGCACCAAACCTTTGGTTGCTTATGTAATATCAACTAAACCAGCACAATGACCGAGGACGATGTCAAGCTCAGTGACACGTAATTTCTACTCGATTTTTGTACTTTGGTCAAGACTCGGTCATTATTCAACCACTTAGCCGAACCCAGACCAAAGTGGGGGCTACGGATAACTACCATTTTAAACAAGCAAGCATGGCAAAAATTTCCAAAGACAAGAGAACATCGCAAACAAAAGAAAAACCACATACATTCAAGTTCGGCACGTCATTCAAAGTCAACTTCCCACAAAAAATTACATCTGGAAACGGCAAAATCCAAGTTCGGATCTGTCCAGTCCAACAAAAAGTTCAAATGCTAGAAAAACAAAAATTAACGAGTACGGGAAATAAAAGGTAGTAACTACGGTAACCAGCCACCCTGAGGCTGGCACCTGCGGGGGTTTCTCACTCAACCTTGGGCAGCTCCTTCAATATCAACATTAGCTCCGGCAGCAACATTAGCCTTTGCGTCGGCGTTCGTGTCAACATTCACAGGCTCACGATCGACGTCCTCAGCAGTCTTCTCACCGTCCTCGCCATTTTTCTTCCCACCATAGCAATCTCCAGCATTGGCGTCGGCATCGGCGTCCGTAAGGTCTTCAACATCATCCTCACTCTCGGGAAACTCCTCGGGAGGGAGGGGTGCGCACTCCTCTTCATTGTACGGAAGAACAAGCTCGCGAATAACTGGGGTGGGAATAGATTTTGTCAGGTTCATATCAGCTTCCAGTTGCATAACCCTACAGGCAACCTTCACTCCGTCCTTGTATCCCGTTCGGTAAGAGATGGGGACCCTCATCCTGATAGCATCATTTACCATCGACCGAGCATCTCGCATGTACTCGGCCCTAGCCCGATCGAAACCAGCCTGATACGCCTTCCCATCTACCTCCTTCATTTTTCTCTTCTCCCTCCTCAACACCCTAGCCACCTCACGCTTGGCACTTTTCAACCTCTCGGCCATCTCTTCTTTCTCTTTTTCCATCTTGGCAATCTGGGCCTGCCCTTGTAACTCCTCACCTTCTCACGCTCCACCATCAGATCCTCACGAAAATGTGCGCGTTCGGCCGACACATGCTGGGCCTTGTTAGACGCACGAAGTAGAGCCTGTCCAGCCTACAAAATGGAAAGAACGTAAGCTCGGGAACATTCTCCACAAATAAAAAAGATGGTGAGAGGACAAAAACTGGATCCGGACAAAAACCTGAACAAGATAAGCATTGGCATGAACCAGGCTCGGCTGGAGCTCTTCTGGAACCATTTTCATATCGTTCGGCAAAGCCAGACCTTGAAGCATTGCTATGGCCAGCCCTGGCTTCACTTGGATAGAGTCCTCCACCGTGATGACCCTGCCTCCGGCTGAGGCGTACGACGGAGCAAATTCCTGGGCAGCGACTGGGCCAACCGAACCAACCAATTTCTGGACCCCCTTCGAGCCACCAGCCGTTGATGACTCAGTTGTCTCTTTTTCGCTCGGGAGAACTGCCGATGGCATTGTTGGGAAAAAGTCATGAGCGACCTTTTGTCTCTTCTGGGCAGGTTCGGCTAAACCGGCCTCTTTCTGACGAACGGCTGCACCGTCCCTGACGTTCACCTAACTACATTTCTTCGGCCCATCTCACCGGTGGACTCAGGTACAAGGGTTTGAAGTGGAACGTTAATACCTGGGAGCTCAGCCTGCCGACTCTCTTGGAACCAAAACTCTGCTGGCTTCCTGAACGTCGGCAATTTGACCATCAGCTGCTTACTTCCTCCTGGCAGCCCGGACTTTTTCCCTCTGCTTTGACCCTCTTTGCTCGGCCCCACATCCTTTCCCTTCCTTCTGAGCTTTCCCTTGTAGGACGGCTCGTAACCGAGCAGGGTCGACGCGTCTCTGTAAGCTTGCGACAGAAGGATGTCAACGTGTGCCTCAACAGATAAAGACTGTTGAGTCTTTGTTATAGCTCGGTGATCTGCAAGGAGAAATGGCAGTCCATAATAGAAAAATCTAGAAAATAACCAGGTTCGACACCAACAAAGGTGGCCAACCTACCTCTGAAGTCTTTGATCTTTGGAACACTGAATCTACGATTGGACTGGTTGCCAAACTCAAAGTTGCCACTCACTTCGACATAAAAGTTGGCCCACTTATCAGTATCAGGCTACCCGCCCACCAAAGGCTGTTTTTTTCCCGTGTTGATAAATATCGGCGATCGATTTGACCGTGCCTAGACATGATGTAAATGTAGAAGAGGTCGGCGACGATGAATTCTAGGTCGTGGAGCTCCTTCAGCTTGATCACAGACATCACTATTCGATAGCTGCTGATAGCAAAATAATGGGGGACAATGCTAAACTGAGCTACAAGTTCCCTCAAGAACGGGTGAAGAGGGAACCGCAACCCAGCCTCACATATTGCCATTAAAGGAACAGTGATGTGCTCGGGATGGTGTTCCCTTTTATCCCTTATCCTGTTGCTCGCCACCTGGCTAATCACGACGTCGTCAGGGATACTGTACTCTCAACATAAATTTTGATATTCACTAGGCTCTCCGCTAAAGAAGTGGGCGTGGGGGCAAACCTGACCCCTTTCGTGGAGGTTGGCAATCTCGTTGTTCTTGGACTGGGCTTCGTTATGCCCAGAGGGGGTAACGTCGGCCTGAGCATGGAGTCTGGATTCAGCTTCTGGCCCAAGATGGGGCTCGGCCTCAGATCGAGTTGACGATGTCAACGAGATTCGGGTTCGGTATTGAACCTGTCCGCCCCATACTCGTAGTCACGCTCGGCGTTTGAATCACTTGTGTCGGCCAACAGATTCGAAGCGATGGAAGATATCTGGCGTCGGCTCCTATGCCTTTCCAAACACTCACGGATTATCGAGTCTCCGGAGTCGTCCCCTGAGCTTTCAGAGTCGGAAGAGATGACTATGACCGGGTGAGCCAAACCTATCAACACAAGTAAATAATGAGAAACCTTATCGTCGGCGACAGATGAGGATCTCCCTACGCTTGGCTACCCTACTGGCCCACCCAATTTTCGTCCTATGGAGATTCAAGCTCTGGAAGGTCTGAGACTCGAATCGTGGGGCTCGACCTAACTCGGCGTCGGCCAAACCCAACCAACAACAAAGTTAGGGCTCGGAAGAACGGGATGAACATCACTGTTCATGCCCAGGGGTGTCTTGTGCATATGGAACAGAAAACCCCCTAAAAAGGCCAAGAACCACAAGGGGAAAAAGCATAAAGACTGCAGAAAAGTAAGGAGAAGCAAGGTTCGAACATATACCTGGAGTTTTTGCAAGAGCTGGTGCTGAATCCTCTGGAAATTGGAACTGGAATACAAACAGGCGTGGAACGAAGCTCTGGCGATGGAGGTCTAGAGAGAGAAAGGGATCGTGGCTTTTCTCTCTACCCCCAGTTCTTTATAGAGAGGTAGGGTTTGAGAATTCAAATTTCCCGCCCAATCATGGCACTGCCGAACTTGCAGCCATCGAATGTTTGACAAGTGGCCCAGATGGGACGGCTGTACAAAACCCTGCACCTGCCAACTGTCCTCTCATCAACCGTGCCCAAACGGTGTGCGACACCTGGCATTCACACCGGTACTCGACTCTGGCGATTGGTGTGCTTCTGGGACGAGGGTAATTGAGGCTCGGCCAAGTATTACCAATGTTCCGCGTTCGGTAGACATCGGGTTCGGCGACGGATTTGGTTTCAATCCCTACCGCGCACTCGGCATCGGCAGGAAATGAGGGGCTATTGTAGCGGGCCGAACTCAATCCCTACCAGGGCTCGGCCTGAGCCGAGGCATACCAGTCGTCGGCTTTGCCTTCACTTTGCGTTCAACGACGGAAAGATTTATGTCAAGCTCGGCCACCGCTTGGGAGGTGGCTCCGCGGACGATTTCGCCTAGCCTAAATTCCCTTCGAGCTCAGCTACCCTTCAGGCTCGGCCGCCTGCACAATCACGTGTCACCCCACGTGCTGAGGTGGTTACGCCAAAGGATAATCGAGAGCGCACGTGGAATGTGCCAACTCACACCAAAACGGTTACCAGATACTTTCGGTGACATCATGACGACGTCGCCTGGCTCGTGCAAGGCACATGCCCGTACTTGGAGAGCAAGTCAAGGAGGCTCTATAAATATTGAAGGATAACAACCCTAAAGGTACACACACGCGAATTCCCACTTAAACCTTAGTCACGCGTTCATTGTGCAGGCTAGGTGGAGAAGGCTATGCGACCACTAAACCAGCAGAGGAAGGGACCGGACTCGGGATCACGGGCCACACATTCTTCACTGAAACTTTTAGGCAGAGTTATGCATATCAGATAAACCCAATCCCAAATAAATCCTTGTGGATCCAAACAGAATATGATGACATAATGCCTCCACCATGTAGAAGGAAGTCTGGCAGACCCAAAAAATCAAGATGGAAAGGCGAAGATGAGTTAACTGCACCAATTGGTAGAATCAGGGTGAACGTGGTCAAAATATAAGGCAACACCTCCTCCACTATGTCCTCTATGACATCGACTACAAAGCAGTCTTCCTCCACTGGAGGAGGTCTCGCAGCCTTGTAAACATTAAGCTTAAGGGTCCTGTTCCCAAAGGTCACCTCTATCTCCCCACTCCTCACATGAATATTAGCATTTATGGTCGCCAAGAAGGGACGACCAAGAATAACCGGAGTTTGCTTTTTGAGGGTTTGCACCGATTCTATGTCAAGGACTAGAAAATCAGTTGGAAAGAAAAAATCATTAACCTTAACAAGAACATCCTCAATTACTCCACGTGGCACCTTAATGGATCTATCAGCTAATTGCAAGGTAACCGACGTGGGCTTCAACTCCTCAAGCCCCAATTGTTCATACACCAAGTAGGGAATCAAGTTGACACTAGCCCTTAAGTCTAAAAGTGTGTGCTCTATGGCATGTTTCCCAATGACTATATCCATAGTCAGGGTACCAGGGTCTTGCAACTTAGGGGGAGCGTTAGACTGAAAAACAGAGCTCACTTGCTCGGTGAGAAGGGCCTTTTTAGACAAATTGGTTCTGTTTATCCTCTTTTGAGTGCAGAGATCCTTATGAAATTTTGCATAGATTGAGACTTGTTTGATGGCATCTAGGAGAGGGATGTTAACTTTCACTTGCTTGAATACCTCAAGGGTATCCTCCATAGATACTCCCCTTTTAGGAAAGGGAGATGGTGCATTCAAACATGATGGGAACGGGACTTTAGGCATATAAGGTGGTACCTTAAAGCCCTTTGACATGGGAGTGTGTGGTGCAGAAGTGACTGGAGGGGTTCCCTCCTTACTTTTTGAACTCTCCTCTCCAAAGTCATTGGGGTCAGAGGGAGCCAAATGCTCCTTCAGCTTCTCTTTCTCTGGTCGGGTTTCAACCTCTCTCATATTGCGCAATGTCATGACTACCTTAGCGTCAGCATGGGTGGTTTCATGAACCACAAACTGCCCCTTAGGGGGTTGGATAGGCTGACTGGGCAACCTACCTTTTTCCCTACGACTCAGTGTATTGGTTATTTGACCCACTTGGGTCTCTAACCTCACGATGGACTGTGTGTTGGTGCACACCTGCTGTTGGGTGTCATTGAGTTTGTCAAGCGGTTATAGCACCTTTTCCTCAAATGATGGATTCCGCGAGAATTAGGAGGTGCTTGCTGGTTCTGTGAACTGGTGGCCTTGAGGTGAGTCCAATTTCGAGCGCTTTTACTCAGTTTTCTTGTGATCAACATAAACGTTTGCTTATTCCCTTCAAGTGTTTGTGCATTTTGACTTGCTTACTCTTACTTTAAACTAGTTAACTTGATTTCATTGTGCTTTCCGTTCACCATTGTGGACAACTACTTATTTGATCTCGTTTGCTTGCATTGCAAACACTGGGGGGTGACTTGAGTTTGGCGGACTAGCAAAGGAGTTGGTCTAGTGTCACACACACCGGGTTTCATCCACAAGCCCGTCGTGTGACACATAGCCATGCATTTCATTTCCGAAACCCACCTACTGAACATAACCTTATTACAGTGCATACCATAACCTAACTTACGTTCCCTGTGCATACCATAACCTAACTTACATTCCCTTTGCATACCCAGCTTACAACCCATCAACACCATTGCATTATCCAGGTACACAACCATGGGAAATTATACAATACTCTAGGAGTACCTGTGCCACACATTCTTGTGGGGTCTAGCTACTACTAACTACTAAGTATATGAACCCTACATAAATGTGTGGTTGTAAAATGGTAGGGAGTACCATGTGGCAATACTTCCAAACTACTGAATAATTACTCCAGAGCCACCCCCATGTGACATTCCCATCGACTGAAGAAGCCCAAACGGCCAAACACAACACCCAAAAGTGCATGATCGGGTCCGCGAGTTGTGTGGATCTTTTAAGCAACCCAGGAATGAACTATCTTTGCATGAGCACACATCGGTGGATCCACCCGGCCACATAGAAAACGAACAAGCATCCCTGGCTATACTGCCATTTCGGACGAAAAAGAAATATCCTGATTAAACTTAAATCCATAAAAACAATTTAACCCCCCAAAATAACAAGGGCTTGTAAGTAATTTACCCATGCTGAGCGAATTTCCTCTGCGGTTGATGTCATTCCTCACAGGAGCTCTGCTCACCTTCCACACTGGCGTTGCCTGGACTCATCGTAGGTTCTTCGTTTTTGGCCTCTTAACAAATTCATAAGAGTAACCCAAAATTTTCATAAATTAAAGTCTTAAAAAAATCATATTTTGGGCCACAATAATTCGTAAAATGTGCCATTAAGTTTGTAAAGGTTGCACCGAACATTCAAAAATAAAAAGAACAAAAAAAAAGCATAAAATGAGTCACAAATATTCATAGAAAGGATGTGTATTTAATAGGCTTAATTGCAAGAACACCCCCTAAACTATCACCTTTTGGCAACTACCAAATTCGAGCAACTTCACCTTCTCCCCCATTTTCCGTTAAAAAAATGGATGGATCGAAATAAAAAGACCAACGTACCCCTAAGCTTTAGCAGAAGGGGTTGACAACCGAAGTGCACCGGTTGACAGGTCGGACGTCCGGGCGGAAGTCCGGTCGGAAGTACTTTTCCATCCAAATTCATAACAGAATTGAACAGAAAATGGGGGAGGGGGTGAAGTTGCTCGAATTTGGTAGTTAGGGGGTAAAGTTACTCGATTTTAAACTTAAGGGGGTAAAGTTGCCAAAAAATGATAATTTAGGGGGTGTTCTTGCAATTAACCCTATTTAATATCTTGCTTTCGGTTCAGTCACAAGAAATCATAAAATTAGTGACGCTGGAAATGAACTGAGCAGTTTGCGAGCTCAGTTGCAAATAAGCCAAGTTTGAGCTTAAGTTTTTGACAAATTTGGCGAACGAGCAGCTCGGCTCGTTCGACAAAAACTTGATTCGTTAAGGACGGCTCAGCTCGATTAGAGAGGCTCGTTTACTAAATGAGCCAAGTTCGACTTGGCTCGTTTACAGCCCTTAATATTAGGAACGAGCCGAGTGCTCGGCTCGTTAAAAGAGACTTGGCTCGATTAAAAAAACTTGTTTAGAAAATAACTAATCTCGACTCGTCAAGAAATGAGCCGTGCTGGAGCTCAAGTTTTTGGCTAGTTTTGGCTATGATAATACTCCCTCCGTCCCATAATATTTGTCCGGACCGCAAAACGGAGACGTAAAAATAATACTATTTTTGTAAGAAAAGTTGGGAAAAAATTCATCAACTTACTAGATCTCGACGAGTTCTTTTAACTTGTGAAAAAAATTTGAATTTTTTCTTGAAAGAAATGTATTATTTTGTAGTCTCCGTTTCGCGGACCGGACAAATATTATGGGACGGAGGGGTAATAAGTATTTTTACTTCGCCGTTCAAAAAATAACAAACAAGTACTTGTTGGCAATTGCGTTCTCACAAATTGTGATCCTGTGTAAAATCTCCACAGCTCACCGTCGTACTCCGCAGCCACCATAACAACAACTCCCATCCGAACGTGGCGGTCGCGGCCGCGGCCATGTCCGACTACGGAACAACCCTTCCCCTCGAGATCCTCACAGACATACTCTCTCGACTACCCATCAAGTCTCTTTGCAGACTCAAGTGTGCTTCACTCTCATGGAAATCCCTAATCTCTTCCCCGCATTTCGCCCAAACCCACCTCAATCGAACCAACGCCCAAAACGCTAGCCCCAATCTCAGAATCATTCTTGTCTCCACCTCTCACGCTCTCTACTCCGTCGATTTCTCCGATGAAAATCCTACCGCGAAGAAGCTCGATTTTCCTTCAGCCGTACATCACTCCGGCAATTGGGTCCAGGTTTTTAGCTCTTCCAATGGTTTGCTTCTGGTTTCCAATGAAAGTGATTCCAACTTATTCTTGTTGAATCCATCCACAAGAGAATGTAAAAAACTGCCCCCGTTGCCTATTGTGCTCAATCCGGCGCATCGTGGGTTTTACTTGTGTCTGTACGGTGTTGGTTATGATTCGTCTAGGAACGATTATAAGGTTGTAATGTTCTGTAGAAATATAACTGTTACGGAATTTGGATTAATTGGGACTGATCTTCGTACGGAGAGTGATAGTAGGGCGGTTGTTGTTGTTGTCTATTCACTGAAAACCGATGCTTGGCGGAGAATTCAAGACACCCTCTGTAGCCCTATGCATGATAGGCCTCGGGTTTCGGTTAATGGGTGTCTCCATTGCGTTTGTTGTAGGAATGAGACATATGTGATTGCTGCTTTTGATTTGTTGGATGAGACTTTCAGGGAAGTGCCACTACCTGCTTCGTTTAAAGGATTCATGCTTATGGATTGGGAATTGGTGGTTTTTGAGGGTTGTCTCTGTTTGGTAACTCGGTTTAGTTTTAGTACTGAAGTTTGGATGATGAAGGAGTACGGGGTAAAAGAGTCGTGGACCAAGTTTATGATTGATACCGGGATGTCTCCCGGGCATTTGTGGTGTTCATTTTCGGAGAACGAAATTTTGTTGAAAAGCAATAAACAAAAACTGGTGGTGTTCAATTCGGAAAAAGAAACACTGAGAGACATGGTGGTTTGTGGCATTCCGCCTAAGTTTACATTTGGGGGCACCTATGTCGAGAGCTTCGTCTCTCTTCGTCATGGAGGAGGGATTGAGAGGCAATGAATGAGAAGCTTCTTCAGGTATTTTTGTCAAATACAAATGACTGTGTCCCTTCTTTTGTCGATTTAACAATTATGTGAACTTCTATATTTCACTCTTTTTTTTAGTCTGCAAGTCCATAAATCTGTTATTGGCGCTTTTAGATTTTGATAGTAATTTTGTTTTTGAGGCTGCACATCCATAAATCCCTTATTGACGCTGTATAGATTTCATTGTAATAGTTATTTCATATGCTGTTGTCATGGATGGGTATCAATACATACCCATCTCCGGTAAGGGCATTGTCGCAAGAATGTTAAACAGTAGCCAAAAAGAAAAACCCCCCCTGGAAGTCCGGGGACCTTTAGTATTGTGCTCTACCCATCAACCAGCAGACTTCGCACCAAGCAAGACCGCCCTTGTCCTTTTACTTTCTCAATCTGAATCTGTCATTGCTCTTGGCTGGTTACTTCAATGCAGTCATCTTAGCAAAGGAAAAGGTTGGTGGAAATGATCGTGAATTCGCGATCTAGAAAAATTCCCAGGGTTCCCAGCCAAAGCAACTGCCTATAAAGAACACACGCAAAACTGCAGCCCTGTATTGTTTTATGCTATCAAGAGAAAAGAGACTGGTGAAAAGCTCAGCTTTGCGGAGTTTTTAGGTGATTCTTTTGTGATGTAGGTTGTACACTCATACTTAAATTATAGCCTTGAGTCCGTTACCATACGTAGGTGCCTAGTGCCCATGTAAAATGGAGTCTAACCTATGAAGCATGAGTACAAATAGATGGGGGTTCATAGCCGTATAGGATACGATACTCCACGGATACTATTACCCATGGGCCTGCATATGATACAGACTAAAAACATTTTAAGTATTCTTGACGTGTGGAGTACTGTTGTTGTGCCAAACAACAACAAAAAGTATCGAACACAGTTCAAAAACTTTTATGTCATGTATCAAAACTTCAGTGAAATTGAGATTATGGTATTTTTTACTTATCATTTAAGTATAGTTATTACCAGTAAATACATGAGTAATTTTCCAACACTTTGCTTTCATCTTAGAGAATAGGGTAAATTTCACTAACCTCCCCGGAGATCCACTCCTCATCAGATTCGTCTGCAGAGATGCCTGATTTTCTTTCCTTACTATGCTTTGTTGGTCTTATAGGTGCTACTGCAGTGTCAAAAAACTGTGAATTCCCAAGCTCATCCTCACTTTTGCTTCTGGTGATTCTCTGGTTATTTTCACTCTCCATAAAATGTCTTCCTTTCTTTCTCTTCCTGTTTCCTCTCTTCTTTTTTGCTTCTATTGTTACTCACTTTACCGGTTTACCCCCTCCCTTGATTGACCATGGATCAGCTTCTAAAGCTTACTAATATTTACAGCTTTATCAGTAGGAGAGTCGCTTTGGTTGTTACAGTTGGAAACCATTTCCATTGTAGTGTATCTACAAAGATGCGTTTGGTATCTGATTTTCTGTGTGTTGTGCCAGACCATCAGAGGCATCCCTGTTGTAGTTGAGCTTATGTTAGTGGAGGGTGGAATTGGTCTCCCGGAACAAACTTTAGAATTGATGATGACAGTCCTACTTAAATTTCAGACATATTTTGCTGCATTGGCTCATCCTTTTAAAAAATACTGATCATTGAAAGTCTTGAATTTATGTTTGAGTTCATGGCTATCCCCTAATACTATTTCGGAAGGCATGAATAACTTGGTCTGTTCAGGTGAACAGTTTAATCTTGGCAGTTCATGGCTAAAGACTGTGTCAACTATTTAGTTCTTGATATTCCTCGTTTTCATTACACATAGAGCTTCTAACCCTACGCACTTGATATCTTTCTCTTACATTCGTTTCTTGCAACAACTACATAGGTATTATCCTTCACTCTACTTCCTCTGATTTATCTCTCAACCCAATAGCCATAGACTATATATAGATACTGAATACAATGACTCTTTCTTAACCGGGTGGAAAGATAACTCGGGGCATCCCAGTTTTCAAGGCCTTGGCTCATTCATTTTCTGACAAGGTCCTCAAGGGGGTGCAACAACTTTTGCCATCTAATGGGTTGCTACTAGTGCTTTTAATGTTGTTTCTATACAGTATACACACACACACACTAAACTGATGCGCAAAAATCTGTTTTGCAGCTAGGAGGGAAGGAACAGACTCACTATTCAGAGCAAGCTCTAATCCAGTACATTGGACTGTTGCAGACGTAACCATGATGGTTCCTAGAGAAGTAGATGTGGTCCTGTCCATGATCTAGCTAGATATGCTCTTTGGCACTTGATCTCCTGGCCCTTCTGATTTCCACCGAAGCCTCTTTTTGTATTTTTTGTTTTTTGTTTTTTTGTTTTTTTTTTTTTTTTTTTTGTAGCTTTAGTTGAATTGCTTGGCTTGGAGCTTGGTTAATTGCAGTGATTGTCAATTTTTAGTATTTCCATGACCGTTTTGCTTGTTTCTGTTGTAGTTTTCTTCATTTGGGATGTGCCTGAACTGTTTGCAACGTATCGGGTTTTATATTCTCCATTTAGTGGTGGTAACTTAGAAGAGTGTACAAGCAGTTGTAGTGAAATACCAATACCAATACCAGAGATGAGCTAATGTGATTACCGGAAATGCTTCTAAAGACCAAGCTTCTGAAACCCTTTTCACATCCACCACCTACCAAGACACGGCCTCATTGGGCTTTAGGGTTTGGAGTCGTTGCAAAATAAGCATCATGGATACCAATAGGATATCAGGCCAATGTTAAACTTTTGGATACATTTTTTTTTTCTGAACATATGACCCCTGGCCTTTCGATACAATACACCTAGGGAAAGATGGCTCAACACTTATGGTGAAATGTAAGATTTCCAACTTTGGCTTCTAATTTGGAGATGTGGATGTTTTTGGAGGCTCAAGTGGCGAATTGACATCTCCAAGTTTGACATCAAGAAAATCATCCTTTACAACCTTAGCTTAACTTTAGAGTATTGAATTCTTTTTTCGAAGGTGTCGTTCTTAAATGGACACTTTTGTTAACAAAAATTGATCCCTTTGAGAGATAAGCCACAAGGTTAAACTGAGTGTTAGATGGCCTACGCTGTTGGGAAAAACTGTTGCCCTATTGTTTCGTCTTCCACGAGAAATTAGGATGTTTGGCCCAACCCGCATTGTAAGTGCGAGAATACGGATCATTAATCGGTTGGGAGAAACCCCGTGCATTAGAGTACCCTTGTGCGGTGTTAACTTGCTGTTCCACAAAAATGGAAAATTGTGGGGCTGCAGGACAATCAGCAATGAAATGGGCGGGGCTAGCACACAAAGAACATGCCTCCTGATAAGGTGGAGGCTGTGAGGTGGCCGGTCCCATACTAAGAAGCTTTTCGACTTTTTCAGTCAACAGTTCTACTTTATAATGGAGGTCATGACATGGTTTAATCTTATACATACCTCTTGGCTTATCAGAACCAGCAGTGACTGACTTAGCTCTCCTCTCAAAAGTTGCAGGGACCCTTCACTTAGTTTCAAACAACTGCCAGGCATCCTCTTCATTCTTAACCATCACAGAGCCTCCACATGAGGCATCAACCAATGCTGCGGATGCAGCCCAGAATAAAAAGTCTGTACTAATTGCCACTTAGGTATGTCATGGTGCGGACACTTACGAATAAGATCCCCATATCTCTCCCAAGCCTCGTAGAATTGTTCATTCTCAGCTTGTTGGAAAGAGGTGATCTCCTACCAAAGTCAAAGCATTTTTCCAATGGAAAAAAATTTCTTAAGAAACGCAGCACTCATCTCCGCCCAAGATGTTACAAAATTAGCTGGCAAAGTATTAAGCCAATGTTTGGCGTTTCCTATCAAAGTGACTTGAAACAAAATCAATCTCATTGCATACATCGGAAAATTATGAATTAAAAGCGTGGAACTGAGGGATTCAAATTTAGTGATGTGTTGATATGGGTCCTCTTGAGATTGCCCTTGAAACTTATGGGGCATTTGGAGTGTATCGGGCTTAATCTCATAGTTGTTAGCCATGATCGTGGGTAGTCGTACACATGATGGTGTAGTGTACGCTGTGGGGGCGAAGTGTGAGTTGAGAGGGAGGGGGTCAGATACAACTAAATCCCTATGCTCATCAACCATTGTGACTAAATTGGTCTTTTTGTGAACCCTGCATCTCCTTTCTTAGTCTAGATCAAGAGGAATTAGTTCAGGTTCCAAAGACCAACGACTAAGCATGCAAGTTCAATACCCCTCAATTGTAAAAGCAGGGTACTCTAGACACAAACACAAATTCGCCAAAAAGAAGAACAAAACTCACAGTGGGTCAACGAAATCGCTTTATATCACGGCACCACCTCTCCGCCATGATCTTTGCTCGTTTTGTCGCCTCGTAACCTGTAGCTAAGAACACAAAAGCCAACAAACAAAATTAATTAAAAGGCAATGAACTAAACTAAAAACGTATCGAACTTATGCAACCGTGCAAACTGTCCCCGGCAACGGTGCCAAAATTTGACCACATCATTCCGTGTCAAAAATAAATTTGTAAAAGCTTGGAGTTAACTACTACTCCGTAGAATAGTGGTCAAGATCGAGTGTCGATCCGTGGGGACAGATTGGATAAGTTACTATAATTCAATCAACTTCTAGATTAATTTCGAAAAGTAAAGATTCATTGGTTGATTTGTTTTGAAGAGCTAATTAAACTAAAGAGCAATTCAATTAAAAGATTCAGAAACGATGGAGGAAAATATCTAGGGTTTCGAATCCACCCCAACCGTGTAACAACAATATGCATAAGCTAGGTTTATTTATTCGAATCAAAAGAGATTATCACTAGGGCTTGCAAACCCGAACGATAATCATCAAGAAAATAATCGAGTTGTTAAAAGGCATAGACTATCTCATAGCACGAACCGTCTCTCAGTAGCACGGTTTGGCCACCTAATGGACGATCCGTCTTACGAGCATAATCTATCTCAGAACTCCAACCACAAACAGTGAAAACCATTGCAAAATTAGGTATTTGAAATTGCGAATACAAATACTCAATCGATAGGAAGAAGTAAAATCAATTTATTCAATTGCAATGAAAAGGGTTCTGAGTTTCACAATCTATTCAAAAAATAAACCAAAACTTATGCATAGACAAGGTTACTTGGCTCGGAGTTTCATCGTCCCCCTAGACAAAGGGTTTAGCCGGCCATGGAAACGTGCCTAGCTTTTTCTTCTATTTTGCTCTTAGCCGAATGGTCTCTGAAAACATCCCTCTATTCTCCCGTTTTCTTATATACATATAGGCTGCCGAGATTTTGCCTTCAGAAGATAAATTATTTCCTTTTGGACTTCTTTTCCTAATCAAACTCCTTCCTTGTGTGTTCACCAAATAATTGCAGGAAAGAAGAACTTTCCTACTACCCAGTCTTGGTCAAAGTTCTTCATACAATACTGCTTGCATAAAAGGAGCAAAA
The DNA here is from genome assembly GCA_019656295.1 of Rhododendron mucronatum var. ripense. Classification (NCBI taxonomy): domain Eukaryota; kingdom Viridiplantae; phylum Streptophyta; class Magnoliopsida; order Ericales; family Ericaceae; genus Rhododendron; species Rhododendron mucronatum. The sequence goes on along the minus strand of BPLT01000096.1, from coordinate 1,068,155 downwards.
TTCATAAATCCAATTATATTGGAATTTTATTTTCTCCATCAAATAAATGCTAGCCCATCCATAAAACCTTTCAATTTGCACATTTTCCCACCCATCGGTCTCCAAGGCCTACAAACACCACAAACGCTAAAATATATCAAGTAACATTGTAAATGGACCGACAAAGCATAGATTAGATGAATTAAATGGGTGCTTTTCAACACCTATCAATTAGCTCAAGAGGATTCTAAAGAAGGGGATCACATGCTTAATCACTCACCTCAAGCGGAACGATAGATAACAAAATGCAATGCTTGCGTACTCTACAAATCTGAACCAAAAAGAGTATATACACACAACCATAAGTACTTACATAAATATCTACAAAACTAAAACCACAACTATACATACTGCCATTCTAGATCTTAAACCTATAACAGTAATAATTTAACAACAGGCATTTTACCTCTAGGCTTAGAAAATAGAAAGTAATTCCCACTAGATCTCCTCTAATTAATGAAACACCGAAACCCTACAAAAGTGTCTAAAACCTTAAACCCTGAAAGTGTCTAAACCCTAGGATACCCTATGAAAGTGCCTAAATCCTAGGGTACCTTATAAAAATGCCTAAACCCCTAGGGTACCCAATGGCCTAAATCCTAGGGTACCTTATAAAAATGCCTAAACCGCTAGAGTACCCTATGTAAATGCCTAAACTGTTAAAACCTTATAATAGGAAAATCCACCCTAAAACCCCTATGAAAGTGCCTAAACCTTAGGGCTCTATGAAAGCGCCTAAACCTAAATCCTAGGGTATGCTAATCCCTAAAACCCTAGGGTACTCTAAGATTTTAGGGTACCCTAGGGTACTAGGGTATCAGAACAAACTTGACATGCGCAAGAAGGAACTTGCCTGCACTGACCAAAGCAACTGCACACAGTTCCAACCCGCGCGCACAGGTGTTCTTGATCCATTGGCTTTCCAAAGTGTTGCTCTTGCATGGGTGACTTGGCTTTAGGCCATTGTTATGTCCCCACACTGTTTATGGGGTATTTTGTTCATTTGTTAGGTTTTTTAGCCTTTAAACTATGTGGTTTAAATATTATTTACTGTTTGGTTAGTCCTGTGTGTGCACTGGTCTTTTTAGAGCCTAGAGGAGGATAAAAACAAAAGCTGTGAGAAAAGCAAAACCGCACGTGCGTGTTTGATTTGACATTATTTACATTGTGCAATATTTAACCATATAGGAAAACAAAGGGAAACGGTACCCTTCTGCCCAACCCCTTTAATTTAATCTCTTATACCCACAAAGCCACCACGTGTAACATCAACGTCACCTCCAGCATCACACCACCGGAAACTAGGTGCATAATCTCTCTTCCCTCCCCTCTTTCTCCTCTCCCTCCTTCACCGTGCCATCACACACGACAGGCCGTGGAAGCCGTGGGTATGCAGGAGTGTAGTGTGCTCCCATTAGAGCATCTCCAACCTTACAAGTCAAAAAAACTACTCAAAGTACCCAAAAGGTACAATCTTTACTTTGCCTACCCACTTTTTCACCTATCCGTTCCAACCCTACTCTCTATTATACCTACCCATGCTCGCGTTAGCAATCAGGGCTATGTGTGAAAGGGTAGGCTGTTCCAGGTTGGATAGGAGTATGAGGAACTTTCAATATTTTATTGACCAATCAGAGCTGATGGACATACCAATGATGGGCAGGCAATACACATGTACAAATTCCAAGATAATGACATTCGCAGCAGACTAGACCGGTTCTTAATCTTAGTGGAGTTGATGGAAAAGTTCAAACTAATTATATGTATCCCCAATCTCATCATGGAGTGCTTATGGAAACTGGTTCTTTGATTACTGTTTCTTTGGTGCTGCTTAGTCCGTGAAAATGAGTTGCCTTGATATTCTATGGTGGGGAAATCTCCCCTCACTATGGAGTGCTTTTGGCTGCTATTCCTATATTTTGCTACTATCTATCTCCATGCTGTTTCTGCCGCTGGTTGCTGTTGAAAGTTTTTTCATGCTATTTCTTGTGTCTCTTGTACCACGGTGAGACTATCTCTTCTCACCATGGATTGCCGATGGACGTATGATGATTCTGCTATCTACTTGCTACATATTTGGTGTTGATGCTGATCTTTTTTGTGTGGCCCATTGATCCTTGGTCTAAGCTCCTCTTCAATTGGTTCGTGAGTTGCCTAGCCTTCTTGCCCTACCTACACAGTGAACACACGACTAAGATCAGGCCAGGGTTGCCTAACAAGGCCCTCCGGCGAAAGGATGAGAATGTGAAGAAAGCAAAGCACAAGACTAGGTTTTGGTGTGTACCTCTTTAGGGCTACTTCACTTGGTATTTATAGAGTCTGTTTGGCTTGCTCTCCAAGTACGGCATGTGCCTTGCACAGATCGGTTGGTGTCATCGTGACGTCACCGATAAGATCTAGTAACCGTTGTTAGGATGAGCTGTCACCCCCAAGTGCGCCAATATTACCTCTTGGCTTAACTGCTTTAGCGCGTGGGATGGAGTGTGGTACTGAAGTAAATCAAACACTGTCCTTCGCCGAGCCCACAGGGGGAAGGCCTGAAGAGACAAAGAAGTTATGGGGCCATCTGCAAGCCCCGATCTTGGCCGGGCCGGATAGTTCCTCTTGTGGCCGAGGCATCGAGTTGATGGAATAAGACCCTTCTCCAAGCTTAGTCGACTGCTAAGCGTGCCTTTTCGGCAACGCCGGATCTAAGCGTGTCTTGGGCTTGGACCGTGCCAGAAGAAGTCTGATCCGAGCTGTTATGTTTGGCTTGCTACAATAGCCCCTTAATCTCTACCATCATCATTGCGTGGTATGAATTGATAATAAGCCTGGCCAAACTTCAAAGTTTGTCGAACCTGAATAACCACGGACACAGCCACTGCTTGGCCGAACCTTGCCATCGATTGTCTCCTCGGAAAAGCTGCAACCGCCAGAGTTGTGCTCCAATGGATGAGTGCCAAATGTCGACTTCTGCGTTGGTGCGGCAGATGAAAGGACGTTTGGCATGCGTTAGGGCACTGTACAACTGTCCTATCGAAGCCCCACGTCACTCGCTGATTGGCCAATGGTTCAGCGTAGTCATTATGGGCGGGAAATTCGAACCAGTTCCTCTTCTCTATATAAGAAGCGGCAAGAGGACAGAGAAGGGTTACAACCCCCCTCTCTCTCTAGAACTCCATATATCCAGAGCTCCACCATTGCGCAAACTCTATTGTTCCCACCGGATTTCGTTGATACAAGGCCCAAATCTACCAAAAAGACTTCAGGTATGCAATCTCCCCATGTTGTTCTTCATTTTTCTCTAGTTTTTGTATGCTTTACTCGCATTTCTCTGCGTTAGCGGTGCTTTTTGTTCTTGGTGAACAGTGGGAAACTGGGGGTGAATAGTGATGTTCATCCCCATCTTCAATCTGTTTTTCCGAGCCCCAGTCATGGCACTGGTTGGTTCTAGTCGACCCGGTGTACAACCTCAAAGTGAAGCCGAGTGCACTGTCACCAGTGGGTCTTAGCCGAACCTCAAACTATGTCTTTGAGAGGTTTCTGAGCCCGCGATTGTAGCATAGTTTAGGGTGAGCAATTAGAGGTAGCCGATTTAGTGAATCCCTTGTCCTGTTTGCCGATGATAAGAATTTCATTCTGTTTCTTTTGTTCTTGTTAGGTTTGGCTCACCCAGTAATCGTCATTTCCTCCGACTCGAACGGCTCGGGAGACGACTCTGCCGATTCATTGATCCGGAAGTGGTCAAATAGTAGGAGCCAACACCAAGATTCTTTGGTTTCTTCGAACATGTCCAAAGATTCAAACGCCGAGCGCAACTTCGAGTATGGGGGTGGTGAGTTCCTTACTGATCCGGAGATCACATTCACGTTGTCCACCCCATCTGAGGACGAACCCCAGAGAGGACTGGAGGCCGAGTTGAGATTCCACTCCTGAGAGGTCACCGATCTCTACGAGAGGGGTCAGGTTTGCCCCCACCCCCATTTCTTCAGTGTCGACCCCGGGGAGTATGAGAGTCTCTGCCTAGAGTACGGAATCCCAGATGATGTGGTTGTTAGCCGAGTGGCAAGTGACCAGATAAAGGACAAAGCCGAGCATATCACCGTACCCCTGATGGCTATCTGTGAGGCTGGGCTCCGATTCCCCTTTCACCCATTTCTTAGGGAGCTTTTGGCTCGGTTTAATCTTAGACCCTCACTTGTTCGCCATTAACAGCTTTAGGATAGTCATGTCCATGATTGCGTTGAAGGAGAGCAAAGAGTTGGAATCTCCATCGCTGACCTGTTTGACACGTATATCATTTGTCGGCATAGGCGCACCAAGCGTAGATATTTGTCAACCCGTAGGGTTAAGGAGCCCCTGATCTTTGGGCTTCCCGATACTGACAAGTGGGGAATTTTTATGTTAGAAGTGAATGGTAATTACAAGTTCGGTGACCAAGTCTCTTGTCGGCACTCATTGCCAAAAATAAAGGATTTTAGAGGTTCTACATCTTGTATTTAACTTCACTATGCTGTCTTTGATTTTGTTAGATAATTCGGCTTTCACTGATTCTTCCTAACTTCTTTTTGTAGATCAGAGATCCATTACCAATAACTTGAACGCCATTTCTTTAGAGAAAAATGGAGACGTTTTAAGATCCCAGGCTTGCCGAGACGCACCTAAACTGCTCAAATACATTCTGTCTTACAAGGGTAAGCTTAGGAGGAAGGAGAAAAAGGAGGAACAGCCGAGCAAGGAAGCAAGGCCCTCGAAGAAGGGCAGGAACTAAAAGAACAAAGAGCCGAGGGTGAAGCTGCCAACCTTCAAAAAGCCGGCCGCTTTTTGGTTCGGCGCCATGCAGGAGCCAGTGCTTTCAAGATTCAACGTGTCGTTGCAAACCATCATGCCTGATCTTGCCGAAGAGATGTCGCGAAGGAACACTGTCCTTGTCAACTTGAGGGGGAATACTTTTACGCCGTCGAGCGGGTCGGATTCGGCCGTGCCCCCAGGAGGAGAGGCGGAAACGACGCACGACTTCCTCACCACTAGGCCTCCGACCCCTCGTCCTGTCGAGAAAGAGAAACTCAAGGCGTCGACTGCCGCTGGCTCGGGGGAGATCCTCAAGGCCGTTAAGACAGAAAAAAACCCTTGCGCCCCAGTAGTTCGCTCCTTCATTCGCCGTTGCAAACAGGAAGGTAGTGTCGACTGCAGACAGTGTGAAGGTCGACCCTAGTCTCGCCATCGCCATGTTCCAAGGGCTTGCGCTGCCGAAGGATATGGAGAGGATTCCAAAGGATCTATAGCCAAGCCTTGTCCATGTGAGTGCCTATCTTGTTCAGGTTCGGGTACTTGTCTTTCAAACATTTCCTTTATGCTCTTGAGTCTAGTTCTTTTTATCTTCCCGAATTCAACACGCCTTCTTTTCTGCAGGCTGGGCAAGCTCTACTGAATGCCACGAGGAAGGCAACGCTTGCATCCGCGGAGAAGTCTCGTTATCGGAAGGAAATAAAGGTTGAGAAAGAGAAAGTGAAGGCATTGGAGAAGCAGGTGAGGTGACCGAGGCCAGAATTGGGAAGTTGGAGCAGGAGAAGAACGAAGCTCTGAAATGAGCTAAATCTGCCGAACGAGAACTAGAGAAAATGAAGAAAGAGAAGAAAAGGAAACTAAAGGTGCCAACGCCAAAGGCTATCAAGCAGGCTTTGACCGAGTGGGAAAGGAGTATAAGAGGGAGGCGAGGAAGATGGTGAATGAGGAGCTCATCTTGAGGATTCCAATTGCTTATAGGATGGGGTATAAGGATGGGGTTGCCGCCGCAGCCAGTGTTCTACACATGAACTTGACAAAGATGATTCTTGCACCGGTCGTGCCCGAGCTTAATCTGCTGTACACAGATGAGGAGTATGCGCCCCTTTCCCCCAAAGTATTTGAAGATAGTGAGGACGAAGGGCTTGGAGAAGGAGATGGTGACATGGCCGCCGAGGATGGGTCTGGGGTGAAGGCTGCCAATGTTGAAGCAGGGGCCGTCGATGATGCTAGAAACAAGGCTACCAAAGCTGGAGTTGAAGTTGCTAAGGACAACCAAGATGCCGAGGGAGAGAATATTGAGTTGGAATGATGCAAGAGAACCACCCGCAGGCGCTGACTTTGGGGTGGTCGGTTACCGTAGTTGATAACCCTTAAACAAATTTCAGCACACGAATTAAAGAAAAATACGATAATATACAGAAAATGAAACCAACGCAGTCTAATTCCACCAATTCATTTCATATAACACATGCATTACATACAGCAAAGCTCCCTGAAAGATCAATCATGGTAGGTTATTTCTCCACATAAGTACGATAGGAGTCAAGACACGTGCCCTGCGAGGGAGACTCAACACCCTATTATGTAGTTAATTGACAATTGTCTTACTTTGTTGAAAGAATCTCATTGCATGATTTTTTATCCTTCCATGCCACAAAGCAATAATGTACATTATCTTTTAGCTATACACTGAGAGAGTGAGGGAAATCGATGTGCAGGTCTTCTAATGATCTAATCACATTCTTACCTAGATCAACTCAAACAATACAATCCAACCAAAAGAGGAACAAAGTCCGCAACAAATAAGCACCCACAAAGGATATAAGGGATTAAGAATATACCCAAGCTCAAACGGATGAGGTCCATGGCAACCTGCGTTGATTTGGCAAAATCGACAATGGTAGTCAATGTTTGCTTGAGATTCACATCATGGGCATCCCATCCATCTTTGATTCACATCACGGGCAACCCATTCAGCTCTTCATCCCACCACAAATGTTAATTAAGTGTCGCAATTATAATGTCGTCTTATAATGCCCATACCGTACCGTGAAGGAAAATAACAGATTTTGTTGATTCCGTCTACTTCCGTGCATACCCAGTCTCTCCTTCATTCATGAGTTATAACTTTCTTTTGTTTGCCTAGTTCAAAAATTGAGAAAATATTAACTAAATTTTAGGGGCATTATAAAACACAGATCCATGACCCTTGTCCAAAATAGGAGAAATCACTTCCATCTGAAGGGAAACAAAGTAGGAGCTCGAAAAAGCTTGCATGTTAAAAAAGCACATTCAAAGATAGCGTAAGCCAAGTTACCCAACATAAACCAAGCTAGACAACAACATATTATTTTGGGGGCATTATGAAAGACAGATCCATGACTCTTGCTCGAATAGGAGAAATCAGTTCCCTCTGAAGGGAAACAAAGTAAGAGTTCAAAAATGCTTGCGTGTTTAAAAAGCATGCACTTTGATAAGAAAAAGCTTGCATGTTAAAAAAGCACACTCAAAGATAGCGCAAACCTAGTTACCCAACATAAACCAAGCTAGACAACAACATATTATCAATCTCTTGGAGAATTCATTAGTGCACCAATATACATGGGTTTTGAGTAAGCTTTGTAAACAATAAAGAAGAAAGTAAGCGCAGCCCGGAACACATATTATCAAGGAATACAACATCAGTAAATGCCTCTCACGTGAAACAGGAAATCGAACGCTCACCCAAGTGGTGTTATTCAAACCCCTTAGCTTTAAAGTCTTTCATCTTTCCATTTATATCGACAGAAACACAACCAACTTGAGCATGTATTTTCAAGGTGAGAGTAAGGCCAACGGAGGTAAAACGAAGGTAGTACCATAACATCCTCACATGAACAAAGAAAAAATAGCTAGAGTATTTTGCTATCACCTATAATAGCCACATTCTTTGAAGGTGGCAGTCAAGGTAGAAAAGAATAAGAATACAAGGAATTGTACATTGAATCACTTATTCAAACAGGTAATAGGCAATAAGTCCAAAAACTGGTAATCTGTGAAATTCATTAAGATACTACACAAACCAAAGCATATTTACATCACCACAATCTGTGAAAAAAAAAAAAACCCCTTTTTCATGTGGGAGAAACTTCTTGAACAAATGGACTAAATAGATAAAGATAGCCATATACCGTACATTTGCACGACAAATGAACTAAATAGAATCACGCCAATAATATAACTAATGAATCACGCCCATAGTACAACTAATGAACCACACAAATAGTACAACTAAACAGAACCTGATATGTACTGAACGTAAACAAAGAATAAAAGAGAATAAATATACTGAAAGTAACCCTGGTATGCATAACCTTCTTTAATCGAGCAGATTTACCAATTTTTTGAAGAATAAACAACGGGTAACACAATGAAACTTACATCATTGTAGAAGAATTTGCATTTCTGCCAAAAGTACTTCCCCATGCAAACTATGTCGAGGATCTATGTGTCCAGTGTGTTCTGTTCAATCATAAATCAGAGAAGGGGGTATTAGCAGGTAAGAATTAGGGAACAATCTTATCTCATCTCAACAGGGAAAAGAAGAGCAAAAGGGGAAATAGCAAATAAAAGAACAAAGACAACACCATTGCTTCATTATTGCTATGCTTACAATAAAAAATCTCATCACAATAGGGTGCCCTGATTTTGCATTTCCTCCTGTAATGAATGCACCTAAACATCCCAACCCATCACAAAATTATCAAGGAAAATACCCTAATCCGAATAAACACAAATAAGATATTGAATTCAAAGAGAAATCCCCAAAATGTTAAGATTCAAGCTCCATTGGAGACTCATTTTTGGTGAATATCTCTAACCCATGAGAGGATGATTGATGCTCAAATTTAGTCCCTATTCTCTAACCCATTTGAAGAAGCAAGTAAACCAAAAAAATACAAAGCTTATCGAAACCAAACATGCCTATTTCCGAAGGAAAAATAATAATCATCTAGTAGGGCATTCTTAAAATAAAATAAAAACAAACAAACATCAAACCACTGGTACAAATATATCTCCATAGACTAAATACTTTTTTTTTTTTGTCATTCGTTAAACCTAATCTACTCTATCCTAGTGGAATTGGGGAGGGGGATGGGTGCATAGGGGAAAAATATCTCCATAGACTAAATACATTAATTCAATTTATTACCCATAATCAAATTTGTTAACCAAATAGCATTCTAAACTATATATTCTTTGACCCAAAAAAATTAAATTAGTCCTCGTCTAGGGTATAGGACCCAGAATCAAATTTGTTAACCAAATAGCAAAAAAAGAAGTAAAAAAAACCATCTTTAGAGTTCAATTAGAGGTGCAAGGAGCCTCCATCTCATGCTCTTCATCTTCTTCTCGACAAATCCTGCACTCCCTCACAATCTTTTTCATAGACCCTTTACCTCAAAAAAAAATAATAATAACTAATTAAGTTTAAATATTGATTACTTTGACTAAACGATACACCAAGATTTAAAATAATAATTAAAAAAAAAACCTAATGACCAAAACCCTAACCTAGTATGCAGAACCTTCAGTAGTACTCTTAATCCCAAAATCATCCAAATTAGTCTTCCCAAAAATAATAGCCCCACTCTCCCTCAACTCGCCACAGCAACTGATACCCTTCCAGAACCCTAGACGTGACAGTCGTCGGCATGTCCGGCAACCAAAACTTCTAGCCAATGGGCCCACCTCTTTGTTCTACTCAATCTCCCTGTCGATCTCGTCGGCCTCCCTCAACATGGCATCGGACACGTGGAGGAAGCTGTGGAGGTGGGGCTCGGTCCGCGGCGGAAGGTCGAGGGCGAGGAGGAGAGAGGGGTGTGACAAAATCAGAGTCCACACTTGCAACCATAGATGGCATGAGATTGTGTCAGAGAGAGAGAGAGAGAGAGTGTGTGTGTGTGTGTGTGTGTGTGAGAGGGCGCACTGTGTTTGAAGTTTGAATGGGGGGGAGGTATTGAGACGGTGGGGTGCAGAGGAAGCTCCTCTCTTTTACACCTTTATGATCCAATGGTAAAAAGGTGCTCAGGAAATATGGATAGATCTAATGGTTGAACAATGTAGGGGATATAGATTTTCAAAAAACATGAGCTTCCTTATCATAGAGATATATATACTAGGAGCAGACGCAGTATATTTTGATTTTAGGCTAAAAAAGTATCGTTCCCTAAGAATCATACTCACTCGCACACCCAACTCCTCCCAAAATCCATCTTTTTAGTGAAGCAACAAATAGCGTCCACCTAATAAATTCTAGCAAGCGTATTTTAAGAAAACTATGCTTATATACACAAAATGAAACCAACGCAATCCAATCCACCAAGGCATTTCTTATAAAAAAAAAATGCATTACATTTAGCAAAAGCTCCCTAAAAAATAATCTTGGGAGGTTGTTTCTTTACATAAGTACAATTAGGAGTCAAGACACATGCCTTGCAAAGGGAGAGTCTACACCCTATTATGTAGTTAATTGACAATTGTCTTACTTTTGTTGAAAGAACCTCGTTGCATAATTTCTTAACCACGAAAATTCAAATTTTCAGACAACCTAAACTTTAACCCTTGCATACGCCAACAGTCAACACAGCCCAAGTGTGCACCCCGTCGTTCTCTTTCTCTGTACAAACCAAATCCAATCATTTATTTCAAGACTATAGCAATTCCGAATTCTATTTCTAAATTCGGCAAATCTAAGTCAAATTCAAGAAAATTTGTAAGAACCAACCTTTTAAAATTTAAGCACACCAGCCAATACTCTGCATCAACTAAATCAGTAAAAATCTAAGCACAACAGCCAATGCTCTACATTTAACAACATAAGAGCAAATATAAGCACACCAGCCAGTGCCCTGCATTTAACAACATGAGTACAAATCTAAGCACACCAGCCAGTGCTCTGCAAAATAAGTGAATACTTACAGATCTGAAGCCTCGTGATTTGACGTACTTGAGTGGTATTTCTGCACAAACATAAAAAAATAAACTAAGTTGGGCTCATTGACGAAGAGCAAATATTCATTGACGAAGAGCAAATATTCATCGATCTATTTAACTTGATTCAGCAAATAACGAACTGATGGCATAAATTGAAATAATAAAAATTATCGTTGGATCCTAAAAAGCCTTCTCACAGCCTAGATCGCCATATTAAAGATGTTGAAACCCACACCTGTACCTTCCAAGAGCTACCAGAAAGGCCAATGGGAGACATCCTTATTGTGGATGCTTCTGAAACCATACCCAAACAAAGGTCACAACCAACCAACATTAGTTATAAGACTTCAAAGAAACTAAATGATTTCTAAACAAATTGAACCTGAAGCATCTCTATAGCATCCAAAGAAACTAAATGATTTTTAAACAGTCATGTAGTAAAGACAGTAAAATGCAGTTTCAATTTATATGGGAAATAACAACAAATATACACACAACTATTGTCAAAAGGCTTTACAAAAAGCCGCTTTCCGTTGACCACAACCAAAGGTAGGTTAGAAGACTTCACAAAAGAGGGTCATAAATAGGGTCTTCTTGTCAAAAATATGTGTTTGCTTCACAAAATTTCATACGCATGTAGACATTCTCTTCCCAAGAAAAGCTTAGACTCCTCTGGTATTTGAGAGGCTTAAACTTCCTTTCCATGACTCTCCAAAATGTTTTGAGTATCAACTTCTATGTACCAGTTCAAAGCATGCACCACAATATGTTAAGAGGCGGAGGGGGTGTAGAAAGCAAATGTAGCCTTATTGTTCCTTGCAGACCGCAAGTTCCGAATACGGGATTCTTTTTAGAAGATCGTACCAACTTTTCGTCCATCCAATGTAAGGCTGAACATTGAGAATATAGAATGTCCATCTTGCCAAGATAATGTTTGCCTAAAATAATATGTGTAAGAGTATGAACTTTTGAACTCGTAGGGATATCTTCAATGTCAACACCACAAGAAATATCCTCTTAGAAAATTTGGCTTGTAGGAGTCGACCTACAAATATTGTGATCCACATAACCAATTTGAGGGTGTTCCAATTGTAAATTTAAGGATATTATCTTAAAAAATTAAGCATGTTTTACCAGTTTCTTTGTGGAGCAGACGATGTGCTTGGCAAGGACATCGAACATGGGGAACTGTTCCTTGTTCTAAGCAAGTAGGATCCCGGCTCAGTCACTATGTTAGCCAAATTGGTAGAAACAATGTGCGTAACCCTTTGACGCTTTTGTGCAGGCTCAGTCACATTGGTAGAAACGGTTCTTTGTTCCAAGCAAGTATGCCGGTAATTGGCTATGCAAACAGAGGTTATCTGTTGTGCTGATTGAAGACATTGTTGCTTTTGTGGAAGGTCTACTCCTAAGCATTGTCCAAGGGGAATCGCAGTGCATTGTTTTAATCTCTTTTCTCGATCTTGTCGCGCACGTTGGGCTAATGATAACTTTGATATAACATTATCATTGAGTGCCTATAATATGAGACTTGTTATACATGGAAGTTGAATTGAGAGGTCAAAAAAGTTACACCAAGAATCTACGGATTATTAAGTAAAAGTATATGGTCGATAGATAGAAACAACTATAGATGACTTCCATTGTGATTGGTCAAAACGAAAATAAACAACTATAGATGACTTCTATTTGGACAAACATTCAGTAGAATCTCTAGTATATTGTAAACTTTCCATTCAACTTATGATGGGTTTAGTTGCTAAATCTCTTTAGGCACAGGCAATTCCTAGTATCTCTATGAAAACAAACATCAAGAATTAATGTAAGGAAAGTCATACAGAGGCATTTTCTTTTCCTCTCTTTTCTCGATCTCGTCGCGCCTATTTGGCTAATGTTGCTTTGGATATAACATTATCATTGAGTGCCTATAATATGAGACTTGTTATGAAATCTTAGTGCAAAATGATAGTCCACAAATACAGCAAAACATGATAACATTCTCATTGAGTGCCTATAATATGAGACTTGTAATGAAAGCTTAGTGCTAAATGATAATCCACAAATACAGCAAAACATGATAATCGATCATGTTTTTTTATTGTTTATGGAGTTTATTCACTATATATTCTACGAGTCTACGACAAACTTCAATAAATTTTTAAAAAGTCGTACCATGGAATTTTCTTGGCCCCTGTTTGCATATGGTGCATTATGTTTTCCCTTTCCCATAAAGGTTCCCTTCAGTTTTTCCACATCGATTGCATCTAACCTTCTTTTCTCCTATTGAAAAATAGGTGACATGCATCAGTAATGTTTAAAAATATGATAAGAAAACAAATTTAGTTGGGGGATATACCTCACAAATACGAATCTCCAGCTCATCACGGATTACAACTCCAGTTATGTGATGAAGAAGATCACCCTATGCATGGAAGTTGAATTGAGAGGTCAAAAAAATTACACCAAGAAGGTATGGATTGAAGGAGAAGAGTAAAAGTATATGGCGGGTAGAATCAACAATAGATAACTTCTAATGTGATATAAATTTGGACAGACATTCAGTAGAGTCTCTATACTAATGTAAACTTCACACTCAACTTCTGATGGGGTTTACTTGCTAAGTCTCTTTAGGCATGTCAATTCTTAGTATCTCTCTATGAAAAAAAGACATCAATAAATGTAAGGATAGTAGTACCAAGGCATTTCTTTTACTTGTTCGCACATTTAGACTTTTGTTTCCCCTTACCAATAGAGTCTGCCTTAAGTTTTTCTGCAACTTTTGCTTCAGAATTTTGTTTCTCCTTTAAATAAATAGGTAACATGCATTAAGAAATGTCTAACAAATGGTAAAAAAATTTTGAATCTGGAGGAAGTAGTTCACAAAACTAAACCGATACCAACTTTGATAGAGAATCAATAAGGACTCAATTCAATAAAACAAAACCAAACATCTAAGCAGAGAAAAACTCTCTACGGATAATTATTGTGGGCATACTTGACAAATACGAAGTTCCAACTCATCGCGGATCACAACTCCACTATTTCTACTTTGACGAAGTTCAACGTACAAGGTGATTTGTGAGAGGTTAAAGAAGTTATATGAAAAAAGATGTAGACTAAATGAGAAAAGCATAAAGGGGGCTTGAATTAAAATTTTCACAAATAAATACCAAATCCCAGAAGTAAAATTTGGGTAGAAAAGCCCGAAGACTTGTACCAAGGCATTATCTTTCCGCTTATCCGCACCTGTAGCCTTTTGTTTTTCTTTTCCCATACGGTTTGCTTGTAGTTTTTCTGCAGCTATAGCTTCAACCCTACGTTTTTTCCTTTTAGCAAACAGATAACATGCACATGGGTAAGGTGCAAAAGAATAATATGAGGAAATGATAAGATAAAAGACTCAATTGGTGGACGTACTTCACGAATACGAATGGCATTAAGTTCTTGCTCATCGCGGATAACAACCCTGACAGTGTTTTTTGGAGGAGTTCAACCTATATATCCAAAGTTATTTGGGAGGGGAAAAAAAGTCAAACCAAGAAGATGTAGACTTGCATAAGAAAAGAATTAAGGGAGCCTTCAATTACAGTTTTGTGCAAGTGCTTGTCAGCCTGTTCAACATGAGAAAAAGAACAAAGAAGATGAGAATTCATACATAGATACGCCAAGTATGCTTAACTTGTATTGGGACAAATGACTTACTTGACCAAAAATAGTGATGTTATCCATGATTCTAGAGTTAGCTTAGACCTTGATGGATCCTCAATAAGTTGGTACAAGTAGTACTGCAAAACCTATAAAGTTTCATAATAAAGCCAGCGACCTATGTAGCACGGACACGGACACGGGACACGGACACGACACGACACCGACACCTCGACACGCCAATTTTCAAAAAATGGGGGACACGACACTTTGAGGGACACGTTATATATACATATATATAAATTAAAAAATATATTCAAATTAGATAAAAGTTTAATAATATTATAACAAGATAGCCCAAAATCTGATCACAGAAAGAGAAAGAAAGAGAGAACACATTCAAACAAAGAGAGTGTCCCCCAAAATGTCCCTAAAGTGTACACTTTGATCCATTTTAAAAGTCCTTTCTAATTGCATTTTTACCCCCCAAAGTGTCCCTAAAGTGTCCTGAAAGTGTCCGTAGAGTGTCGGACCCCAAATATTGGAAAAAAAAAAATAGGACACTCCGGGAGAAGTGTCGGACACGTGTCCGGGAAGTGTCCAGGAGTGTCGGTGTCCGAAAAGTGTCCGACACCGGTACGTGAGCTCCAACAAAGTGTCCATGCAACATAGCCAGCGACGGATTAAAGATACGTTAGGTGCACGTGCCAATTATAATGTTTTTTTTTTTATCGGCAAAATTTTTTTTATTAATCAACGAACCGAAACTACAAAGATTAAAAGGCATCACAACCAACGATCTACATCCCAACTATGTTGGCACCTAGATCGAGGACAATCATATGCCACGCACCACGAAAGGAAGAAGTTGGCGAGAGGCCAACCAAAAACAAAGATCCACAAAAACCATACACAGCAGCAAGAACCCCAAAACACACAGGGGAATACAAAACTGGTAGATAACCTTGCATGATAAACATGAGCACATTGACGACTTTATGATCTTCACACTACTCCTCACAGCAACTTAACCCCCAGCAGCAAACGACCCTTTGGATTCATCATGAATCAAAGAGTTGAGCATAGCGGACTTCACCTATTAGAGCAGTACCCAACGATAGAACTATGAGCCATGATTAAAACAAGATACATTAGAGCTGGACCCACTATAGAACTGTGAACAAGCAGCTTCAACAGCAGACTTGATAAAAGCAGAGAGAGAGAGAGGGTGCAGAATCGAAGGACAAGAATCCCAATCTTCTATTGCCCCCCAAACACCATGTATGGAAAAAGCTATATCAAAGGAAAAGAAATCCCAAACATCTATAGCATCATCAGTACTAGTTTGAATCTGCCATCATAAATATAAGACTTGATAATAGCAGAATGGAAGCAATATCAAAGAACAAAAGTCCCAATACTCTATTGCAAACCTCAAAACATCAGTCATGACTAGAGAAAGCAGTATCAAAGATCCTAAGATCCCATCATCTACTGCAGCAAACGCATAAACATAAAAACTGAAACAATGAACTCCATCTTCTGCTAACACCAGCACTCACCCAATCAGCAACAAATCGAAACACCCACAAAACATTACACCACTTGGATTTTACTCACCTTCAGTTTTCTGATCCCTTCAATACCCCTCTGTATGTCTTCCACAAAATTATCTTTAAAGTCATAACAAGCTTTTAGCCACATAGCAATCTTTGTCTTGATGTTATCCCCCAGTATCCCCTCCTCATAAATCTTGTTTCTGAAAATAATATGGTTTCTCTCTATCCAAATGGACCAAATGATTGTATAAAAACAAATTCCCCAACATCCTTGCTCCATATATTTAAACTTGTTTAAAAATCACCAACAAAGGAGATCATACAGGTTTGCAAGACAAAAGGGGCATAATCCAAGATCACCATTCTCAAGATCAAGAAAGTTTCTAACAAGTTCAGCTTCTGTAGCAATTTTATCTTGCAATGCCTCTGGTGAAGATAAAATACTTGCTATTTATGATCTCCTCCACTTTGAAAAAGTTTCTGTTCCAGATTGAGACAATACCCCAGATAATCCTTCTGCCCCCACAACTGCAACTTTAAATTCAGCATCATACCACAATCTTTGAACAAGAAATTCGTCAACCATCTCTAATTTGGATTCTTGGACCAACTCCACTAACTTTCTGGCACTCCTCTTCTTCATATCACTTGACAAACCCCTGATATTCCACGACACCAGCTTCATTACTGACCTCAACCTCTTCAATTCCTTCTTAAAGCCTGATATCTGTTTTTGTGCTCCTCAATTTTAAATTGTACCATCCTTTTTACCAACTCGTCATCACTTTCATGTTGGATAACCCCCAATTTCTTACTCGTTGCAACTGCTTCCTTAAAGCTCTCGATGATAGCTTGACTTCTGTGAAGAATATCCTCCGAATTAATTGAGCCTGATTGTTCACTTTGGTTGAGAGGCCCCTAAATGATAGCACGATTCTCTTTCCCTGTACCCAATCTGCTAGCCACACCCCCAGAGACAAGTACTTCAAACAGTTGTCTTCTCTTTTTAACTCTAATCTCCTTAGGTTTGGCATTTACTTGAGGATTGGTATCCATTTGCTCATCTGTCGCAGCTTCCTGCACTATTTGGACTTCAGGGGTTGGAATATGACCTTGATCATGAGTGTCATCAGTTTGTTCCAATAGGTGCTCCTCCGGGTCCACTTGTTGATCCTTGATTCCTATTGGTTAGTTGCTATTATCCAGAGTATCACCCACATTAGACTCTTCAACTTCTTGGACTAAAGGGTTCGAAATAATAATAGCATTCCTTGGAACAATCACATATCTTGAGCTACCAACCTTGACCAGTAAAGTGGTTGGCAAGTCCTCTTTCATAACTGCATTGTCTGCTAACTGTGTATCCACCTCAGCCAATTTTGATTGGTATCTTCTCTGACCGCCAAGTCCTCTTCATTTCCGGAGACCACCATACTGGACATGGGTTTTGTTGCCGGAGTAGAAATGTGGCTTTTGATCCAATCACGTGTATGTTTCTCATTGAAAGGATCGTCACAATCCTCTTCCCAAACCCTTACAGTGTAATTTCTACCTCTTACAGTAATATTTATCCATTCATCAATATGATCGATATTCTCCGTTGTAATCATCATTCTCCCCCCATCATAGGATTCCTCTATCAACATCTCCTGATCAAGTGTAATAAAATCTCCCCAAATTTCTCTGATATGTTTAAAGCTAGACAAGTTCCAAAAATTAAGTGGGATACCACCTCTGCATTTGAGCCACAATAGTCTTGATTTCCCACTAGGTTCTCTCCATTCCATGGTTTGAGAGATTTGAACCAACCCAAGATCTTAGGGTTTGTTAAAGCCTCTGATCTATCTTCTTTGGACTGGATGGTAACAATTAAGACCATCCCACCCAGCGATTTGACTGAAACATCTTGAAAATTAAGATCCTCAAAAGCTTGTTGTACTATTTCAGTCGTAGTGATTTCTAAAAGCCTAGCAATAGCACTTGTCATCAACCAACCCGAGGCAGTAGGTTGAAGATTTAATGTAACCCTTTTCTCAATCTCCTTACAATTCTCCTGATTAGGGATCATGCTAGAAACAGTATGGAAATTAGGTTGAGGAACTGAGGTAGACATTGGCTTAGCTCTTGATGGCCTGAACTCTTCCTGAAATTGAGAAAACTTAGCCCTTTGATCCCTAGCATCATCTCAGATCTGAAAAGCAGTACGAACTCTCATAGATCCACTACAATTGATTCCACTGTCATACCTTGCCATTTCCACGATAATAATTAGGCCACCAAAACGTAGCCCATTTGCATTGGCGACGGCTAAACTAGCATCTCTCTGATTCCGATATCTAACGAACCCAAATCTGTTCCCCGTTCTCCTGCTCCTTCTGTGTGGTAAGATCGCCTCGTCAATGACACCATATTGAGAGAATACCAATTTGAAACATGGAACCCCGCAGCTGTTGGGTAGATTGTCAACATAAACTGTGAACTCACTGCGGCCATAACTCCGACAGGCTGACGGAAGTTGCCCAAGCAACCAACTCTCTCACACTCTCTCTCTCTCACTCCCCATATTGTGTTTGTTACTGCTCTTGACAAGTCACAAGTCACAACTACTGCCCTTACTACCTCTACTTATCATTGTAAGAAGGAAAAAAAAAAGGTTTGATTGGCAACTATTGTCAGTTTAAAATCTTCTCTAGGGCATTTTAAAGTAAGGTAAGACCATAAGGCAATTGAAAAATCACTACTTATTCATGAGTAGGCCAATTATGTAGAAAAGTCTTCACTGACATTAGGGATATAATGGTTTTGGAAGCCAACAGTTCAACTAATTGTGGGTGTCTAGAAGAAATATACAAAGATTAACCAACAGTTGAGACTCTAAATATTAAAGTAAGATACACATAGTTGATTATCTAAAAAGCTTACAGCTAGGGGAATTTCGAAAAAAATACGCATAAGGTACACATAGTATTGGACTGCAAAGCAAACAAGGTATATGATTAGATACAGCGACTTCGAAAGTAGTAGTTTAGCAGGCAGTAAAGTAATCCACAAATGCTGTTGCTGTTGGTCTACCATTTGTTCGCTAATATATAATTTACATATCAACCATTAACCACAAACTCAACTTCATATATTACCACAGAAACAAGACTTCTTCAAATGATAAAGCCACTCAGAAATTTACCTTATCAAAAAGGCTCATATCAGTTTTAGCATCTTTTTTAGGCTTTTCCGACACTGCAAAAACTACAAAAGGGGAGTCTTGAAACAGATCTTCCATACCAGAAGAAGAATGTGTCTTCATAGCATCTGCTTCTATAGAGCCAGTTCTATCAACTCCTGATCCTTCAGCAGCCGCTGCCAAGGGTCAAGAGCCATGATTAACAATCAATGTACATAAGGTCACAGCAAAAGTAAAAACAATCTTGTTCAAATGAGGCAAACAAAGACTTACATTGGAAACCTGCCCATGCATTATCATCAGCAGAGGCAGCCTCTGAGCTATTTACACTAGGACGATCCATTGAAAGCATGTTGAAGATAGCAGTAGCAAAATAACCTTTCGAGGCAAGAGACAGCTAGACTACATTCTACCTCCTGCTTTGTTGATTCAGAAGACACCACTATTGGTTCCGACTTCTTCTCAGTGATCTGTTGAGCCTTTGGCGGTAGAACACAAACAATGAAAGATCGTATTCAACATACTGGTTCGGGTCCTTTAGAGAGTACATGTATACTAATCCTCGTAGTAGCCGGAATGCTGTGCCTTGTACGATGCTTTTGAAAGTTTTTTCCCTTACCTCAGATGAATTTTTAGAATTGCTACCATGGTGATGTCTGCTCCTATCCCCAAGTATCCGCCGCTGCACAGAAGCCTCATCTTCCAGAGGTCTAGCAGGTGACTTTGTGGTGTTGTCTTTAGGAATATATTTTTTATCTTCATACCTTAATTAAAACATTACAGGGCTTTTCCTCTTAACGCTGAACAGTTATAGTAAGACAGCAGCAATTTATTATTTATTTTTTTGGTCAAATGGAAATATGAAATATGTCTTTTGCCAAGGTGAATAGTGTAATGGAAGGTAAAAAAACATACTTAGCACGAGCTCTGCTTTCCAATAGCTATTTGACTTCTCATTCCCCATTGCTTCATATGGGAATTATACTATCAACAACCGCTATTTTTCCTGATCTTAGACCGTCATTGAACAAAAGAGTTGAGCTCGTGTATTCAAGAGAAGCTTACACTGAATAAATGCAACCTGTTCAGGAAGCCATGTGACTAGGGTAGCAGATCTCACATGTGAAAGAAACCATTAATAAAGATGCATAAAATGGCTTTTAACGGACCCAACTGATAGACAAATTTCTCAATGGTATCAATGCACAAACTATCACCTTCAATATGTGGACTCCAAGACTTCTGTGGATTCCAGAACATTGCATGCATATGAAGATGCCAAGATTAACACTAGCCCACCGTGACCTCTGCATGAAAAATGAGTCAATACAATACTCAAAAATCAAAATAGATAGTAGTTATTTTCAATCAATGGCATGTACATACTTCACAGGTAAGGAATTGACACCAGACAACAGGTCATAGTTCTTTATATTCTAAGTATAGTTTCCGGCCCAGTATTTGTGATTCTTCTGCTCGTATTGCAAGACATAAGTGGTTTCACACACCTACATAAGACAAACGATGGGGTTCAAACCGGGAGCTAATCTTGGTTCTTCCATACATAATATTGGCATAATTTTGCTATCGATTTCGTCATTTTTCATAGTTTCCAGAAACTTGCATTTGCAGTCAGCACATTCCCTATTCTCTGGCAATTTAAGAAGCCCTTCCAGTATCTGAGGATGAGAAAAAATAAAAAAACAGAGTCAATTAGTCAAATGTACATAAATTAAAGGCTACATGCTATGGAGAAAGAATGGCAAGTTGGCAACAATAGAAATTATGTTTCTTAAAGGAGGCGGGGGCCTTCAATCATGACGAACCAATCAGAAGGGCCAAGTCCTCCAATATTATATATTCAAAGGCCAAAAAGAGGCATGAGAAAAGAACAACAAAAGGTAACTACCAATATAGAACCGAACCAACAATTTGTGCAACAATAAATGAAAATCTTTCTTTAGTTTCTATTGTTTGCGAAGGCCCTCTGGGAATTAGTTAGGAATTTGCAGAAAAAGACAGCGTTCAAGAGTCAAAGTCCTTCGCAGACGCATCGAATTTAGCACCAGACTACAGTACTGGACTATGGCATCCATAATAGCCTGACTTCCTCACCAGCATACAGCAACTTAGGGTCCTACACCACCAGCTAAGATTTTGAATACTTCTTTTGTTTATGCTAACTCACTCTTTTTTCTATACCCTCTGAGAGCATCCAAGTTGCATTTCTTGATTCAAAACGAATTGAAGTGTAGGGATTCAAACCACTGGAGAATAGAAACTGATAGCATTTATGGCAGGCAATAGAATCAATAGACGGGCAGTGGTGATAATCATGCAAAGGCTGCAGCAGTAAAAGAGTAAGACACGGGCATAACTTTCTGTCTCAAAAAAAAGGATGGGACTAAGAGAGAACGTGTCCAACAAATGTTGTGCATACGCCTCCATGACATCAGCATGATAGCTCATCAAGAATAGCATTTTCTGCCTCCCTGGTGAAGTTTGCCGAGGAAAATACTTCAATTCTCATGTTATTAACCGGATGACGCCCAATTATAAAGAACCAAGAGAAAGTTAAGTCAAGCAAGAACACTTAAACATTTACACAAAATATAGAGCTGAACCACCATAAGAGATTAGCAAAAGAGAAGCAACGCAATTATGATGGGGAAAGGGTAAGATACGGGTTTGAAATGAAGACCAAACAATAAGGAAAACAGAGAAGTGCCGCCTCTACAAAATACAAATAGTGTGCACATAGGAAGGACCTTCAAAATGCTAGCTTTCTGTAAATGGATTCCTTCAGCATGCTATGACAGTTTGTTGCAGCAGCATCTCAGGATTTTGAGAAAAACCCATGCCAATAAAGAGAAATCATATCCTTTTGTAACACCAGAAGATGAGACGGGGGATGCTGATGGTGTTTTATTTGTTCCGGCAGGTGCCACAGTCGACCGATTTTTCTCTTACAATAAATTCAGAAGCATTTTGCCTCATATTATAAATGTTGCAAAGGAGAAAAGGGAAAGGATAAACTTGAATATTCCATACAAATGCACAGGATATCTGCAATACATGGACTGCAGAAAGTGTCGGGTAAGGGTATATCATGTATATCTCTATGTCAGATTTATGTCGTTTTCGTATCAAGGATACGAGGACACCACAGAATACTTCTTTTCGTTGAGATATTTCTTTGACTTCATGACGTAAAATGTGAATTGCTATACAAGATGTGAAGACAAGTATTGCCCGTAGCTTGTGGAGCTTTAGAAGCATTTCCATGGAAAAGTAGATTCCGAAACAAACATTAACACCGGTAACGAGTTATGATGAAAAACAAAGCATGATCAGTCAATCACAATAAAATCATTTTCAAATTCTAAAAAGCATATGTGATTCATCAAACATCTGGTTAATAAAGACATCAATGTGACCCTTGAAAGATAGTGGAAAGTACCTTGCTGATGGAAACGGACAAAGGTCCCAACTAGCAATGTTGATCCCATGCTTCCCATCTGTCTCAAAGGCAGAAATAAAATGAGTATTCGGACTCAAAACAAACAATAAAAACGAAGACTTTCAAATATTCTACCTGCAGCATGTATTTGAGTAGCACATTATTTCCAGCAGCAGGTGTCATCATTCAAGGCAACTGGAAACCAACGTTTGGCCAGTTTGGGGCGGGCAAGGTTGTACCATTTGTCCCTGGTGGTTGTGCAGTTCTAGCAAAATTTGGCAAAACACCACCTGATTTAGCTGCAGCAGCCATAAGAAGGGATTGTTGCTATTGCAACATAGCAATTTGCTAGTGGTGAAGAGAAAATGGCAACACCATATTGGACTGCAAAGCAAACAAGGGATATGATTAGATACACCGACTTCAAAAGCAGTAGTTTGGCAGGCAGAAAGTAATCCACAAATGCTGTCGTTGTTGGTCTACCATTTGTTCGTTAATATAGAACCAGGAATTGCCCGTGCCTAAAGGCACGGCGCAATGCATTTGAATGACAATAAAATCGAACTATCCTTCCCTATGTTGACCACCTGTGAACGAATTTTCGAGAAGTCATTTTGTCAAGAATTCTCGTCCCTGAAGGCACTTGCTAATAGCCCTGACGCAACTTGACTCCACCAAAATTTTCATTATGGTATCACAAATTCTTACCTGTATAAAGAAAATCCAAAATTCCAAATCCAATCAGTTTCCAAATGGATTTTCAAAGTCATCAAGGAACAAATGGCTATGTATGCAGTCTCGTATTGGCAACTGAATAGAATGGGTGCTGTTCATGGCTGTAGAGCCAATTTTATCAGCTGTTGATCCTGAATTAGCAGCCGCTGCAAAGGGTCAAGAGCCAGGATCAACAAGCAATGTAAGGTTACAGCGAAAGTAAAATCAATGTTGTTCAAATGAGACAAACAGAGACTTACATTGGAAACCTGCCCATGCACTATCATAGTAAAGGCAGCCTCTGAGCTATTTACACTAGGACCATCCATTGAAAGCATGTTGAAGAGATCAGTAGCAAAATCAATTTTTGGGGCAGAGACAGCTGGACTACATTCTACCGCCTGCTTTGTTGATTCAGAAGATGCCACTATTGGTTCTGACTTCTTCTCAGTGATCTGTTGAGCCTTTGGCGCTGGAGTAACCTATATGCAAGCCAATTAGGCAAGGCTCACCATTTCAAAGCTACGAGGAACATAAACAATGAAATATCATACTCAACATACTGGTTCAAATCCTTTAGGGATACAGGTATACTAATCCAATCCTTGCAGTAGCCAGAATGTTGTGCCTTGTACGATGTTCTTGAAGGGTTTTTTTCCGATCCTCAGATGAATTTTCAGAATTGCTACCCTGGTCATGTCTGCTCCTAACCCCAAGTATTTGCCGCTGCACAGAAGCCTTGTCTTCCAGAGCTCTAGCAGGTGACTTGTGGTGGTATCTTTAAGAACCCATCTTTTATCTTCATACCTTAATTAAAACATTATAGGACTTTTCCACTTAAGGCTGAACAGTTAGAATAAGACAGCAGAAATTTATTGTGTTTTGCCAAGGTCAAGGTGAATAGGGTAATATAAGGTAACAAAACATACTTAGCACGAATGAAATTCTCAATCCCAACTCCATCATAATTAGGGGGTAGCTCTGCTTCCGAATAGCTATTTGACTTCTCATACCCCATTGCTGCATATGGGGATCATACTATCAACAACCGCTATTTTTCCTAATCTTGGACCAACATTGAACAAAAGAGTTGAGCTCATGTATTCAAGAGAAGCTTACATTGAACAGGTTGCATTTATAAAGATGCATAAAATTGCTTTTTAAAGGACCCAACTGATAGATAAATTTCTCAATGTTATTGTGCATATTCCAGTCTCCTATAAAAGCAAATCAATGCACAAACCATCACCTTTGATATGTGGACTCCAAGTTGTGGATTCCAGAACATTGCATGCATATGAAGATGCCCCGATTAACACTAGCCCACCGATTAACTCCTGATTTTTCGGGAAGTCTTTTTGTTAAGAATTCTTGTGCCTAAAGGCACATGCGAGCGAACGTAGTAACCGTGCAATCTGGCTCCACAAAATTCTCTTTAAAGCTATAAAAATAAAAAGTTTTGCGTATGTTAAATGTTTACCATGACTTTTACCGCCAAGCTATAGAATGAATAAAAGAACACTAAATGCTAGTGTTCTAAAACTCACTACTAGGTAGTTGCTCAGCCAAGCACCTTGGAGCGAGTACTCGACGTTAGTTGGCGAGTACTCAATGAGTAATGCCCACCGAGTAGGGGATTAGTCCCCTCAGCCAGGCACTTTGGAGTGAGTACTTGGCGAGGAATACCGAGTTTTTGAACACTGCAGTAATGCAAATATACGTCTTCTTATGATGCATTTTAATGTTTCAGAAAATTACAATTAACTTTACAAAATCAGAAATGTCTCTATTTACCTTTACATTGCGCATTTCGGGAATCTTCCAAACTATCTCATCACAATCATGAACTCGCTTTCTCGTCAAAAAACCCACCAAATACTGCATTCACATAACTATCGCTCACATAATTATCACATACTAAACCCACCAAAAAAAAAAAAAAAAGGAACAATCAAAGCTCAAATAACTCCTGCCTTTCTCACATTTACACTCGTTAAGGTAAAGTACACCATAACACTTGGTCAAGCAGGCAACTCTCCTGCTAGCATTTCCTATAGACAATAAGGTTAGAGAAGCTTCGTCATTCGCAACCTTAATATGCATTTGACAAAAAGAAAAAGAGAATGATCTCCGAATCCACCAATGGAACAAAGGAGTTACATTCACAACATGGGTAGCTAAATCTTCAGCCAACATCAAAACGACAAAACCTAGAAAAGGAAAAGATTCACACCAAATGTAGGTAACTTTCTAGGTGATTTCCATGAGAGAGCAATCTGAACTTCATAAGGTGGAAGTGATAGTGTTATTGGCGTATAAACTACATGTAGAGGTTTATCACAAAAACCTGAAACATGAAATGAATTTTAGATCCCTATGAACTCGTAGCATCTTGAATTGAAGCTAGGAGAGAGGGGGAGAGAGGGAAGGGAGATCTTGGAAAGAAAGTGCAAAAAAAAGGGTATTGGTCAAAGAGAGCTTTTTGTCAAAATGAGTGAGTTTTAGGTGACATTGAAGTGGGATGAGGGATTGTTTTCAGTAGTTGGATGAGAGACGAGCAATTCATTGGATAGGAATCATTTTAGCCATTAAGAGGATGATCATAGTCCTGGTGATGAAAGCATTATAGAGTGATTACAATCTTGCCCCTAAACCATACAATCACCAATTGTACCTGGAAAGGAAAAAATGAATTAGCATAAAGAACAATTGCATGGTCACTTTCTGCTTATCTATCTCTATCTCAGAATTAGAGGGGGTCGGTGTGGGATCAACATGGACAATGTTTATAGATGAGGGGGTCGGTGTGGGCAACTTTTTATGGGTAGAATCATCATTTCCTCTCATTCCGTCAACGGAGTTGGCCAATTTTTCATTTCATATAATTGAGGGGGTCTGTATGGGGGGTTTTAAACGTTAGGGGGTCTCTCTAGAAAAAAGACAAAGTTGATGGGGTCTTCGTGTACTTTCACCGGAAAAAAAATAATAATAACTTACACAAAATCCCCGTGCCGATACTTTGAAGCTCAACTTGTGATTCAACCTTCAAAATCAAAACAAACTGTGAAAATCCACCAACTCATAAAAGAAAAATAAAGCATTAAAAGCAGAACTCAATGAACATAAATCACCACAATTTGAAGTTCAAGAGTTGGCTCTGAAGTAGAATAGCATTGATGATAATGACTTCCAAGAGGTGGTAGATATTTGGAAACCTGTTACAAACATCGGAAACCGAAAATAGAACCCATAAAAAATTAAGCCATCAGAAAAGAAACAAATAAAGTGTCAATAACAAAGCGTATGCAAAATGTCTAATTGGGAAACTTCTGTCCGACCGTTCTAGTTGGTAAATCGAGAAATAAAGTCATGTAAAATATTGTATCTGGTTTTTCCTCCCCCAATCAATAAAAAAAATTATTTGAACAAAACCAACTAAGAAGACAAATTTTGGAACTGCAAGTGCCAACCATAGCACAACCATCAAAAAAACACAACACCGACCAAGGATTCTAATGTTTAATCATACATCATCACAAAAACATGTTCAATGATTCAAGTGCAATACATTACTGGGGAAAGTTATCAGCTCTTAATCACAAAACTATGTTCTAATAGTAGAAATGTCTAGAGTGTTTAAATGTCACAATTTCATAACATCCATATCCTACAAACATATTAAGCCGCATCAGTCAATGAAGATAACAAATCTGAGGAATCGAATTTTACCCTTTCCACAACAGCCAACAAATAGTTTTCAGAAAATTGACTACCCATGGATGCCCTCGCAACCTCCTACCTCTTCATCCATTATTGGGCATTCAGTCGAACACCTGGTAGTAGCCTATTTTCTAATGGTTTTGCCTGTCTTCTTCCCTAACCATTGGGGTAATAGGAGCTCATATTGTAGTCTAATGAAGTATTGGAAATCATGAAATAACTAAGTTAAATATAGAGTATAAAGAACAATTTAGTCCTATCTCAACCTCTTAAACATGCATTTTTATAAACATATTGAAGGCATCTTTTCGAAACCCAATTGGCTTACCAACTTTTACAAAAACAGAATAGTGAGAGCAAAACTATGAACAAACACATGAGATCTTCAACATATTACATACCAACATTGACCTACTTCTATAAAACCAACATTGATCTTTTTCTATCAAGGGATATGTATTGGAAGCATCAAATGGAATCATACCACGCAAGGGAACTTTGATAAGGACCCGTAGCCACCAAATCATACAGGAAGAGAGGAAAAAAAACTGAAATCAAAATATAAGTTGAGACCAAATGGAAATTTAGACCAAAAGAACCCCTAAAACAGTACCTTTGTGGTCTTGAAACACAGGGTTCCTAATAACCTTTGTGTTCATAAGAAAAGAAAATCAATCAGTTCTTGTCAAAAAAAAAAAAATAACTAGTCAAATATTGAAAGACAAAGGAAAAGAGAAGTAGAATGAAAAAAAAATATGTGCAGGTTGCTCTCCGTGCACACAAAAAAAAAACTTATTAACCATAACCACGGGTACCAGAATAGGACTATGGGAGGAAAGGAGCGTGGTTGGATGGACAGTTGGCGTTGCAAGCGATGGTTGATTTGGGCGTTGGATGAGGGAGAAACGATGTGTGTGTTTTTTTTTTTTTTTTTTTTGAGTATGAGAGAGAGGGAAAGCGTGCGCTCTGTACCTGGTTTTGGAATAGAAAGGTTTGAATTTTTTGACAGCAAAGGAGGTTTTAGGGTTTGAGTGCTCGACAACAAAACTCACGCGTCATCTCAATTTTCAGCCATCAACGCATTACCTTTTTGAGAGCTAAAACAGATCATTGGATTTTTGTCCAAATACATCTTAGCCATCGAATCATTTTCAAACTATTTAGGACCATTGGATTATGATCCAATGACTGGAAATAGAGATGGCTGGCTTCAAGAGAAAAAGCAACGGGAATGGGGATTGTTTTGAACGGTCAGATGAGACAGAGGGCATTTCAATGGTTAGGATTTAAAAGAGACATTTGGACCAATAAAAGAGTGACACATAATGACAGAAAGAGAATGACACGCAAAGAGGGAGACAAGGGGGAGGGAGGCGAGATTTGGTGTCAACCTAGGGCTTGGAAGACGAGTGGAGTAATTGACTGGTGTAGTCGATGTAGGATTTTTTATAAAAGTATAATAACAGTGTAACCCAAATAGTTTGAGTAATTTTATATTAACTCCCAAAAGTTAAAAATATTACATTTTTAGTAGTTTCAATTTCATGATAATTCCCGAAAATTAAAAATATATATAAAATAAAATATACATAGCCACTTCCAACCTTAGGAGCTTTTAGGTACCTCCGTTCCCCCGCCCCTGCTCCCGCTTCGTGCAACCAAAGTCTTGACTGAATATAGAAACACAAAAATTCTTCACAAACAATTGGAGAAAAAGAAGAGGTACCTTGACGAAAATTGTAGTGAGAACTGAGGTTCACAACTAATAGTTGAGTCCTAAAGTAGAATGTAATTGTTCACGTCTTCGAGGGGCTCCCTGAGATGATATTATATCAAACAGTCAAAATATATTAAAGGATCCAATAGTTTGATAGCCTTCAAAAAGAAATCAAATGATGTTTTCGTACAAATGCTATTTAGGAAATAACCATTTCATGAAGATGGTATTCCTAACCATTTCATGAAGATGGTAGAGCACAAACCATATGCAACCAACCTTTTCCGTGACAATAACAAATCCTCAAAATATAAACCCCTGATTCTTGTTGAAAGAAAGAAAGTGCTTAATGAACCCAAAAGGAAAATGTGCCTAGAGAAATTTGAAAGACAAAACAAAAATAGGAGACAAAGTTCATTACTGAGGAAATGATTTACATAGTAAGCACATAAACAAAACACTTGCATGCTATTGTAGAAGTACAATTAAAATGTGTTTCTAAACCTAGTGTCATGAATATATCATTGTGGTTACGAGCACCAAGATCACAATTGGTTTCCAACACAACTTGTGAATTCTAAGGAAAATATAGATCCAAATGGTCAGCACAACATAAGATCCTTGTGCAGAAGGCTCCAGCTATAGCAGAGTAGAGCAAGGTAGCGTGCAGGCAGCCTCACCCTCATTTTTTGTGGAGAGGCAGATTCTCATGATAGGAATTTCTACCCCAAAAATCTATTGAAGGCCAAAGAGTGGAGGGTGTGCTAAGTAAGAATATCAAATGATAGCTACTAACACCAGCATGATGTCAACGGGATGCAACGTTGAGGGGTCAGTGAAAGTCACCAGACTTTTCATAAGCCGAACATAGCTTAGCCAAGAAGTAACCCGCTCATAGAAAAGTAGTCCACCAATTTGTGGTCCAAAGCATAAAACTTGTAAATACCACACTCAGCATGTCATACAATGTGATGGTTTTTTAGATGAAAAAGGCAACAATATTTGAGTGTTATTTAAGTGATGCAACTACTTACAAGGTGTTTGTTATAAAGAATAGGTCCAGGTCCCTGCCATCTGGCGGCGTTGTCAGTTTTACCATCTGAATGGCAAACTCAAGCTCATGGTGAATTAAAGACCTGCAACAAAAAAGAACTTAAATATCAACAATTGATTTGCAATAACTTTCATATCCTTGAGCCTTGCTATGCCTTTATACCGCTGAAGAACCAAGGTGTCTGCGACTAAGGTTCGGGCGATATGCATTCCATGGTCACTAACAGTTAAAGTTCACTTAAACAACCAAAGCGAAACTACCATTAAAAAAACAACACAAAAAATAAACTAAGAAAGCAATTACAAAGAACGGAAAGGGATCTCAATTCATACCCGGGAAAAAATTCAAAAATTAAAAGCACTTTCAGAGAATAAGAACTTTGCAATCGCAATATAGCCTTGGAAGAAAGATCTATCGCATTACGACCCACCCTAAAGGTAAAATCATGCACAGTGTTCTAAAAAAAGGAATTAATCGCTGGCAGGGCCTATACGACTAGATCAGAATAATTGCTACACATGATTAATCCTTGATTACTAATTGCTATGCGCCCTCGAAGGTGGTGGGCCCCCCGACTATCGCCTAGCGACTTTTGGCAATGGTGCTTTAAAAAAAATACAATTTTCTTTCTCTGTCGCTTCCATTTTTAATTGCAAAACATACAATGACCATAACCACAATCAAATGAAGAGGAAAACAAAGAGAACTAAAGTAAGAAATCTGAAAGTTAAAATGCAATAAAAAAAAAAATTTAATTAGCATGTTCAAAACAATCAGAAGAAATGGGCTGAGTTGAGTACCTCCTATGCCAATAACAAACTAAGTTACACCTCATCGTTCAGCCAACCAGCAAAATCTTCCTCTTCAATAAACGGGTATCTATTTTGTTGTCTCTCTTTATTTTAAAGTTTTATTGTGAATGTTCACCCCCACACACCCCACGCCAAAATCCTGACTACGTCCTTGCACAGAGGCATTTCATAAGTTGAACATAGGTTAGCCAAGAAGTAATCCACTCATGGCAGAGTAGTCCACCAATTTGTGGTCAAAAGCACACATCTTGTATATACCATGCTCAGCATGTCATGCAACGTGATGGTTTTTCACAAGAAAAAGGCAACAATATTTGGGACTTATTAAGTAATGCTACTTGCAATGTGTTGGTCATAAAGAATAGGTCCAGGACCCTGCCATCTGGTGTCGTCGTCAACTTTAAACTTTGAAGGGTAAACACAAGCTCATGGTGAACTTGAGTAACATCTAAAATTGATGACGTTTATGCTATGACTTCTAAGCCAAAAAAATGATGTTGAGCCAGTGTTAAAGGCATTTGTCATTAGCCATTATTGTGTAACAATCGTTTTCGATCTAGGCAACAAAATGCAAGCACGTAAACCGATTATGGCACAAAGAGTGAAGATGGCTGGTCTAAATCAATGAGACTATTATTGGACATAGAGATGCTAGATTAGGGAACCATCCTTAACCCTATTTAGCACCATCTCCCATCGGTTGAAACATCTGCAAACAAAAAAACAAAAAGAGACATCATATCAATCAAAACAATAATATATTCTTAATCCCAAAGGTACAGTCAGCCACCTTGGGCATAAAATGTCAAAAATTGTATTGTTAGAAATCTTGTTCGCCCAGGAAATGAATATACTAAAGAGACATCATATCAGCAACTAAAAAGAGAC
Source organism: Rhododendron mucronatum var. ripense (assembly GCA_019656295.1). Classification (NCBI taxonomy): domain Eukaryota; kingdom Viridiplantae; phylum Streptophyta; class Magnoliopsida; order Ericales; family Ericaceae; genus Rhododendron; species Rhododendron mucronatum. Next base: position 1,036,620 of record BPLT01000096.1, on the reverse strand, counting down.
ATCACATCAGTCAAAACCACAATATATTCAAACGGATATTCGTTTCTTAATCCCAAAGATCCAGCCAGCCACCTTGGGCATAATATCTCAAAAATTGTATTGTTAGAGAAATCATGTTTGCCCAGGAAATGAATATACTAATGTTCATTTATCTTTTTCTTTTTTTCCCAGGATCTAAAGGAGGCAAAATACCCTTTCTAACTACAACTGTGGTCAAGTTTTTTACGTCTCAACACTTCAGTCATTCTGGAAGTTCACTTTTTCATATATTACTGAAAGCTCATGTTTGATCTTAAGATGCCAAGTAAAAAAATGAATTGCTTTTTACAAGTACGAGCATTTAACAAAGGATGAAAATAGGTTTCTCAAGACTATGAAATGTTCATAAGATCAATGCGATTAAATCAGAAAATAATGTTAATCAAGGGGATTCTTTGCACACAATAAAACTCAATAGTCGAAATAATATTATCATCCATCCGGAATCATCTAATTGCACTATGAGTGGACAATGATGTATTTCTTCATACCTTAATCGGGCTCCAAAAGCTAAAAAGTGAATCCGACATATACTCATGGACAATTACAAACTCAATCCAGAAATGCTTTTAGCTACAAATAAAGTTAGGCCTTTTCCATAGCATAGCATCAACAAAAGTGGTAATCCACAAGAGGATGAAGAATCTGGAAGTCTTCAACTCCAAATCACCCAAGGCTTCATGCAAATGGAGAGGAGAATGCTATGCACTTTATTTCATTTTATACTGAACCAAATTTTTTAGCCAAGTATTAAAGGTAGAAAATGATTCACAGATCAATGCATTGAAGCTCAGTAGCTCACAATCAGTGCTTAACATAGAGTGTAATGATTAAAGGCTTGTCACTTCAGTAAGCAATCTACTGATCTAAGCTGATGACGGAATCAAAGGGTGATTATTACATACAACAAGAAGTTAAGGTAGGAAGTGTACGGCCCTATATAGTGTATAAAGCTGAATGTCAAAATGGTTGGTCAAGTAATATCAATTGAAGTGAACACCACATCAATTAACAGAAGGAACTATAAATTCTCAAGTGATAACATTACAGATAAAACAAACATATATTTGTGTCAGAACTCTCTAATATAATCAAACTCAGGACTGTACTTGCAGATGGTGCTCACATGAGTTTAAGATTGATTTACTTAGACATGTCAATTTTGGTATTATCTAATGAATTTACACCAATGTCCCAAAGCAATTGGAAAAATACAGAACCCAAGGCAATGGCTTTTTTTTATTCTTTTTTCCTGTTTTAATTTTCCTTTTCTGTGCTAGTTGGTCCCTGCACTTATCTTTCCTTCAAGGCTGAACTATGTCAGCCCACAAAATTAGTGTAGAAAATCATTTTCACTATGTCAACAACTTTCATGAAGTGTGGACTTGTTCTTGTTCACATAGAAGAGTGCAAAAATAAATCAGACCGGTTCACTAAGGAAAACATAAAGCAGCACCTCTCCCGCAAAACATCCCCAATCCCATGGTTTATAATTGGAATTGATTTTACTTTTACCATTAGTAAACATCAAAGTAATCTCTCTCGCAAACATCCCCAATCCCATGGTTTATAATTGGAGTTGATTTTACTTTTACCATTAGTAAACATCAAAGTAATCTTACTCTGGTGGCATGTATCCGAATGTTCCCACAAGACGTGTTGGCAGTGACACCCTAACCTCAGTCAGCCTTGCTAAACCAAAATCTGCAACCTAAAAAGAAAATTTCATTAAAATAATGATGAACCAACTTCTGCGTGATCCACAAGAACACAAAACAAGAAAAGAGCGTCAACTCAACCTTACCATGGAAGTTCTTGTCTATCAATATATTTGCTGATTTTATGTCATGATGTATATAGACAGGAACCGTATGCTCATGTATGTATTCAAGTCCTCTCGCCGAGTCAAGTGCAATTTGCACTCTGGTAGACCAGGGCAGGGGTTCATTGCCTGGAAACATATAGAGGTATAACATAATTGTTCTAGAGCACTAGATAAAGACTTGCCATGCACATGTTACCTGATCCACGTAAATGTTCGCTCAAATTGCCATTTTCAATATATTCATACACTAGGAAAAGAGAGCCCTCAACACAATACCCTATCAAATGCACCTGCATTAGATGCCAAAGAGTAAGTTACAGTGACCAAAGTACAAAACGGAAAAAAAGAAAAAAAAAACTGACTTTTCAACAGATTTGTCAAACAAAAGGGTCATAAAATATCTTGAACCAAAATTTAACCATAGATTAACACTTAAAACAATAACTATATGGAAACCAAACCTAAAATTGCATATGATAGTGCAATCTAAAATTCACCTCCTACCATTAACTAGGCGCATACTTTTTCTTTGCCACCCTAATTACTCAAGCATTCCATCTATATCCCACCACTTTCCATGAATACAAATTATTATCTTCCATATTGCTCTTTCACTACTACGCAAGAGCAATATGCTGGCTTTCATGGAAACAACTGTAACATCCCTAAATAGTTAGCTACAATTATTTAAATCTTTTGATGATGAAATCTTGAAGTTCTAGCAAGGTTTAAAATGCCAATACCACTTCAGGAGTAAAGTTCTCTCAAACTTTGCAAGTAACAGTAAGCCTATCATTGAGATACAATTCTATTGATTAACTGCCTACCTATAGAAAAAGACAATACCAGGTTTAGGCGATGAACATATGTTAAACCTTCAACTCAGCAAGAAACTCTCTTGAAGCTAGCATAGCCAACTTCTTGATTGCAGCTTTCTGCACAAGAGTTCCTCAGGAAGAATTAGCCAAATTCACATGCATATTTCAGATCAGAAATGAGCACAACATTGGTAAAACCAGACTTGTGCTTGCCAATATGCATGAGTGGGTGGCTTCTTATGATGGAGAAGCCAGTCAAGAAACAAAGCTAATTATATCAACACACTGCAAAGTGTGAAGTTAATCAACTGGTATCCATTTTTCTTTTTCCATTTTGTTATGCCAAGTGATGAGATTAACAACTACGAACCTTGCCTCGCAACACAGCTTAGTAAATGGCCCCAAATCCCCCTTGGCCAATCTAATTAGCGATATTGAAGTCATTAGTTGCCTTCACAAGTTCTTCATAAGAGAATTCCACAGATTTGTCCACTGTCATGCCAGCAAGGCCTGAAGAAACACCGCCAGTGGAGCCTGTACCATTCCCCTAAGTACCTCCAGGAGCTACTCACAAGCACCTACTCACAAGCAAGAGGATTATGCATCGGGGTAATTGACATTCAACATCACCATACCCAAATTCTTTGCAGCATGTGAGTTGGACAAAACATGTAGACCCGCAAGGAATGTGCTTCAGAACATGCATTAGTGTAAAAGAAATGAAATACGGGAAAAAACCAAGGGAAAAGGTCTAGGAATCCAGCGTTCCAAGGCATACACATAAATATCTAGCACACGTAAATACCACAGGAACAACCAAAAAATGACTCCCACAGTGTATAAAATTTGAGGATTCTCCTTAAAATTGGTTTGTCAAAATTGAAAAGTATGTCGATATTGGTTTCTCATTCTTTAGCCAAGAGGTAAATGAGCTCAAAAGGGAATTCCGAGTCCAAAACATCCATGGAAATAAGAAATAAGGAATAAGGCAGGGAGTATGAAGACATACTTCTTGCAGTATCAAATGATTGATCTTCAGGTGTTGCAGAAAGCAATACTTGATCTTGCACTTTCTTCTTTCTGTAAACTCCAATATATACGGAAAACCCCAACAACAGCGCCCCTGCCACTCCTACTACAGCTATTCCCAGCTATGACTCCAACTGATAATCCTGCTCGTACAAAAGGTGACAAATAAGACTAAAAGTAGCAGCAAAGATCCATAATTATCCTCTTGTATTTGCAAGCAAAGAAGGCAGGCACCTTTGCTACAAAGGAGAAAAGAATACATAAGTATCATACGTTAAATACTTATAGACGGGCAAAAATTCTAAAATCAGAAGCACTTTCAGAGAGTGAGAGCTTTGCAATCGCAATATAGCCTTGGAAGAAAGATCGGTTGCATTAAGACCCACTCTAAAGGTAGGATCACGCACAGTGTTCTAAAAAAAGGAATTAATCGCTGGCAAGGCCTATGCGACTAGATCCGACTAATTGCTACACATGATTAATCCCTAATTACTAATTGCTATGCTTTGATTACTAGGCCTCAAAGCTCAAAGGTGGTCGGCCACCCAACTAGTGCCTAGCGACTTTTAGAACATTGATTCTGTACTATAGAAATGAATCGTGGCAATAGTGCGTCAAAAAAAATACAATTCTGTTTCTATGTCTCTTCCATTTTTAATTGCAAAACATACAATGACCATAGCCACAATCAAATGAAGAGGAAAACAAAGAGAACTAAAGTAAGAAATCTGAAAGTTAAAATGCAATAGAATTTTTTTTAATTAGCATGTACAAAACAATCAAAAGAAATGCGCTGAGTACCTCCTGTGCCAATAACAAAATAAGTTACACCTCATCATTCAGCCAACCAGCAAAATCTTCCTCTTCAAAAAACGAGTATCTAACATTGTTGTCTCTCTTTATTTTAAAGTTTTATTGTGAATGTTCACCCCCACAACCCCCACGCCAAAATCCTGACTACGTCCTTGCACAGAGTCATTTCATAAGTTGAACATAGGTTAGCCAAGAAGTAATCCACTCATGGCAGAGTAGTCCACCAATTTGTGGTCCAAAGCACACATCTTGTAAATACCACACTCAGCATGTCATGCAATGTGATGATTTTTCAAAAGAAAAAGGCAACAATATTTGGGACTTATTAAGTAATGCTACTTGCAATGTGTTGGTCATAAAGAATAGGTCCAGTACCCTGCCATCTGGTGTCGTCGTCAGCTTTAAACTTTGAAGGGTAAACACAAGCTCATGGTGAACTTGAGTAACATCTAAAATTGATGGTGTTTATGCTATGACTTCTAAGCAAAAAAATAATGTTGAGCCAGTGTTAAAGGCATTTGTCATTAGCTATTATCGTGTAACAATTGTTTTCGATCTAGGCAACAAAATGCAAGCACATAAACCGGTGATGGCACAAACCGTGAAGATGGCTGGTCTAAATGAATGAGACTGTAAATGGACATAGAGATAGAAGGCCGTTTTTCAAACTTGGCGGCCATCTCACAATAGGGATGCTAGATCAGGGAACCATCGTTAACCCTATTTAGCACCATCTCCCATCGGTTGAAACATCTGCAACAAACAAAAAGAGACATCATATCAGTCAAAACAATAATATATTCTTAATCCTAAAGGTCCAGTCAGCCACCTTGGGCATAATATGTCAAAAATTGTATTGTTAGAAATCTTGTTCACCCAATAATGAATAGACTAAAGAGACATCATATCAACAAACAACAAGAGACATCATATTAGTCAAAACCATACTATATTCAAACGGATATTCATTTCTTAATCCCAAAGATCCAGTCAACCACCTTGGGCATAATATCTCAAAAATTGTATTGTTAGAGAAATCCTGTTTGCCCAGAAAATGAATATACTAATGTTCGTTTCAATTTTTTTTTTTTTTTCCAGATTGGTTCTTTTGGCCATTTGGTTTCCGTAGACCAATGCGATATAAAGGAGGCAAAATACCCTTTCTAACTACAACTGTGGTCATGTTTTTTTACGTCTCAACACTTCAGTCATTCTGGAAGTGCACTTTTTCATATATTACTCAAGAAAGCTCATGTTTGATCTTAAAATGTCAAGTAAAAAATTGAATTGATTTTTTACAAGTACGAGCATTTAACAAAGGATGAAAATAGGTTTCTCAAGACTATGAAATGTTCATAAGATCAGTGCGATTAAATCAGAAAATAATGTTAATCAAGGGGATTCTTTGCACACAATAAAACTCAATAGTCGAAATAATATTCTCATCCATCCAGAATCATCTAATTGCACCATGAATGGACAATGATGTATTTTTTCATACCTTAATCGGGCTCCAAAAGCTAAAAAGTGAATCCGACATATACTCATGGACAATTACAGAAATGCTTTTAGCTTCAAATAAAGTTAGGCCTTTTCCATAGCATAGCATCAACAAAAGTGGTAATCCATAAGAGGATGGAGAATCTGGAAGTCTTCAACTCCAAATCACCCAAGACTTCATGCAAATGGAGAGGAGAATACCATGCACTTTGTTTCATTTTATACTGAACTAAAATTTTCAGCCGAGGATTGAAGGTAGAAAATGATTCATAGATCAATTCATTGAAGCTCAGGAGCTCACAATCAGTGCTTAACATAGAGTGTAGTGATTAAAGGCTTGCCACTTCAGTAAGCAATCTACTGATCTAAGCCGATGACGGCATCAAAGGGTGATTATAATCCTGCCGCTAATCCATATAATCACCAATCCTACCTGAAACGGATAAAATTGACATTAGTACCAATAACAAGTTGCATAGTGAATTTCCACTCATCTACTTCTGTTTCTTTACCCAAATCGTGACTTTCTTAAAATGATATCTATCTTTTGTCCCTCTACGTAAGACTATAACATGCTCATGGGGAAATGGGAGGGAGTTTTGGGTTGTTATGCATTAAAAGCCGGGCACAAAACTTACTCATAACTGGTTTGACATGGGGATAGTTGATAGTTCTCCTTCCAAAATGAATTTTGCAAGTATCAGTGAGGCAAAAAACAAAGGGATTTATTAACTAAATCACAGAAGCCACAATTAGATGGATATGATCACAATATTCACTATCATCAACAACGCATTAAAGGACTTCCAAATCATGACCATTAAAAAACTACTTTTGTCCCATGAGATCAAAACGTAATTTTTTCCATTAGATAGAGAACACCACTAAACTTATTATTTTATCACAAATCAACCAAAAATCCTAAAATTAACTACCCAAAAAAGTATTCGAAAGAACTCGAAATGCAACCACGGCTTGCCCCACAGACAATATATAAAACAGTTCCCGCTTTTACAACATTAAAATATGGCACCACATCACACTTTCCTCTCACATAATTCTAGACTAGATGAACAATTAACTTCACGCTTTTACCTATGTATACGTATATGTAGGGCTAACAAAGGAACCAAACTGCTCAAGCGAGACTAATCGCAATTCTAGGAATTGGACTTCAAACCCATGCTGGCTTGTTAAGCAAAAAGAAACATATACGTACATTTATAAAGCTTTCAGGGCTAGTTGAACACCATGTCAGTAGAGCTAGACATGGTCTTACATCTCAACAGAGAAATAATTTAATAACTTAGAATCATGGTATGATGGTATGGATCAAACCCAAATCAAGAAGCTATATCAAAATGAGTGAGGAAACAGAGGCAGCAATACTCTAGTAAAGGCTTTCTTCCGTGATTCCCTTGCCTAGAAGACAAAAATTCTAACAATGCCTCATGGTTAGCCTTTTTTCCATTACAGTGATGGTAATAGAAAAAGTTGCTTCCAATAAAATACCTCACGGATAGCCTTTTTTCCATTATGGGCCTTCTCCTTCCCAAAAATCCTGAGACAAATAACCAAAAGATAATCATACCCACTGACTTATGTTTCATCACATGGAAGATATAAGTTTATTACTACTATTTAGTAAAATCACCAAGAAAGCGTCCTTTTGGTATGCTGCTAACTCTTTATACCATATGCCGTACAAGACCAAATTGTTGAAATGGACAATGGAAAACAATACCAGATGGTATCCTCAGAACATTTCAATTAGACATCACAATCATGAGCTCACAAACAAACTAATGCAGAAGGAGTGCATACCTCGGAAACTCCTGAAATGGAAAGGAAGCCGCCGAAGAGAGGCACACCATCATACACATACTCATCAATGTAGCATCAGGTTTGAGGAAGAATCCACTCATCAAAGCTATCGTCTGAAAGGTTACTCATCAAAGCTATCGTCTGAAAGGTTGTAACACATAAAGCTATTGCACTAAGATAACCCCAACTAGTGCTTAGTTTGCTTGATTCAAACTGAAGATACATCTTTGCTTTAGGTTGTATCATACAAACCTTAAAAAAGCCAATAACAATGAATGGTGGGGTGATAAATCATGAGATAGATAGATTCTACACTTAAGAAGAACGGTGCAGTAGACTCTAGGAAATGTCACACCAAAAACTTGATCACTTGCCATTCCCAAAAAAACATGATCAATTCTTTAAAGGAATACTAATCAAAAGTAAAGGTACCAGTGTACAACGACATTGCAATTAACATTCGACATTTCCTGATCTTCAAGTTACCAAGTACCAGCTTTGTAATGTCATTATCTTTCGCTTCGTAAGCCATAACACAACCTCCCTACCCGCTACTTCTGATAGTTTTTCCTCCAATTTGGGTAAGACTTCTTGACAGGTTTCCTCAAGTTTCCAATGAAAATTCCCCCATCTCCAAATCTTCTGACAGAGGTCACAAAAATTGTATCAAACCTGAAACAGCTTTTTGCCATTTCAGAATCCTCACAAGATTACAACTTTTCCAAGCTCTTAACTTAAACAAAGCCACGAAGGTAATATCCCCACAGTTAACACATACCCTCTAATAGAAACCAGTACATAGCACCATACACACATGTAGATATGACGAATATACATTTCCATACTAATAATAAACTCCATGTGAAATAAAAAAGTGTACCTTGTTAAGATCAAGAGCCCTGGGAGTTTCCTCTGCTTGCTCCAACATCTGCTTCTCTCCGGTCAAATTGTCACGAACCAGCTTGAAGGCTTGATAAGAAAACCCCCAATTGAATTAACATAGCTGCTTTCTCTGTCAACTCTTTGAGCTTCCTATCAGCCCTCTTCTTCTCAAGCTTTATCACAGCCTGAATCAAAGGATTACCCATTGAACTGAACCCATTTCCAGAACTAAACCAAAGCAAAGCTCAATAGCTCAAGTAATATTACGCCCAAATCTCAGAGGTTTTGGCAAACCGGTCATAAACTGATTACTAAATCCATAAGGAAAAGCTTGAGCATAAAGAATAAGAAAATAATAAATCGTCAACCAAATGAACTATATTACAATGCATCAGCATAGCAAAGGACTATAATCTTGAAAAAAAAAACAGCATTTCATAACTCCAAAGAACGATGACAAAAACAGAACTTGAGAGAACCCAAATAGCCCAATCTCAACAAAACTTCAATTATTTCAAGATTGATCATAACTGAAAATATACTGATTTATGTGTACGCATATGCAAATATACCTTGGTAGAGCCAGTTCCTAAGCGTCTTCTCTAAGATCATGAGATGAGACATTCATGTAACTCCTCCAAGTAAAGAAGCGAAACAAAACTGCTAGAAAAAGATAAAATCCCAAACCACACCAATGCAATGAATACAAAATGCCACACAATAAAATCATTTTTGCATAAACAACTTAGGAAAGGCCAGAAAAGTTGCGTATCAAATCTCAACAAATATTTAGCCGAGAAGCATATCCTAGGCATGACCAAAATAAAGACAATCTAGACCCCTTGTCTTATATCTTCAGGACAAGCACATAGGAGTAGTACTTCAATTTACACACCACACATTTGCTGAAAAGATTTGTCTCTGCTTCCGATTCACTAATACAAGCAAACCCCATGACCCCAACAGACGTACGTAACACGAAATATCGACCACACATTTGCTACCTGACTCACACACACCCCGCTTCTCTGCATACAAAGCAAAACCCATGACCAAGGCTCCAAATCTCCGAAAATGGATGAACAGAGAGTTTTCGATTTGTATAAAATTAAAATAAAATAAAAACAGTACAACATGCCCGGGTAGCAAGCCCGAGCAAAACGGCTTTCCTTATCGCCATAATGACTGCACTAACAACTCGAACAACTAGCATAAGGTGCCGTCGGTTATGGGTACGCTTCTTGCCCAGCGAGCACAGTTCTAGCTTTCTAGGATTATAATATTAGAGACTATTGGGGATGTGAAGCGATGGTGCCCGCAACAGAAACTTCTCGCTTTTCAGACCTACAAAGAGAGAGAAGATAGAAACGATCTCTTTCTTCATGAGGTGAAATGCGTGCGGAATAAAAGGTGGGATTTGGATGGAATAAATCGTCGGTACCTGTCGCCGCTTCAGAACTCGTGGATGCGGCCGCGGCCGGAGAAGATGAAGAGGCCGATATCGACGTCGCAGAGGACAGAGAGTTCGCTGGCTTTCTTCATGAGACCGCTGCGTCGTTTGGAGAAGGAGACCTGACGGCTGTTCTCTTCTTCGATTCGCTTCAACTCAGGAAAGGCCAGAAAAGTTGCGTATAACCAAAACCCTAACATCTTCTGGAAGAGGATCCAAGATCATTTTAGAGGTCTTGTCCATTGGTGAATGTGGTTGAGCATGGAATGGGGGTGTCTAGGGTTTTTGATAGAATGGCGTTGTTTGGCCCAGGGTTATTATTGGGGTTTGAAAGAGGGAGGGGAGCGGGGGAAGCCGTTGTCAGTTTAGAGAGAGAGAGAGGAAGGAATGAAACGGTATGCGTGACGCGCTATTTATAAGTTCAGGTCAGTGATGATAGGCGGCTGGGATGAAGCTCCTGTCTGAGATCGGACGGCTATGCCCGTTTCTTTAAAGGCGGTGCGATCGTTGCTAGCAATAATATCTCTAGTTTAGGCATTTAAAAGAACTTGTATTCTGCATAATTTTAGGAGTTTGATTGGAATGGTTTGAGTCCAAAATGCTGGACCAGAAAAAGAAATGTCACAGGGATTTTACTTAATGAAATCAAAATTTTACAAGGCTGTGTATTACATACGGAATTCGGGAGAGATCCCCTTAATTCTTGATAATAACCTTGACACAGTTGGTAAACAACAAATTGTTCCTAGCTAGCTAGGTAATTAAACGATAATGTTACAGGATCACTCACCACTAAACGTACCAATGTCTTCTCTCTTCTTTTCCTGTCTCTTGGCTTTTACTTTATTATGGAGATGCAGTTTTGGGCTTCGATAAAGGTAGTGGTGATGGTTCTTTGATGAAGCAAGACGGAGGCAACGGTGGTCTAATGACAAATCAGATTGTTTGGATAGACTTGCCTTCAGTGCTTGGTCTTGTTCTACAGAAGTAGAAGTTGTCACTGAAGATGTTCGCCGCAAAGTTGATCAGTTTAGGTTTGTGAGTTCTTTTGTTCTTAGATCGGCGATTTTGATTTGTGCGGTTCTGGTATTCGTACTAGGAAAGCTAGGCCTCATGATTGATTATTGGATCATTTGTGAATCGATAATCATCCTTTTTAATATACTACTATACTCTTTTTTATCAATGAAAGTTTGTTACCATGTTTGACCAAAAAAAAAACGTACCAAGGTCATCAATAATTTTAGATTTACACTTCTTTTTTCATTACTTTCTCAAATAAAATCAACAAATACAACACCAAAAATGAAAAAAATCAAAGATAAGAGAGACACTAAAATAATCTGCACAATAACCTGACACCAACAACTCCCTGACAAGCCCCTTCTTTCATCCTACATCCCAAAACACAATCCAACTATTTTGTCCAAAAACCCCCCCAATCAGTAGAAATTTTTGGACCAACATTTTACTATACAAACAAATCCCCACTAATCCTGGTGACTGCTTTTTTATATTTCTGTGGCTCCCCACCATGTGATCACCTCTGAGCCCCCACCAACAGGGCAACCCCCATCATGTGATATGGGACAGGTTGGATTAACAGGCACATAGCACCATCACTATTGGTTGATCTGTTCAGTTTCTTCAGTTGAAGTAAAAACAGGAAAGGTTTTTTTTTTTTTTTTTTTAATAACTACAAAGATTTTTGAAAAAGATATTGGTTTTGTGCAGATCCTCATTGCCACTTCATTGGGTTTCTTCACTCTCCTCCAGTTAACTTTTGTTCCTCCCAGTAAAGTGACTAGAAAAGGTTCTTTTGATGATCAAATGCTTTATTGGTGGGGATTTACCAATTTATGGGTTTTGTCAATAAAACATTCAAAAATGAAAAAAAAATAATCCACAAAGCCAAGATTTGAGTTGAAAATGAATAGAATTTGGTTCTCAATAAGTCATGGATCACTTCGCTATACTGGGAGATCAGTAAGTCACTGAAAGGAGAGTGATGTGCCCCTGCGTTCTCTCTTTCAGTTGGCAAGTTGTTCTTTCTCCATAGAACCATTGTTGGCTTCCGACGAGGACGGCAGCGGAGCACCATTTTCTACCCCTTTGAGATTTTGTTGCTGATACACCTTCCTCAACCTCTCTATTTCCCTCCTCAGCGCTTCTTGATGAGCTGTTGCATATATAGAACATTATTTTCAAACGATGTTTGAAATTGTTCTTCGGATCCAAGAAATTAACTTTCGAAAAGGCTTGTTAGAAACAGCTCGTGTAATAATGTCAAGAAAACAAATTAGATGATAGAACAATAAGAGTTAACTAGAGCTCCTTACTACAATTCAAGTTTCACTTGCAGAGAGGATGATCCAAACTTGTGCTCCAATGGGAGTCAAACTAAAAACTTGTGTTCGACCTTCTTACCATTGTCCGAGGGACTAAGGGACAAGTGAAAGGTCCGTTTGATTTTTCACGAGGATATTTGATAATTGGCAAAGAAATTTTGCTATTTTAACTCTACAAAAGATTTTTAAATTGTCTCAACTTGCTTCAAATGCATAGAGACACCACATGTACTCTTCTTTTTGATAATCGATAGTATTACAAATGAGACTATCTTACATCATTTTTCAAATATAACAAATCTTTGGACTAATTGAAAAGCAGACTACATTTATGTATCAATAGATATGGGAGTGTATTAACCTCTTAGTTTTGATGTTTCTTTACATTAGCAGCTATAAAAAAATAAAAAATAAAAAAAAAGAGACATATGGACCTGATTTTTAATCTCACTAACCAAAAATCCTAGGTCTACCTTGCTTGTTACAATTTTGAACTCACCGTAATTAGATTGTATGGCTGTTCATTTGTGTTCGCTATTATGCTATTTACACATAATTTTCATCCATTCATATGAGAAAGTGAGTCAATGTGCAAATAAAATGGTCCGGAGACCTGAATTATCAAAAAAATGGAAATACACATACCATCTTTGAAAATCTTGTCTTGAGCGAGAGCTGCGATCCTTTGCTTTAGAGCACTATTATCCACGTTCAGAATTAAGCGTTGGTGATCCAAAAATGCAACCCTTGGCGACAGAACTGATACTTCAGCCTTCAACAAATGATCAACAAAATAAATTAATCAGATTAAACCATGCAATAATAACATTCCAAGCAATTAAAAAATTTAGCTGTAGGGAAAGAAGGCAAAAATTATGTAACATACTTGGAGCGAGGTTACGCTGCGTTCGAGCTCGGATATATATTGTAACTTCCTCACCCGTGACCTCTGCGCGGATTGCCTGTTGGCCAAAATTCTGTTTTGCAAAACCAAAATAACATGTAGTAGTTAATTATATGATCTTATAATCAGTCAATTTACAATAATTCAACTCAAAGTCACTCTGCAATTTTTAGATGGGTTATGATCCTTGAGGCAGGTGCTCTTAATCGCACGATATGACACACGACACGACAAAAGATGCATATCGTGCGATTAGAGAGAAACACTTAAATTTTCGGAACAAAGAATCCTCAGTTGTTAGTTACATTGTCGTAAATGTAATGCAAAAATTCAAATACTTCATCAATTTTTTGGTGGCTAAAATGAGGATTGGCAATCAAAAGTAAAAAAACTTGCGCTCAAAAGGCTAGAAACAAAGCACAAATTGAAAATGTAACAAATGTATAAGGTAAATGTAATTGCATGGTTTACCTCTTGACCCTCTTGGGATCAATATTGATCCTCTCATTTGAATTCTCCGCGCCCTGCGCCTCCGATTTGCACGAGCTCTGCACCTCGTCGGCCTCGCTCTTCACCAGCAGCTGGTGCTGGTCGAGCGGCGCCGCCTGCTTGTCGTCGTTGTTGCTGTTGTGGTCGGACGGCGAGGACACGTTCGACAGCGACATGGCGGGTCCCACCGCGATCTCGTCGGCGAACATCGACATGAGCTGCTCGTCGTCGAACCGGTCGAACTCGGCCATGCTGTTGTTGTGGCCGCCGGCCCGGGCGGCGGACGACCTCCTGCACTCCTCCACCATCGGCGGCTCGATGAAGGCGATCGAGTCGCTTATGGACCGGCGGTGGGACCCGCGCTTCACCGTCGAGAAGTCGTGGAACTCGTCGATCCACGAGATGTTTTGGGTGGCGGCGGTGCTGGGCGGTGGCAGGTTTTCCAGGGAGGACATCCTTTGGTGGGGGAAGTCGGCCCAGTTTGGTGTCATGTTGGGCACCTTTGGAGGCAATTGTGCCATTTCTTTTCCCCCCACTCAGCTAATTGAGCAATTCTAACACAATGTAGTTCGTATAATAAGTAGAGAGTAATGAACAAATGAGCAAAGCTGAAAACAGACCAAAACTGCAGTCTACACAACAGAACAAGTTATAAATACACACCAATGAGATTGCATCTATCTAGCTATATCTATAGCCACAAGAACATCATCATCAACACACACTCTCTTCTCTCTCTCTCTCTCCTCTCTCTCTTGATGCAAGGTGGGGTCACATGGGGGGAGGGGATTGGGACAGCTATCTACAGCTGGGAGGGAGGTTGGGGTCTCAACGGTATCAGTGGGAAGTCACAGTAGTTTAATAACTAAGAGGGAGGGGCATCAGAGACCACGTGCTCTTGTGCACCCCTTTCCCCTTTAACCCCCCCAAACCTTATAATATTTCTCTCATTTTTATAAATTTACATCCCAAAGGAAACATTCCCCTGTTTCCCTCCCCATTCACACACACTTTGCAAAACACTTTCGCCGCCGTACGATCGATTGATCGAACGGGTCATCTTGTTTAGCCATAAAATCAAACGGGTCTGATCCGAGTATCACGCACGCTCTCGTAGAGTCCCCATATATCATCAATCGGCGTATTAATCTTTTCGGTGCTAGGAATTTGTGAAAACCCAAATTTTGAATCTAGAGAATATGAATATTGTCAAAAAATCAAAGAAGAACAAACACAGAACACCAGATGTACGTAGTTCATTTCGAAGAGGTAACGTCTACGGTCGAAACAATTATTTAAACAAAAAGATGATGAACTAATAAGAATAATTCAATACATTGAAGTTGCCTAAATGCTAAGGTATATGATGCCATAAAATTGAGTTGTTGTACCATATGTACTTAGTGTATCTCTATCTATCAATATATGTATCCCCTATATAATAGGGGAGATGTGGGGGGGATGAGCTGGGGAAAGAGAGGCACTTGTGAAAGGGGATAATGTCAGGCCATGTGAATTGGTTTTGCATGCTCTTAGGCTTTCTTTACTTTGTCCCCAAACCATAGCCACATGTAGGGCATGTGTCCCTTATTCCTTTCCAAAAACACTGTTTTTCTTGGTACCTTCCGTCACAATCCCCAGATTTGGAATCTCTTTTGTTTGCTTAATTTAAGTTTTGGGGAAGCACTATGGATCATGATTACTGATTAGTTTTCTTGAAATATAATAGCCGCCATTTCAGTACTACTAGTATTAAGGAAGTGCTTACCAATGAAATTTATCCACGAGTTTAAATTTTCTTTTTGTTTGATCGAGACTGGAGCTTGTCATTGATTTTTCCAGCGTTATACTGTAGTAGTTTTTACTGCATACCTGACAAGATTTGATTTTCTTAAATTTCTCTTGTATGATTTTCCCAAAACATAGGACCAATCACAAAATATTTGAATAGAAACTGATATATTTACATTTACTGGTGAATCAGTTTTCGGCATGCTCAATCAATAATCTGCAAACAAGAATTAAAGACACTGGTGTGGTGTCAATCAACAACCCTCCAATGTCTTAGTCAGTCGATTTCTGACTTAGAGAATAAAAAGAACTCAAGCAATTGGGTGGTAAGAGTTGCGTGCGAGCCGGAGGGTCGATTTCATAGGTATTTAGGAGCTGAAATCCCAGTAGGATTAGGATATTTGGATCTCATAAAGATGGCACTAGTCGAGTCCAATGGCCTTGGCTTTCCCTAAGAGTCATTGCCTGCTCGGGACCTGTAGAGGCGGTTTACACGTACTCGGCCATGTGTGGTCTGAGCAGGTATTAGCCCGTGCCGGGTCTGTTGTCGGTTTATACCTGTCGGTTAAGAAATGCGGTGACATATGGAATAATCATTTTCGGTTAGTGAAAAGCAAGTTTTAATTGTCTCTAAATTAATTAAAAGTTCAACCAAGTAATCACCATGCTTTCAAAGCTGCACTTAACTTCTTTAGGCGGGAGCCTCGGAATTGCAAAAAGAAAAAGGGTAGAAAAACCTATCTTGAGTTGAATTAGCGCACATTAAAAAAACTTAAATTGAATTAGCGCACATTAAATAGAGTAACTTCTATTGTGTGTATGAGGTAACTGAGAAATTTTTCGGTGCCGGGTGAGTATATCTCACGTGGTAACCGCTCGGCACATCCGGGTCGTTCAATACACTTTTAGACGGCTCAAATTGAAACTCTCTCTTTCCTTTCCCTATAACACTTTCTCTCTCCAAATCCGAGCCGTCAAAAAACGCAATAGACGACTCGGATGAACCGAGCGGGCACCGCGTGGAACCCATCCGGCACTGAAAAATTTTCCGTGGTAACTAGAGTCATTTGACTACCCCATAAACCTCTAAAGTTTCTTACTATATACTTTCTCAGTCTCTTTTTAAGTATCCTATACAATTCTGCGTGTCATTTTTAACGGCTTGTATCTTTCAACATATATTATGTTTTATGTTTTTAAAATCATTGTCTTATAAAAATAATTGAGATCTATAAAACAAGATCAATTTGCTTATTTTTAACAATATACATTGAGCTATATAGGCAATTGAAAATGACACACAGAACCGTAGTAGACACTTTAAAAAAGGGACAGAGAGAGTGCGAGTATAGATTTTTGTTGTATTTTCGAATTCGGCCCCACGAGAGTTAGATATCTCAAGAACCTATACTCAAATTATAATACTTGCTTTATAACGTGTTGCCATAAAATGCTTAGCTATTTGACCTCCCTATAGGCCCCGTTCCAGAACATCTTTCTAAAAAAATACTGTAAGTATTTATTTCATATTTTCAAACTCAAAAATAATGTAAATGAAAAATAATTTTTTGAATTTTTTTTGCACCGTAAAGATATCAATGAGATCTATCAAATAGATCCATATTGATAGGAAAGTTATTTGCGTAAGCACATAATTTTAAGCTTGAAATTACCTTTTTGAAAAAATAAGTACTTATTTTCCTTTCCGGAACAGAGCCCTACTCATGCTCTTAGGCCTCTCCCGCCGGTTTTGGCAATAATCAAAATTTTGAGAGAGAGAGAGAGAGTCTAGTTCGATGAATACATGACCAATTCAAAAGAGCAAAACTATCTACAGATTATCTACTTTTTTATGCATTTTTTCAAAAATGGCTATGAAGATGTTTTGGCCCTTTTTATGTTCCTCCTGCGTTCCTTTATTCGAGCCTCTCTGGTCCTCATTATACCTACAAGCCCTTTTTTATATTACCCCTTTCTTTTAATAGGTCACTCACAGATTTTAAGTTAGAAATATTCAAGTGCTAAATAAAACTTCTTTTGTTAGAGGAATATTTTGGACACATTGCTTAAATCAAAATTTGGTTTGGAAATTACGACCTAAATTTTTCCGAAAGAAAGCGCCCTTATTATTATGAACAACGCTATGGCACAGAAATAAATGGACAAATCATGTACAGATTTTTTGACGGGCTCACCCCGAGTCCTGTAAGAATGATCCAAACCACTCATTTTTCTTAGAATATTTTTTTATAAATTTCTGTGAAAAATCATCCTAATGGTATATCTGTAAGAAGTCTTTTAGAATTCGTAGGGTGAACCAGTCAATTTCACCATACGAGTTTTGAAAAGGCCCTCACCAATATTCGGTTAAGATGAATTTTTACAGGTATGCATAAAAAAATATTTAAAGAAACATAAGTGATTTGGATCGTCCTTGTGCAACTCAAAGTGAGCCTCGCAAAAAATCTGTGCATTATATATTTATATGTGCTTAATTACTCTGTGCAAGTAGACTATTCGTATTATTATATCAAGCTCTTCTCAATCAAGTTGTGCGTGAAATGATGGAAAAAATTCAAAATACCCCCCAACCTATGCACCCAAATTCAATTAGACTCCCAACCTTTTAAAAACTTCAATTTTACTCCCAACGTTATATTCCGTTAATCAAAATGTCCCCTTCCGTCCAAATTACTAACGGATTCCGTTAAAGGCTCCGTTAAATAGTATTCGGATCGAATTTCGATGATCCGAGCCGCTCAATGTGTTCAAAACGTGATTTTAAGGGTACTCACGAGAAATCAGCAAAAAAAAATGATCGGGAAGGGCTTCATCTGAACAGTTTTTTATTGAACACAATTTTTTATTGAATGGTTCAATAAAAAACTGTTCAGATGAAGCCCTTCCAATCATTTTTTTTCTGATTTTTCGTGGGTACCCTTAAAATCACATTGAGCGGCTCGAATCATCGAAATTCGATCGGAAAAGGAGAGGTACAGACCGAAGCAAAATTCAGACGTCCGTACTTGAATAAAATCCGGATCGATCCACACCTCCCCTTTTCCAATCGAATTTTGATGATCCGAGCCGCTCAATGTGTTTAAGACGTGATTTTAAGGGTACCTGCAAGAAATCAACAAAAAAAATGACCGGGAAGGGCTTCATCTGAACAGTTTTTTATTGAATAGTTTAATAAAAAACTGTTTAGATGAAGCCCTTCCCGGTCATTTTTTTTGTTGATTTCTTGCAAGTACCCTTAAAATCACGTTTTAAACACATTGAGCGGCTCGGATCATCGAAATTCGATCAGAATACTATTTAACGGAGCCTTTAACGGAATCCGTTAGTAATTTGGACGGAAGGGGGCATTTTGATTAACGGAATATAACGTTGGGAGTAAAATTGAAGTTTTTAAAAGGTTGGGAGCCTAATTGAATTTGGGTGTATAGGTTGGGGGGTATTTTGAATTTTTCCCAATTTTTTATTTCTGTTTTTTGATAACTGGATATCCAAAATAGTTGCACACACCTCAACTAATTTCGAAACCCGAAAGTTAACGACCGGGTGACCCTAAGGTTTAGAATATTTGACCTTCATATGCTTCGAACATGCAATTAAATAGAGAACTAACACTTATTGGAGTATCTTCTAATGCCCACTTGAGTCACTTGACCACAAACCCTTGGGGTTAAAGTTGTACATGTTATATTCTGAATAAATATATCTTCAACGGATAAAAAAATTAAAATTACCATGGGCATGCAGTAGAAGGTGAAAGTAACTACAGGCCAACATGTTTCGGTAGAAAATTTTCAAGACAGGGAATTAGAGTCTTCAATGGGTGAGAGTGGTCGGATCTAGTTCATCCAAAACACATTTGGACAGCTCCGATTTGCTCACGGGTACCATGTGGACTATACCCTATTTGCACCCAAAAACTTCTCCTTCACTGGACTACTGTGTCAGAATTCCCAGGTTGAATTCCTCTGTAGCTAGCAGAACCCTGCACTATTTGGAATGAGCCTTCGTTTTTGTTAGTTCTTTCCATAGTTCCCAAATAAAACCCAAACTGGAAGGTTTATCAGTCTCAGCTTGTTCTAAGCTTTTAGCCTAACGGGTAAATCTCCAATCCTATCTCGCCAAAAGCTATCGGAACAACCGCGGAAATCTGCAAACTACAACAGGGGATCGGCTCGTCTTCAATGTCTTGTCAAGAAGTTTGTCTCGGATTAAGGGGCATCAGTCTCCTTAAGCATCTCGAAGCTCTTAGCCACCATCCCACCACCTCTCCCTAAATCTCTGTTCTACTTTTGACTCATCTGGGGCAATCTTTTTGGCATGCCCTGAAACAATCGAAACATGGCCCTCCAGTATTCCATACGATTGTTGGTACTATTCAGAAAGAGGTACTGGCCTAGCGCTACGGTGCAAGTTTGAATCAGAAAATTGACCTTTGCAGAAAAAATTGAGCGAATTTGCCTCCTATCAGTTCTTTCAAACTGTGCCATGGGCGGGAGCCAAGTGCCGTTGGCCTCTTCATCAAACAGTCCGATTAACATATACAGTTCATTCTTGCGTGTTTTGCTATACTTGAAACCACTCGTGTGTGGCGCAAATGACCTACTGGTGACCTATTATTGGGCAGTGTTTTTTGGGTAGTCCAAACAGAATTGACTTACTAGGAAAACTAGTTTGAAACAAACACAACACTGAATCATGCGAAGTGAACCGCCCAAGAATTTCAAAATATATCCCAACCAGATCTAAAGATGTGCAAGTTGTAAGATCAAAAACTCTAGCAACCTCACAGAAATGACTGGATGTGTTCGTTGGGTTCCCCCCTCGATCCATTCAACAAAAGACACATGACATTCAGCAACTGAAAGGTTAAGCGAAACAACCAAAAAAAAAAAAAACTTTTGGAGTGTCCTTAACCATCTTTCTTTTTGGGAAATGATATTGGCACTCCAGAAATTGATACAGGCACTCCAAAAAACAAAGTAAAGTGGCTTTGGAATTACACTAATTTTGGAGTGCCTACATCAATTTTTGGAGTGTCAATCTCATTTCCCTTCATTTTTTCTTTTTTTTTGGGTTGAGAAGCTAATTTATATGGCTCAAATACAAGCTAGAAAAACCCTGGGATGCCCCGCTAGGTCCTAATCCTACATCCATGAATTGCCTACTTTGTCTAGAAATTGGATGCCTTGAGAGCATTGCAGCAAGCCAACTACCACACCATACACGCAACACAACAAGAGTAGAAGTTCAAGTGAAAATCATATCGATTCATTTGAACAGATAAGACCAGGGGATGACTTGGTGGATGAGGGACTCCCAGCATGATTACCCGCGTTCAAGTCTTACTTTCCCAAAAAAAAAAAGAATAAAAATGGTTCGAGCCCATGATTTAGATATTTGAAATAATTGTCCGATACAAGGACCCATGTTTAACACCCATTTTTTCTCAAGCCAGGTTCTCCAAGTTTTGTGGCAAAATAAATAAGCATAAGGTTTCTGACTGTTAATTTAAACGACCAAAATAAGACATGACATTTGATACCAATAAACCAGAACATATTATAAATAAATCATGGAAGAGACGTGTACGGGACATAACAGGCAGCAGTTGAGTAAAAGATGCATAACAGAAGAGTTGCCTTGTGAAATTCTCTTGTGCAATAGGATAGAAAAGAGACATGATGAACAACAAATGAAGTACCTCAGATAACAGGTCTCATTCTCCACCAGCATTTTAAGAAAGCCATGGAGGCTCCTTTTGTCTTTAGGAGTTTTTGCTTGACTGTCCTAATAACATTATGCATTCTATGCATTCCTCCCAGAGTCTGTTCTGATGAAACTGATCCGATAAGGGAGAGATACGAAAAGTGGCTGCAAGAAAACAGACGAGAGTACAAGGATAAGGGTGAATTGGAACAGCGTTTTGGAATTTACAAGACAAATGTTCAGTTCATTGACCAGTTCAATTCCCAAAACTTCTCATTCAAGCTCATCGATAACAAATTTGCAGACATGACAAATGAGGAGTTCAAGTCCATCTACTTGGGCCTTGGAAACACTACAAATAATTCAGGCAAGGGGAAGAGCTTTGGATATGAAGAACATGAGGATTTACCGACTAGCGTGGACTGGAGGACGCAAGGTGCTGTGACTCCAGTCAAGGATCAAGGCCAATGTGGTAAAGTATTCTCTTGCTTCTACAAGAACAAAAGGACTGTTCAGTGTGCTTAAAATCCTTAGGAGGAAGACTGACAACCTTACTATATTGCAACTTCTCCTCTAGATAAAAATAAGATTCAAAAAGTAGAATCAATCAGAAAACATTGAGCAACTACTACGCTAAAAGCTCTTACACAAACATTCTACAACTACTTCAAAGTTCAAAGGAAAAGACGTCCTTTCGGAGTCATTATTCGCATCCAGTAGTTCTTTCCACATTGGGCACAATACATTAAATTTTTGAAGCACAGAAGACACTCAACAGTCAAGTTCTGTGAATCCCAATAGACAATCATGATGCACCAACCCAAACAAATTGTAACAGTAATTAGCATGCTTTTGTTTAACTAATTAGGTTGTTATGAGACTTTTGCTAAACCAAAATAAACCACAAGCCTTGCAATGTAGCAATCATACAAGATACAATACCTTCAACTTTCATCTTAGTTCTTACCAAACAAGGACTGTGTGTTTGGGTGTAATTAAAAATCTTTCTAAAAAGACTAACTGTTAACTACATTTAAATTTTCTACTTGCAGTATACTGTATTGAATCCCAGTGAGCTAAAGTAACTTACATCAAGCCATAATGATAATAAAGGTTCTTGGTAATGGAATGATCACATCCAAGATCCTTTGTGATTGGTCTTTGAATAAGCCACTAGAAAATTGCAGCCATTAGGAGACATTCTTCAGTCAATCTGTTGAACATACTAAGACACCATCGCTCTAATATTAAAGCAAATAGATAGTTGCCTTCGGAAAGTGGTTTTAGTGTCCAATGACTACGTAGAAGGTATCATACGTGCAAAAGAGCCAGAAATAATTGTTTACTTCCCTTTCCCTGCAGGAAGTTGTTGGGCATTCTCAGCTGTCGCAGCTGTGGAAGGCATAACCAAGATCAAAACAGGCAAATTGGTGTCACTGTCAGAACAAGAGCTGGTAGACTGTGATGTTAACACTGGGAACCAAGGCTGCAATGGTGGATACATGGAAAAAGCTTTTGAGTTCATTATGAAGAATGGGGGCATTGCAACCGAAAGAGATTACCCTTATGCAGGAAGAGACAACAACTGCGACAAAGCTAAAGCTGCAACTTCCGCAACGACTATAAGTAGCTACGTACAGATACCTCCAAACAACGAGATGAGTCTACAAGCTGCAGCAGCCAAACAACCTGTATCAGTCGCAATTGACTCTGGTGGCTATGCATTCCAGCTCTACTCTAGTGGTGTCTACTCAGGCCAATGTGGCACGAATCTTGATCATGGAGTAACAGTAGCTGGGTACGGGGTATCTAATGGACAAAATTACTGGCTAGTGAAGAACTCATGGGGCACTGGATGGGGTGAATCAGGTTATGTAAGGATGAAACGCAGTGTAACTGATAAGGAAGGTACTTGTGGAATTGCCATGGAGGCCAGTTACCCAGTTAAGGACTGAATCATCAGTGATGATATTTAGCTTTATAAGTGATGCACTTGAATATTTTAAGTATGAATAAGGTGGATCCCCTAGCATGTAAGAGCAGATCAGCAAAATGAGATGATCCAGACATAACAGGATATGTTAATAAAACTACTCTTTAAGTTATTTTCTACTGGAGATTTCATATGAGTACCATTAAAAGCAGGTCAAGAGTTCTGTCACCACCTCGGATGGCTATGTTCACAATCGGCTGACATATTTTTGAAGTGAGTGGAAATGGTTGCATCAAAAAGGAGAATGGAGTTCACAAATCAGGATAGCCAAGAACAAACATAATCCATAGCTTTCCAGAAAGAGAGTAAACATGAAGGAAAATAAAATCAAGAGCCGCGAATTGAAGTTTTACTTCCACCAAAGAGCTTATATATCCATGCATTGATTAAATCTGACATGATACCAGGCCAGACAATAGACGTATGTCATTCCTTAGAAAACTTCAATGGAGATTTACACTGCTAACTAACAAGATATTGATCATAGCTCCTCTTTGGTTGTCGACTGATATATGATGAATGTTTGATAACTAACCGAAGGTCGTTATATTCACCAGCCCACAAAAACAGTGACCTTTAGTTCTTTTTCTGCAACCAGACAGCCAAACGACATCCGAGAAGCTAAGATTTCAATTCTACAAACTTTTGTCTCACAGCAGAGGCAAGCTCCTGTTCCCCGACACTGACCAGCCCCTCAAATACCTTCTGCCTTGCGCTAATATAAGGTATAAAACCTCTTTCAGTCATCCTCATTACAACTTTCCCAGCCAAAATAAACTCACCACACTCCAAGCAGCCTTCAACCCCTAACTCATAGCTTTCAAAACCGACAGGGAACCCTGCCTTCTCCAAAAACTCAATCAAATCAACTGCTCTCCGAATATCTTTGTTTCTGCGCATTGCCGCAACCACTTTCACCACTGTTTCCTGTCTTGGCGTCAATCCAATTTTCGCCACCATTTCTTTAAGCTTTTCTGCCGCAACTGTAGTTCTTCTGACTGCGCACATAGCACCAATTACAGCACTATAACTTTCCAAGTTAGGAACACATCCTACCCCACTCATGCCGTTCAACATGTTAACTGCATCCGTCAAACGATCAACAGCACAGAGTGAGGAGATAAGGTAATTGCAAGTTCCAGTATCAGGTTTATAACCAATTGATTGCATCTCTAGAAGTAGGTTTGAGACAGACTGAGATTGGTGTTGTCGATGAAGCCATGCATTGGAAAGAAAAAGCTGAGTTTGGGGGACAGGGATGCAGCCGGAACGTAGAGTTCGTTGAATAATGGCAAGAGCAAGAGGAAAGGGATCAGGACTTTGGAGGGTGTAGGAGAGAAGGAAAGAATAGGCAACATGACAGCGATAACGGGGTCTGACAGGGATAAAAGATTGCAAGATTTCGTCAATGATTTTGGTTCTCAGATGCTGTGGGAAGGTCGAGAGGAATGAGAATGGATTTGGGTTTTGGCAAGACTCTTTTGAGGCAACGAGAAGATCAGGAATTTGCTGGTATTTTTTTGCCTCCACTGCTGCTCTGACAGATTCTTCAAGTGTCGGAATTGATGAGATAAAACGCATGGAACAATACTGGAGAAATGGTTCACGAAAATGAAAAAGAGATGAACTAATCTTTGTCACTGAAGTCACCATCTTTTAAATCTGCAACAATAACATGCTGATGGAGGACCATGGGCATTATGATGCAGTCAAAACCAGTAGGCATTAAGGGCGTGCACATCCCAACTAGTCAGTGATTTGTAGCTGAAAGGATAGCTAAATACAATTTAGAAGACCAAAAAACACCCATACAAAATGCAATATGCTTAAGTATTGGAATTCCTATGTGAAGAGTATGAAGTCTACACAGGAATAGCAAGACTCCGGAAATAATAGATGGCATAACTTAAACTCGAAATCAAAACAACATTTTTACAGTCGAAATTTCCAATCCACTCGCATATTAAATCGCACGACCGAGAATACACCGTAGCAATAACCGAGATGGTCATTCGACCGCGAAAAAACAAAAGTTAATTTTCGGAAATTGGAAACAATGAAGATATGGATTCATTAAATTGGAAATGAACATATGTTTGAATTCAGGATAGAGTAATACCAGGCCATCGGTGATGCCGTTCGGAGCAATTACGAAAGTTGTCGCTGGTAGGTATCTGGTGCATTTGATCTCCTCTAAAGCACAGTATTTCTAAATTCTAATGAACAAATACCAACACACGCACACACGAGAGAGAGAGAGAGAGAGAGAGAGAGAGAGAGAAGAAGAAGAAGAAGAAGAAGAAGAAGACGAAGAAGAAGAAGAAGAAGAAGAAGGAAGGAAGGAAGGACTGAAGGAGAGGGAAGGGCTGAAGACTTCTCTTCGAACTTCGAAGTGTCTTCGAGACCTCGGCCCGTATTCCGATTGGCCCAGGACACCCAGGCTCAAGTCCATTACCCTACTTTTTATGGGCAGGGACCCTCCAGGTCTAAAAGTTCCACTTATAATTAAAAACTTATTTAGCTTTTTTTGTTAAAAAAACTAATGAAGGGTATTTGCAATCAATTATGAATAATCACTTATTTGATTTTTCTACCTAATTTGACCAAAAAAAAAACTAGATTATTTTAAGCTCCAATTTGAAGCTTTTTTTTGGTTATTTTAAGTTATTAGAACATGAATTGACAAAAGAATTATAAAGTGAATGCGTTATTCTTATTAAGCACGTGTTAAACTATTTTTACCACTTATAACAAGCTAAAACAAACAATTTACAACTTATTTTTATTTTTTTAAGTGAATAATCTAAAAGCTAACTTATAAGTGCTAGCAAACGGAGCCTAAGTTCATACCCTAAGTAATTATTTTATTCTGTGTTTGGGGTGCTATCTGGCTGTATCCCAAACACTTCTTTGCGCACATTTGTATGTGCTCTACGCACTAAAGGCTCCATTTTTTAATCTGCCTTTAGGCTCCGTTGAGTAATTTCACTTTTGTTAAGAAATTGATGCAAGAAAATTGTTTATAAAAAAATTAGTAAATTAAAGAAAAAATAAGTATATTTTGTTTATCCGTTCATTTGGTGAAAGAAAATTACAAGCAAGTTAGGAAAGTAGTGTAAACGTAGAATTCTTCCAAAAAAAAAATTGGCAGGTTGAAGAAAAAATAGTCCCAGTGAGAAAGTTAGATATGTGGACTCCATAATATTCCTGGTAAATGGGAAAAATGA
Organism: Rhododendron mucronatum var. ripense; assembly: GCA_019656295.1. Lineage (NCBI taxonomy): Eukaryota > Viridiplantae > Streptophyta > Magnoliopsida > Ericales > Ericaceae > Rhododendron > Rhododendron mucronatum. Next base: position 1,009,961 of record BPLT01000096.1, on the reverse strand, counting down.
AAAATATAAGCAAATTAGACATTAATTTAGTACTTTTCTTTCATTTTCTCGGTATGGGGCCTCTGGAGACATGTTCATTAAGTAGATTATCTTTTAGCATGGTATAATTTGCTATCATGGTTAGGAATATTGATATATTGAGGTTGGATGAATAAAGAAAAATAATCCAAATAGACCAAAGTTTGAACAATCTCTGTGAGAGGGTATTTAATTCCCATATATGGCGTATGAGTTTTGGTAAGGAAAAAAAAATTCAGTTATCAAGCGTTGGATGAGCATTTGCTCTTATTTCTATCAACCATACCCACCTTATCAAAATTAGCATTTATTATATGGACATGCTTAATTAGAGTTAGGAGTGCTGCTATTGGTACATCCAATATGTACATACAATGTACATATAGATTTTGTGGGGCCCAATTCGGGTCCCACAAAGATGATCCGAACCGTTCATTATTTTTAAAACATCTATTTATGGAGCCCTGTAAAAAATCAGCTCAACCCGATATCGGTAAGAATTTTTTCTGAATTTGTAGGGGCGAAACTAAGCAGTTAAGTAATTTCGCCTCCACAAATTAAGAAAAAATCCTTACCGATATCGGGTTGTGCTGATTTTTTACAGGGCTCCATAAAAAAAATTTTGAAAAATAATGGACGGTTTGAATCATCTTTGTGGCACCCGAGGTGGGCCCCACAAAATTGATATGTACATAATATGTACATTTCATATGTACCCCTAGCATTTTTTATTAGAGTAGCATGTTAAGGTCACTTGAGCACAATTACATCGATCGTGGTACATATCAGGGTATGCGTAAGTTTCTTTGTTTGATCGGCGATGGTAGTTGTCTTGGATAGCTAATTGTTATTAAAATAAATAAATAACATATTGGGGTGGTATGCGGGGGTGTTTCACTTTCTAAAAAAAAAAGTACTTTTTGACAAAAGAAGATAATTTCAAGCGCAAAAATTATGTGTTTACGCAAATAAATTTTCTACCAATATGGATCTTGTTTGATAGATCTCATTAAGATCTTTTTAAATAATGCAAAAAAAATTGAAAAAATATTTTTCATTTTCATTATATTTGAGTTTGAAATTACCTTTTTTTTCACTGAAACACCACCTGCATCGCCTGTCGAACGATATTTCGGCACGAATTAACAAATGGCTCTCCAATTGTCTTTCTATTACAGTACTCCTATAATTTTTGCAAAAATGATACTCACACAACAATCCAAACACAACAATTTACACAACCTCTCAGATGCATGTGGGCTCCCCACACATTACTATGTGTGGGCCCCTTGAGCACAATTACATCGATCGTGGTACATATCAGGGTATGCGTAAGTTTCTTTGTTTGATCGGCGATGGTATATGCAAGTTGTCTTGGATAGCTAATTGTTATTAAAATAAATAAATAACATATTGGGATGGTATGCGGGGGTGTTTCACTTTCTAAAAAAAAAAGTACTTTTTGACAAAAGAAGATAATTTCAAGCGCAAAAATTATGTGTTTACGCAAATAAATTTTCTACCAATATGGATCTTGTTTGATAGATCTCATTAAGATCTTTTTAAATAATGCAAAAAAAATTGAAAAAATATTTTTCATTTTCATTATATTTGAGTTTGAAATTACCTTTTTTTTCAGTGAAACACCACCTGCATCGCCTGTCGAACTGTAGAGACCCGTGTTTTAGGGCCGTATTTTTTTTTTAAGAAATGTTAAAATTATCGAGTGATGACGTAAATTGTGGAAATTCGAATAAAAGCATGGTTATAAGATTAGGGGATTAATGTGACATAATTACAAGTGCAAGGGTGATAGTGTGATAAGTATATATGTATATGTATATGGCGTCCAGGGGAAAAAAATCATTTTTCCCCTTTTCTCTTTTTTTTTCTTTCTCTCTCTATTCTCTCGGCTCTCCTCCGAAAACCTCTCCTCCACTTCTCTCCTCGATTTCATCTACTTAGGGTGTGATCCCGAACAAAACCCAAGAATTAAAGTCGTCATACGGGGCGCAGGCTTCCTATCCATCCAAGGAAAATCGTGATCGGACAACGTGGGAGCTCGGTTGACTTGGTCAAAGGGTCGGGTTTTGTTCAAAACCCGTGAGGTAGGGATTTCTTACTCTTGTTATGCGTTTATAAGGTGTTTATGTACTTAGATCGTGCCTTGTTTCGTTGTTTGAGGTTGTTCTTTCCATTTTTGAAATTCTGCAGAAACGGGTCACGGTTTATGGGGGTTTTCATTGTCTTAAACTCGGAATTGAATTTTTGTTCCTTCATATGAAATAGAGTAGACTTAGAGCCCGTTCGAATGCCGCTGGAATCACCCAAAACCGTTGAGAATTGAATTAATGGTGGATTTTAGAATTTTGGCTACGAATCTGTCTCGTGTTCTACTGTTTCTGCTCGTTTTCTGGGTTTGCGCCCAACTTTAAATGGCTGTAACTTTCTCGTCTCATGTCCGTTTTATACAAACTTTATGTCGGTTCGAAGATCTTGAAGTTAGCTTTCATTTGCCACCGGAATCGTCAAAAAAATGTTAGTATACAGAAAGTTATGATCGTTTGAGTGGAGATGTGTAAATCTGTCACGCAGATTCGTATCGCTTTGGTAAATGCCGATTTAACCAACCTTGGAGTCCAGATTCGACTAGGGTTTCTTCATGCCGTTTAAGGTTCATTCATTTGTGCAACTTTTGGGATTGGAATCACTCAATAATATTAAGGACTCGATTTATTATGATTTTTAGAAGATTGCCCTTAAATCTGAAAGTCTGGGCAGCGTACAAAGCTGCGTTTTTCGTCGTTTGCTATGGTTAAATGATGTTATTGGTTATGGGTCCTTGTGGGTTTTAAAGATTGGTAAGTTGGTGATGTTTTGGCGTTAGAATCATTGAAAAATATTGAGTATGCTATTTTTAATAAATTTTTGAACACAGACTACTCTGCTGAAAATTAGGATATCTGACAATCATTCCTAAGCTTGAAAGATCGTATCGTACGACTCGTCGAACATATCTGTGCCATTGGTTTTTCGTTAGCATAGTTGGAGTATTGTCGTAAAAGCTATAAGAAATATTGTGATGTGCGTAATTGGTAGAGAAGTACTTGTTTGATTAAATGACTTTTGGATTCGATTGAATGGTTTGATGTTGTGGAACGTGGAATGAACGTGGATGACAAATGGTCATAAAGAGATGGGTTGGTGCTTGTAAATTGGAAACGCAAATTGAAATGTGAATAACAATCGGACACAACGAGAACATTCAGGGCTCTTAAATGAGTAAATGTTTGAGAGCTACATGCTCAAAATCGTATAATTACAGGGCTCTTAAATGAGTAATTGCCTGGGAGCTACATGCTCAAATCGTATAATTACAGGGCTCTTGAATGAGTAATTGCCTGGGAGCTTCATGCTCAAATTGTATAATTACAGGGCTCTTAAATGAGTAATTGCCTGGGAGCTTCATGCTCAAATCGTATAATTACAGGGCTCTTGAATGAGTAATTGCCTGGGAGCTTTATGTTCAAATCGTATAATTACAGGGCTCTTGAATGAGTAAATGCCTGGGAGCTATATGCTCAAATCGTATAATCTTAAATGAGTAAATGATTGGCAGGAGGTAAATGCTCATATCATTTGTCTTTAGGACTACTTATCGAGCAAATGCCTGGCAGGAGCTTAGGCTTAGACACGTGACACGAAATTGGTTTATGAAATTGAAGAAAGGGATTCTGATGACTGATGATAATGAGGAATGGGATTTGGTGATGAAATGTGAAATGCGAAAGATTGTGAAATTGTACGAGATGTAATGAACGGTACTAAAGCTGTTGTTTATTTACTTAGAATGATGTAGGAATATTGATAGTCCTTGTTTGACATATGAGCAAATAGATCCTTCATATAGGTTGCCTAGAATCCCTGATAATAGTGTGCTGCTGTTGACAGTCTTGTGTACTTGGGCTTATCTGTCGTTATTCTCTCACTCTAGATGCATAACTCATCATATTTTCTTATAACTTGCGTATAGATTTCTCTACTGGGCTAGTGTAGCTCAACCTATCATTTTCAGGTATTAAACAAGGAAGTTGGCATGGCGTGCATTGTGTGCTTATTGATCGTGGGTTTCGAAGGTATAAAAGAGGCGACAAATTGGCATTTCTTTGAAATTAGTATTCAAAAGTATGATTGAAGTAAAATGTAATATTATTTTGATATTTGTATATCTTGGAGCTTCAAGCTAGGGTTGTAACGTTTGAATTTAACTTTGAGGATTGGGGAAAATGTCATTTGGGTATTATCGGTACTTCATTAATGATTTTAATTATATAAAATGATTATTATTTATGTTGAAAATCGAGGGCGTGACAACTTGGTATCAAAGCGTTAGGTTTGAATACCTAGAGACCGTGGGGAGACTTCGTCTCAGGGGTTCCAAAAAAAAAAACAAAGGAAGAGGTCGTTGCATATTTTTAACAAAGCATGTGTGTGCTTGCATGACCAATGTGTGTTCATCGATGTGGCATTGCATCTGTGTTTATGCGAATTGGTGGAATGTTGTTGACCCGTGTTGAAAAAAAAGAAGAAGGAGAAGTGTAACCTCCTTGTAGTGACTACGGTTGCGAAGTTACTATTAGTAGTTTTGATCTTGAGTCGTTTGTGGTAAGGTATCCTTTTAGATGAGATGATAGGCGGGAAAGAATTTGAAAGGCTGAGATTGTTGTAATGGGTATGAATGGTGGCGAGGTTAAAATGTGAAAGATGATATCCGTTAGTATGTAATAGAAGTGTTAGACCTTTAGTGAAATTTGTGAGCTAAATATTTGATGCGTTCTATTTGAATTGCGTAGATTACGTGTTAAGTTTTAAATACCTTAAGTAATTTTCATGTGATGTGAGGTGTATCATAGCCAAAGGATTGAAAAGTGAATGTCTTGAATGTATGAAGGGATGATGTCCTGTTGTGGTAATGGTAGTGTTTTGTCATTATTATGGTGGTTATTGAGGTAGTGATTTTGAGTATAGGTAAGGTCAAATGAGCCTGCGTGGAGAGCTGTATATGTCTGAGGTTGACTTAGGAAGATAAAGGTTATAGGTGAGGTGTCTAGATACAGTATGTGTCTTCTGGACACCCAGGCGACTACCGAAGAGATCCAGTTGGAAGAGGCGCTTGATCACCGCTCCTTCTAAATGGAAATCTCGGAAAGTCAATTGGACTATAGGTTATACTTAGGGGGCTAGACCTATAGGCCCGAGATAGGTGGCTGTACACAGGGATTTTATAGCAAAGGAGAAGTGTTGTGGTGGTGTTGTCAACATTGCTTTTGCTGAGGTGATTGCCGTGGCGGTGTCAATATGACAGGTGGTAGGAAAACAAGGGTAGTATTGCTGGGTGCTAGACCGAGGCATAATAATATTTAAGGAGAATTGTATCAAATGTAATTGAAATTGAGTGGTTGATGTAAGTTATGTGTTGAGAAAGCTGTTTGAAGTGGGGGCACTTCTAACGTGAACTATTGTGGTTAATAACAAAGTGGAATGTAATTGATGTTCCGAGTTGAAATGGTGGGAATTTTGGAATGATAAGTATGAGGGAAACGGAATGCTATGAGTTAGAGGATTGAAGCATAGAAATTGTGTATGATTTATATTCGGCGATATAGATTTGGACCGGGTACAGTAGAGGACGAGTCGGGGTATATTATTGGGATGATACGATCCGTTGAGTGTGATGAGGGGATAATTGTAATAGTAATAGTGATAGTGGTGATAGTGATGGGAATGATATGGTCATTATTGTTGAGGTTGAGTGTGATTGATGTGAATGTCGCTGAGGTATGATGATGTCGGCATGACCACTTAGTGGAGAGAAGAGATTTGAGAACTGTGAGAATTTGTGGTGAGTGGGACCGTTAGGAGTTATATGTGTGAGTGAATTTGGTTCTTAAGAGATGGGGTAGTAGAAGTCTTAGAACATAACAATGAGTATAGACACATTGTGTTTGAAACCCCCGAGTCTTTTTGGTATTTGGGAAGAAGTCTGTTAATTTGTTTGTATTTGTATTGGTGTTTAAATTTTAGTATTGAGATAATCAATAGTAGTGGGAGTTCATTAGTTAAGTTATTGCACACATTGTGTAGGTATGTGGGTGAGGAAATGCCGTGTGATTGTAATGTTGATAGAGAAATGATTAATATTGGTGTTGTGTATTTGTTGATATTTAAGATTGTGAAAATGGGAAACACGTGGCTTGATTAGACTAATTGACAAGAGTATTCAAGATTGATGGGTGAATAGAAAATGTGAAAGGTATTATGAGGTTGAAAAGATTGAGATTATTATTGGACTTTTTAGAACCATGAATTGTGAAGTGATGAACACATTGTGGGTACGTGGATACATGGCGAGTCCATTGAATACTGAGTGAAGCTGTTAATGCGTGGGTATGTTCGATGTTGTGTAAGCAATTAAATTTTATGGTTGATTTATTGAGATATTTCGTGTGTGACATGTGCTGCTATTTGGCTTTAACTTACATGCTTGACTTGTTATATACTCTTGATGTGTGTAATTTTCTCTTATTATATGGTACGGAATAGACGCAGAGTTGTGTGGAATGTGCTACGAGGAGATGAATTTTTGGTTAGAATCTGGCGTGTCCCCTTCGTTTACTAGTCATAGTAAAATGTAAAGTTTGAAGAGGATAAAATCTAACTCTATATATGCTATGTCCTTGCTGCTCTTACGTGTGATACGATTAGAGAATTGGATGCGAAAGGTTTCCATGATATGTCAACGCATAGTTGGGAGTGGTTAATGGCTTGTAGTAAGGAGAATAGTGGATTTGAGAGTTTATATGAATGATTTCAAGGTTGAGTTGTGTTGAGATACGTAAAGACGACACATTATGATAGAAGTGAGTTTATTCTTCTAAAACAGAAACCGATGATTACTCTGAGTGGGCTAGGGAATGGTGTTTTGCTATCGAATATTAGTGATATTGATAGAGTTGGTTCGGTTGTGAGACATGTGTACTTTTGGAATTGAAAGGGATATCAGTAGCTTTGAGATGTGAGAAGTTTAACTATAGTGAGTTGGAGTTAAAGTTGGGCAGAGGATGATGATCTTTATGTAGTTAAATTGTTGGATTTTGGGTTTCTTGGTCCTAATTACAGTGGAGAATTACCTTGGTATTTTTGATAAATTGACCTATTGATTGACAATGATTGGGGAAGGTGAAACTTGGAGTATTAGAATTCAAGTATTTGTGAGCAGTTCAAAATGATCTTCTAGGAAGTTCGAAAGATACTTAGTTGAATGAGTCGCAAAGAATGAGAATGTGGAATTTGGGGTTTAGAGAACGTAGAGGCACCACTTGTCGGATGTTGGTGTGATTGTCTTGTAGATATGTAAAAAAAAAAAAAACTAGGACTCTTGTATTGACGTTGGGACTTGAGAGTCTATTAAGGATAAAATTTGATAAAGACGATGGAGGCTTGTGACCAAACGTTGAGTGGTAGAACCATACTGTTAGTGAGGGTTCTTGAGGAGCGAACAACATAAGGAAATATCTATGTAGAAAAGGAAGGATGAGGTTTGGATTGTGAAATTATGATATGATGTTGGGTATAGTGATTGGTGGCTTGGTTGGAATCGATTTAGCAAATTTCGGGGACGAAATTTTTTTTAAGGAGGGTAGGTTGTAGAGACCCGTGTTTTAGGGCCGTATTTTTTTTTTAAGAAATGTTAAAATTATCGAGTGATGACGTAAATTGTGGAAATTCGAATAAAAGCATGGTTATAAGATTAGGGGATTAATGTGACATAATTACAAGTGCAAGGGTGATAGTGTGATAAGTATATATGTATATGTATATGGCGTCCAGGGGAAAAAAATCATTTTTCCCCTTTTCTCTTTTTTTTTCTTTCTCTCTCTATTCTCTCGGCTCTCCTCCGAAAACCTCTCCTCCACTTCTCTCCTCGATTTCATCTACTTAGGGTGTGATCCCGAACAAAACCCAAGAATTAAAGTCGTCATACGGGGCGCAGGCTTCCTATCCATCCAAGGAAAATCGTGATCGGACAACGTGGGAGCTCGGTTGACTTGGTCAAAGGGTCGGGTTTTGTTCAAAACCCGTGAGGTAGGGATTTCTTACTCTTGTTATGCGTTTATAAGGTGTTTATGTACTTAGATCGTGCCTTGTTTCGTTGTTTGAGGTTGTTCTTTCCATTTTTGAAATTCTGCAGAAACGGGTCACGGTTTATGGGGGTTTTCATTGTCTTAAACTCGGAATTGAATTTTTGTTCCTTCATATGAAATAGAGTAGACTTAGAGCCCGTTCGAATGCCGCTGGAATCACCCAAAACCGTTGAGAATTGAATTAATGGTGGATTTTAGAATTTTGGCTACGAATCTGTCTCGTGTTCTACTGTTTCTGCTCGTTTTCTGGGTTTGCGCCCAACTTTAAATGGCTGTAACTTTCTCGTCTCATGTCCGTTTTATACAAACTTTATGTCGGTTCGAAGATCTTGAAGTTAGCTTTCATTTGCCACCGGAATCGTCAAAAAAATGTTAGTATACAGAAAGTTATGATCGTTTGAGTGGAGATGTGTAAATCTGTCACGCAGATTCGTATCGCTTTGGTAAATGCCGATTTAACCAACCTTGGAGTCCAGATTCGACTAGGGTTTCTTCATGCCGTTTAAGGTTCATTCATTTGTGCAACTTTTGGGATTGGAATCACTCAATAATATTAAGGACTCGATTTATTATGATTTTTAGAAGATTGCCCTTAAATCTGAAAGTCTGGGCAGCGTACAAAGCTGCGTTTTTCGTCGTTTGCTATGGTTAAATGATGTTATTGGTTATGGGTCCTTGTGGGTTTTAAAGATTGGTAAGTTGGTGATGTTTTGGCGTTAGAATCATTGAAAAATATTGAGTATGCTATTTTTAATAAATTTTTGAACACAGACTACTCTGCTGAAAATTAGGATATCTGACAATCATTCCTAAGCTTGAAAGATCGTATCGTACGACTCGTCGAACATATCTGTGCCATTGGTTTTTCGTTAGCATAGTTGGAGTATTGTCGTAAAAGCTATAAGAAATATTGTGATGTGCGTAATTGGTAGAGAAGTACTTGTTTGATTAAATGACTTTTGGATTCGATTGAATGGTTTGATGTTGTGGAACGTGGAATGAACGTGGATGACAAATGGTCATAAAGAGATGGGTTGGTGCTTGTAAATTGGAAACGCAAATTGAAATGTGAATAACAATCGGACACAACGAGAACATTCAGGGCTCTTAAATGAGTAAATGTTTGAGAGCTACATGCTCAAAATCGTATAATTACAGGGCTCTTAAATGAGTAATTGCCTGGGAGCTACATGCTCAAATCGTATAATTACAGGGCTCTTGAATGAGTAATTGCCTGGGAGCTTCATGCTCAAATTGTATAATTACAGGGCTCTTAAATGAGTAATTGCCTGGGAGCTTCATGCTCAAATCGTATAATTACAGGGCTCTTGAATGAGTAATTGCCTGGGAGCTTTATGTTCAAATCGTATAATTACAGGGCTCTTGAATGAGTAAATGCCTGGGAGCTATATGCTCAAATCGTATAATCTTAAATGAGTAAATGATTGGCAGGAGGTAAATGCTCATATCATTTGTCTTTAGGACTACTTATCGAGCAAATGCCTGGCAGGAGCTTAGGCTTAGACACGTGACACGAAATTGGTTTATGAAATTGAAGAAAGGGATTCTGATGACTGATGATAATGAGGAATGGGATTTGGTGATGAAATGTGAAATGCGAAAGATTGTGAAATTGTACGAGATGTAATGAACGGTACTAAAGCTGTTGTTTATTTACTTAGAATGATGTAGGAATATTGATAGTCCTTGTTTGACATATGAGCAAATAGATCCTTCATATAGGTTGCCTAGAATCCCTGATAATAGTGTGCTGCTGTTGACAGTCTTGTGTACTTGGGCTTATCTGTCGTTATTCTCTCACTCTAGATGCATAACTCATCATATTTTCTTATAACTTGCGTATAGATTTCTCTACTGGGCTAGTGTAGCTCAACCTATCATTTTCAGGTATTAAACAAGGAAGTTGGCATGGCGTGCATTGTGTGCTTATTGATCGTGGGTTTCGAAGGTATAAAAGAGGCGACAAATTGGCATTTCTTTGAAATTAGTATTCAAAAGTATGATTGAAGTAAAATGTAATATTATTTTGATATTTGTATATCTTGGAGCTTCAAGCTAGGGTTGTAACGTTTGAATTTAACTTTGAGGATTGGGGAAAATGTCATTTGGGTATTATCGGTACTTCATTAATGATTTTAATTATATAAAATGATTATTATTTATGTTGAAAATCGAGGGCGTGACACGAACGATATTTCGGCACGAATTAACAAATGGCTCTCCAATTGTCTTTCTATTACAGTACTCCTATAATTTTTGCAAAAATGATACTCACACAACAATTTACATAACCTCTCAGATGCATGTGGGCTCCCCACACACTACTATGTGTGGGCCCCACATATATGTGAGAGGTTGTGTAAGTTGTGTTTGGATCGTTGTGTGAGTAGCATTATCCTAATTTTTGTGCCGGAATTTGGAGTCTTCAAAAAGATGCAATGCAAGTCCCACATCTTAGATAAAATATATAAGATGATGATATGAGTTTGAAATTAGGCTCCGTTCTAGAAACCTTCTTAAAAAATAAGTACTTATTTTGTCACTTCTCAAAGAAAATAAGAAGGTTTGTTCCACAAAATTCAAATAAGCAGCTTATTTCACATTTTCAAACTCAAAAATAATGTAAATGAGAAATAATTTTTCAAATTTTTTTGCACCGTATTAAAGATCTCAATGAGATCTATCAAACAAGATCCATATTGATAGGAAAATTATTTGCGTAAGCACATGATTTTTGAGCTTAAAATTGTCTTCTCAAAAAATAAGTAATTGTTCAATTTTTTCAGGAACAAATCTTCTTACTATTACACAAAAAATAAATTCTTATTTCGTTTCTGGAACGGGGCCTTAATCCACTTTTAGCTTTTGACAGTCATTCCACGATAACAAGTCACTTGTCATATGATGGAAAAAAGTAAAATGATGCACACATATTACATATTGCCTTTCCAATTTGAGAACATTTCTGTTAGCTTCTTCAAATATATATAGGGAAATAATGTTGCCACACCCCGTAAGTGTATTTTTGCATTAAAAAATACATTTACAAGATGTGTCATTATCAAAAAAGGGTGTGGCAAAATTACTACCCTATATATATATATATATATTATTTTTATACAAATCGAACTTTCTTTAGAGTCGATCAAACAAGGAGTTTGGAAAATTTAAAAAACGGAGGCAAGTGGGAGAAGGTAGGTTAGAACTAAGCACTTCACAAGGGATTGAAAGTTATGCGACGACCCCACTCTATCATGTGCTCACATTCACACTTGGCATTTGACTAGGTTTTAACCCTTTACACACAACAAAGTTGTCAACAACATATGTATCTCTGTCTAACTTTTTCCCTTTCGAATTTCAAAACTTTTTAGAGGCAAAGGATTTCTCAGTTATTCCTTCCATCAAAAACTCTTGAGGCATTGACGATTTATCCGGTCATTAATTTTAGTGTTTTAAAATTGGGGGTGTTTTCGGTAGTAAAAAATTTGTAAATTTCTATTTGTGGTTGATAAGTTGATAGGTGTTTCCAATAGTGAATAAATTATTGAAAAATGTCAAATTGTTTATAGCAGTGAATAAGTTGTTGGTGAGTTTGTAAGTAGAGTTACTGTAGCCAAAAAGTGTTTTTATTGATAATTTTTTTATTAGTGAAAACGAAATGATAAAATGCTAAAACTATTCTGTTAGTGAAAACGAAATGGTAAAATGCGTTAAATTTTTTATATTTTTCGTCAGTGGAAACACCCCCTTAATAGACGTGCATCAGCTAGCTCAAACACTTTATTAGCAAACATACGATGAATTAAATTTCCATAGTAATTATTCAATACTCTGGGGTGGCAGTATTTTGGACCACTCCAGAACCATACATTTATGTGAGAATCCATACACTTAATCATAGACCTCGCGAGATTGTGTAGTTATAGAGTGGTCCAGAACAAAACGTGACGGTGCTCCTGTATTATTTTATACTATAATAATTTCACTAAGTTTTCATAGTTAAATGCAAGAAAAATCATATTTTGGTTGCGGGTCGCATCAGATTTTCCCAACTATGAAAAGTAGATGTAATACTATCACTGTATTTGTTAATTTTATTTGAAATTCTGTGTTTTACATATCCTACTTCTTTTGGAAGATTAATTAATATTAGCAAATATCTAATACCTTCTAAATTCATTCATTCAAACATTGAAATGCAGTCTTACGGATTTCTTAATTCAACCTTTTAATCTAATTCGTTCAACGGTGAACCACTTAAACATGACCCATGCATATAATTTCCTTCGTTCTCTTTAATCTTTCATATTCAAATCAATAACAATTTTTTACATTTTAAAAAATAATAATCAAACGAACTAATCCATTTATATCATGAAAATTTTTAACCAACGGACTAATCCATTTATCTACTATATATTTCACTCACCGTCCTCACCGTACGAATGCAGAACTCGTGAAGAGAAAGAAAAGAGAGAATAATTAACATGAAAAATGTGGGAAAAAATAACGGCTATGTTCGTTTACGTACTTAGTTTTGTTTTTATTTTATTTTTTAATCATTATTCTACTTCTTTTTTCAATCATTATCTTATTTCTCCAATTATTACTTTCTCATCTCTCTCTATCTCTCTCCAATTATTACCTATATTTTCAATCATTACCCTATTTCTCTCTCCACCCACTACTAAAATTAAACTAAACTAAACTCTCAACCAAATATAGCTGTTGCGAAATTTTGTTTTTTCTCAATAGTTAGTTTTGCTACAGTATTTTATTTTACTCCAAACCAATTGACCAAAACATGGGTAATTGATGTATAACGGAGGTTTGCTTATTCACGTAGGCTCCATGAATCTCATATTCAAGGAGTCGCGCGATCTAGACCATCTATTTCGGTTTCAAAAGGTTCGAATTTAAATGAAACTTTTCTCTTTTCCGAAAAAGTTTTATTAGCATCCAAACTATTCAAAATACTCTTGGACGATCGTGATTCACCTCCATAAACAACTGTTCACGAAACCTTCAATTAAAATGAGAAACACCTTCATAAACAACTTTTCACGAAACCTTCAATTAAAAAGATTTTCCCATTTTATTTTTGGGTTTCGAAAAATTACCCTTTTTCTTTCGTCCCTATAGCTTTCCTCTTCCTCCTGTCTCTCTTCATCGTACGTCATAACGGTGTGCCCTCTCCTTTAAAACTCACCTCTCCCTCTCTCTCTCTCTCTCTCTCTCAAGAAATGTTGAGATCTGTTTGCTAGCAGATCTACACATTCATCGCAATCCAATCTCACATCTTCCCCTCCAAAAAAATCCTTCCTTCCTTTCCCCTCTCTCTCTCTCTCTCTCTACAAATCTCTGTATATATTAATCCAGGGAAGGGAAATGGGAGGGTACAGAGCGGACGACGATTACGATTACCTCTTCAAAGTCGTTCTTATCGGCGACTCCGGCGTCGGTAAATCCAACCTCCTGTCCAGGTTCACCAAGAACGAGTTCAGCCTCGAGTCCAAGTCCACCATCGGCGTCGAATTCGCCACCCGTAGCATCCACGTCGACGATAAGGTCGTCAAGGCCCAGATTTGGGACACCGCTGGCCAGGAGAGGTACAGATCCAACCCCCTATCCTTTATTTCCATTCATTTACGTATGTTTAAGAGGTTGTATTGAATCATGATTTTCTTTAAACTATTGCGGTTGTGGGGTTTGATTGATATTTTAGATCTGTGCGTTGTAAACTCGTCATTATGCGTTGTTCTGCTGGATAGGGATGGAACCCGTGCTGGGTATAGGTTAGGCAGCTCAAAATAGTTAGAGATGTACAAAGTGACGGATAGAGATTCGTCGGGTGATGTATATTCGCCGCCTCGGAGTTTAGAATCTTGCGGTGGCACATGGCCCCATCAGATCTGGCATTTGCTTTATATTATAATAAAATGGAGGAAGGTTTAGGCCGTGTTTGATTCTGTGCGAAGGGGTTAGGACTAAGAATCCCGTGGGGGCATTAATCTGCTGTTTGGTTGCATTTGCTGTGGGGGTGATTATTTGTCTGCCGGGAGTATGAATTCCCACTTAGGGGGTTTGGCGGATCCACGGGGTCGGGGGAGGTGTTTTGCATGGTCTAATCTGTCCAGACTCCTCCCAATTAACACATTAAACCAAAACAAACATTGTTTTAACAATCCGTACTTCCAACCAACTTCATAGTAATCTGTCTTCACCACCAATGTCTGTCCCAATTGCCTCCTCACTACAGGTCCCCTTCGACCCATAACACATATCATACGAGGCCTATGGACTTATTTCAGTCTAAACTGTCTAATGCATGCTTATGTTGTGTTTGGTATACATGAAAGAAGAAGGGGTGTTCTTCAGAGTTAATTGTGCCAGGCTTTGTTGATTGGACATTGGAGGTCTCTTTTACCTCAGATGCCATGTGATATAGGATTTTTACCTTTAATGATTGACGTCTTCTCTTTTTTCGAACTTGTCACCTCGAGGTATTGGGTAGATAAAAACTCTCGTAATGCACATATTCTCATAGGTTGGATTCTCTCTGAAGTTCCGATCATATCCTTGGCTTTTCCTTTCCTACATTTGAGGATTTGGTGTTTGTAGTTTGTGTATTCCATGATTTTTGGAAGCCAAATCCCCTTGGGAAAGTTCTTCCTAGGGATAGAGAAGAAGTTAAATGGTTAAACAGAAATGTTGGCTGGAGCGCAATGGTGGTTTTCTTCACAATGGACGTATCACATGCCTTGGTATTTGGCTGAGAGGAAGAACCCACTTTCGGTGGGTTACTATGAGCACTAACGGGTGATTTGGTGACAGAATTGGAAGTAAAATAGAAATTTCCCAGAAGCTTGATGCAACGTAGAAATACTAAGCAGAAGTTAGTTTTAAATTTTAATAGAGCCGTTTATTTCCTATCAACTCAATATGGGAGAGAGATTTAATCAAATTACTAGACCTCTCAGATTGCTTCTCAATTTCGTTCTAACTAGTGTCATAAGGCGCTCTATGGGGTAGATTTTGTCTTACCTCAAGTACTCGTAGTCTCATACAGCTTCGTATATAGCCAGTGAAGTTTGGATTTAGGTGTGAGAGAGTAGTGTAGACAAAATAAAAATGTGAGGATGAGAGAAAAATTACAAGCCAGCAGGAAGCATAGGTAGCTTGGGGCTCAGGGACACTGGGATGAGCTAGGATTCAACTATCCTTGAGCAAGGGGCTAGGGTATATAGTGTGAGTATTGAGTAATTTTCATCTTACATTATAATCCAGGTATTCAAGGTGTTTCACTTTTGTGCATGTGTTGTGCATTTTTTTTAGGAGCACTTCCCCCGGGATGGATGAGATTTGGGAAAAACTCAATAGACAAGGATGCTAATTTGAGCATTCACTGGTGTAACACACTAGAGTTGGAAATGACTGATTTCCTGTAATGGTGAGGTGGACCAACTAAAGCACTACTAATCGTCAGTCTAATGTTTCCCTTTTTGCTTGTGTTATTTGGTAAGAAGGGGTTGGGGTGGTTGTGTGATGCATGCATTTTTTCCCCTAACTTCGACGTCTCCGATATTGTGTTTGCGGTCCGTTTTGTCATTTTGGTATTTAATGTTAAGCATTATTACTTCTGAACTTAGCTTGAAGTTAATGATTCTAGTGAATGTAGCCTAGTAGCCTATCCTTCTAGATACAGGTAATTTACAAGGATGATTTGTCCTGGACATGGTTTCCTTTTACATAGGAGTATTTAGGTAGAGGCAACAAACAGGCTAACAATGTATAATGTGCTTCAAGTTTCAATCCCATGTTAAGTGTACAATCCCATGTTATTCGTTCCTGTTCTTAGACCCTTTTACCCACCAGTGTTCAAGCTAACTATCTGGTTTATATGTTCTCTTAGTTAAGTCGGCTCACTCTTTTGGAAGAACACACCATCTTTATTTCTGCATACTGTTATTTACTCTGTACTTGATTGCGATGACAAAGAACTTTTTTGCCTTAACTGTATTCTCCAACCTCATCTAATACCATTTTCTTTGTTGAAGATATCGTGCAATCACAAGTGCATATTATCGGGGAGCCGTAGGTGCATTGCTTGTTTATGACGTCACTAGACACGTTACGTTTGAGAACGTAGAGAGATGGTTAAAGGAGCTCCGGGGTCACACGGATACAAACATCGTGATCATGCTTGTCGGCAACAAGGCGGATTTGCGCCATTTGCGGGCCGTCTCCACCGAGGATGCGAAGGCATTTGCTGAAAGAGAGAGCACATTTTTCATGGAGACCTCTGCTCTGGAGTCTATGAACGTGGAGAATTCCTTCACAGAAGTTCTTACTCAAATATATCATGTGGTAAGCAAGAAGGCTCTCGACATTGGGGATGACCCTGCAGCTTTGCCCAAGGGTCAAACCATAAATGTTGGCGGCAAGGATGATGTATCTGCTGTGAAAAAAGTTGGATGCTGCTCAACATAGTGTAAAAGGAAAGTAGAAAAATAAGAGCCATTTTCTCATCTTCCTCTCAGTGGGTTCTAAAATTCAAACGGGTTGTGGAATATTTCAATGCTAGAAGCATGGCACAGAGATGACAAATTTTCTTTTTGATGGCATATCCTGTTTGGAGATCTGAAAGTCTGATGGACGAAGATGACCCGCTTCGTCCTCGGGTTTTCCCCCCTCCTGTTTTTGTTTTGCACTCGATATTCCTCCCCTTTCAATGTTCTTTCTGTCAAGTGTACTTCTATATTTCGTGGCTGCCTATAGGTTAGTTCATATTAGTATTTGATTGCTGAGGAATTGGGTTCGTTAATGTATTAAGATATTTGATTTCCGGATTACTTGATTGATTCATTAGTTGTTCTGTGGAAATGGCCATTAGATTAGAGTTTTGCAGTATGCTTCCGGAAATGTGTTTGCTTTGGCCTACGCTGCATGCAGGCAACGTCCATCATGCAGACTGGGTTACAAACTTTACAACAACTTACCAAAAACTTGAAGCAAGCATGTTGTTAGAGCATCTCCAGGAGCCTCGCTCCAGAGCAAAATTGGACAAGAATGGTGAGAAAACCATGAAATCCTAGACCCAGGAGGCTCACTCCAACCTCGCCACTTTGAAGACGAGGTAGCTCACTCAGTCCAGCGAGGTTTCAGAGCTCGCTTGCTCCGACTTCGTCTCTTTCTCTCTCTTGCTTTCCTATTGCCCGGCTCTTGCACACCATTCATTCTCAGATCCAAAATAAAAAAAAAGCCAAACCAAAGCTAAATACGTCGTCATCTTCATGGAAGCCGGCTGCCGTCGTCGTCGATTAAGTGGTGGTGGAGCTACCATTATGGAATCGACTACTTGAGGATGACGCTGGCGAAGATCCTACGTGAACGGAGTGGAGGAGGAGGGCGACGGTGGTGGAGATCAGGTGGGTTTGCAGATTTCGGAGAGATAGAGATGGATTTTGTGTTTGTGCATTTGGTTTCTAGGTTCTGGGTTTGCAGAAATTTTAGGGAGAGAGAGGGATGGGTTGAAACTTGAAACTTGAAATCTGGTAAATGGCTAGCTAATGGGACTTTTCCTAAGCATTTTGGCTAGAATTTCCGTTAGGCTCCTGGAGATGCCCTTAACCCCACACACACCCCCCACCCCCCACGCGCCCCCCCCCCCCCCCCCCCCCCACATAGTCTCATGTTCTTGCCATTTGAAAATAACCCTACCACTGATGATGAATCCATTATCTTCAATACGCTGTAAACCTAGTTTCACACACCAAGCACTATCATCCCAAAATGCCAGCCTCTCTCCCACCCATGCGCCACCTCACCACCCTGTAAAATCCGACTAAAATGGAAAATTTATGCGAGGTTATGAATCGTTGCACTGATGAATCGAAATTCCTCTAGTGGAGGATAAAATTTAAAGAAAGGGAGATTGAGTGAATTTCCTCCGGAAAGAAAAAAGAACAAGAAGAAATTAGGATTTGTAATTGAGTTACAAAACACATCTTTGAAATACAGCTCCCGACAAGCTTGTGTCCATAACTATTAAATATTCATGTATTTAGATACATCTAACTATTCCGCACACAATTGTGTTTCAAAGTTGTGTTCGTATCTAAGATTACTCATTTGAAGACAACTGGAAAAATCCGTATGCTAGTATTTTGTCAGTAAGTGCATACTAAACTAATACAGTATCTGTAAGATCCAAATCAGATTTGCATTTAAATTTTAAATTACTGTCCTAACTCAATTAGGATTCGATCTATGTAGTAGTATTAATTTCGAGAAGGAATCGAGATACATCCTACCTGGTCAAGGAGACTCAGGTCCTGTTTCAGAACCGGAATAAGAATTTATTTTTTGTCTAATAATAAGATGTGTTCCACAAAAGGCTGAATAAATACTTATTTTTTAAAAAGTTAATTTCAAGCTCAAAAATCATGTGGTTACGCAAATAATTTTCCTATCACTATGGATCTTTTTTGATAGATCTCATTGAGATCTTTAATACGGTGCAAAAAAAAATTGAAAAATTATTTTTCATTTACATTATTTTTGAGTTTGAAAATGTGTAAATAAACTGCTTATTTAGATTTTGTGAAACAAAACTCCAAAATAAGTACTTATAAAATAAAAAGGTTTCTGGAACAGGCCCTCACACCTTGAATCTTTAGAGCTCATCAATAAACGTTATATATAATATATCTAAGAGCATCTCCGGTGCACTTTCTAAAATTTGCTCTTAAAATGACTCCTAAATTGGACACATAGGCAAAAGTGGGATTTAATTTTGTAAGCTAAAAATTTGCTAATATGTTTAGCTAATTTGATACTGGGAAGGTACTCCAAATGGCCCTCTTAAATTGAATCTTACAGTGCGTTCTAGAATTTATTTATGCTCAAAAAAATATAAGTGGGTCCCCCATTATCCCCTCTCTTTTTTTTCTCCCTTCCTCTCTCCTCATTTCTCTTTTCCTTCCTAAGAGCCAACCTTCGTATTTAGGTGCCATATTGATGTCAATAAAAGATGGGAAAAACTAATTTACCCACATATTTTGGAGTGTTTAGGTATTAGGAAAACGATAAGAACACAGAAAAATGATTTCTCCAGTAGGACTCAATTTTACTTAAAACAGTTCTTGTAAAAGATATGAAATTTATTAGTGCCGCGAGAGATCTCTCCTCTCGTCACTCTCAATTTTTTTTGCATCTCTCCTTCGTACAAATCTCCATTTTTTCTTTGTTTCCTGCTATAAAGGTAAGCAACACAGTCAATATGTCGATTTTTTGAACGTATTTTTGATCTGGGTATCGGTCTTTTGTTTATTGGTACCATTTGATTAATCATCGTTGGTTAACTAACCCCCTGTACTTAGGTTCTTTTATTTATTCCCCAGCCTGTTCTAATTTTAGAAAAAAACTTTCATTAAATGAAGAGGAAAAGGGTATTTTTGTCATATTTTTTTTTTTTTTTTTGATCCTAAAAAAAAAAAATAAGATGTCATGCTTTGCTTACATGACAAGCTCCGTCCAACATCCTAACGTTTTGCTAACGGAAGTCATCAGATGAATACTTTTAGGGGTGCTTGTGTTGAGTTTTAAACATTACGGAGGCTAGGTGAAAATCAATCATAGTTAAGTGGACTTTAACGTAATTTATCCTTTATAAAAATACGTTAACAAGTAGTAGTGTCCTTATTGGGGAAAATTTTTCAGTACCAAATGGGTACCACGTGATGTCCGCTTTGTCCATCCGAGCAGTCCATTACGTTTTGGACCGTTCGGATTTGGACAAAAAAAATGAGAGAAAATGTTGGGATGAGAGGAGAAAGAGAGTTTCAATATGAGCCGTCCAAAAATGTATTGGACGGCATGTGGGATATAGCCACCCGGTGCCAGAAAATTTCTCCCAAGTCCTGGCCCCTCGTGGTTCAAAATTTCCATAATTACCCTTTTTTTAATATCAAATTCATACACGGTGACATCCACCGAATAAAGAATGATTGCCCAAAAAAGCATTTTTAAGAAATGAATATTGTCATAATCGCTTGTGTTTGATTTGATTAAAGCCCATTTGAAATCAATTTATCTCATAAAGAAGTTGAACTCGAAACATATTTTTGAACCTCCCTAAATTTTCAAAATAAATTTGATCGACCACCTACTTGGTTTGTTCGGCTCGTTTATTATCCTAGTCTTGACCTCCTTTACCTCGATGTCTGATGCTCTCTTTTTGTACATTGTGACGCTGAACATTAAAGAAAAACCATACATCTGCCGAACATTGTGTGTGCATAATGTTCCAATTCAAAAAAAAAAAAAAAATTGGAAGAGAGAATATGAGAAATAAGTTTCTAGAAATAGTACTTAAAAGGTGAAATAGTACTTAAAAGGTGATGGTCCGATAGGGTTCAACCAATCATAGCGTTTATTGGGCCGTAGTTGCACCGGCCCTTAATCCTTCCACCGCCAAGAGCGAGAGGTATTCGCTGCTCTGTGAAGCCAGCCTGACGCGCTGCCCTCTACTCTAGAGGCCACGAAACCCAGGCCTTCGCCCGGGCTCCCGTCGCCCAACTCCCTGCTTGGAAAGGGCAAGCCAGCAATTAGCACCATTGGGCCCTGCTCTTTGGGCCGAGCCCACGTCCCATCACGGTAATGCCCCCACTTAGGTCACAGGCTTGCGTTGCTAAGCCCGGCGATTATTTGTTAATTGCTTGGAGTTTAATATAGTGATTAGTAGCTTTCCTCTTTGGCGATTTGGGACTTATCTCCATGCTTAAGCTGTAATCCAGATTTCGCTGTTTTTTTGACTTTTTGTGAATACTAATTAATTGCCAATCTCCAGTGCTTTTGGTCAAATCAATTGCCAAAAAACTGGTTTTGTCAAATCTTTGGCAAAATATATTGTGCTAATTAAAAAATGAGATTGGCACCCACTCCGACAAACTTCCTTCCAGAAAAAGCAGCACAACTATACAGCAATTGGAAACATAATTACTAATATGAAGAAAAACTACTCCGAGATGCTCTAAAAAAGAATGAAGTTAGGGTGGTTAGTCTACTCCGGCCGACGTGCTTAGTGGATTTTGTCCACGGGATTTGAGTTGTATCCTCTTGCTGTGTTGCTATTGTTGTTTAGGAATCCACGGTTAAGTTTATGCATTTTAAGAAAACATGTCAGTTTTATACACCTTAAGTCCTATAAACAAAATTATGTTCCTTTGTGGAATTCAATGTCCAAATTAATAAATTTTTCATTCTGCCCTCGTTTTAGGACCCAAACGAAGCTTAGTAATAAAAAACAATGCGTCAAGTAATTGTAGAAAAACTTTTTTACAATGAATCATTGTGTCTTAGCGAAAGTTAAATTTTCAAATAGGAACTAACCTTTTAGTAACGGAGTGAGTATTTTGTAAGGTTGCCAAACTCAAAAAATAATAAAAAGTGATAAAACTAACGAAGGGTTCCCTAGTCTCCAATGATTTGAGCCGTTCGTGAATTATTCGAGGCTTGACTTGGTAATTGTTCTTTCGAGTTCATTCGGGTACTAAATGAGCTAAATCTAAATCTCAATTTTAACCTCGTTAAATAAATGAGCCGAACTTGAACCTGACTGTATTCGGCTCGATTAAGGCTGCGAACTTGAAGTATATGTATATAATCTCATAAAAGTTTTACACATAACCCTGAATATGTATACTTCTACGTGTACATAATATAAATTTTATAACTTTTTTTTTGTTAAGTAATTTTATTTCACCAAAAAATACGGCAACTACAAAAATAATGGGGCATCCTCCTGAACAAGACTATACAAGTCAGCCATTATTTATCCTAAAAACTCTAGAGCTAAGTAACCAATCATCACAAATTTGCCTATTAAGGCAAGAAAACTTTACAGAATTGAAAGAACAAAGCTTGGCTCTAATCGCATCAAGAATCGCTGCAGCTAGGCCATCTACATCCCTGCACTTGTTCTGAAATATCCGCATGTTACGCTCCCCCCACAGGAAGTAAGAAGTAGCTACCAAAGATAACTTGTATAAAGTACTACAAAAACTTTTACCTTTCCTTTGAGCATGTAGAAACTTTATATCCATCTCAAAACCAATTGGCAATGAGTGAAGAGGTCCCAAATGTTATTAAGTGATCACCCATTCCACTCCCAAGCAATGTGGGACTTTATATCTTAACATCCCCCCTCACGTGCAGCCGCGTTTGAGGTCTGTCCCCAAATAAGCTCTTGATGCAAAGAAAGAGGCCCTTTGGAAATGTTATTTTTACGCAAAACACGACTCCAGATCATTGTAGAAAATTGGCATTCAAAAAATAAATGGGCATGAGACTCTTCACAAGCCGTACACAACACGCATACTGGATTAATTTATAACTTGTACATATGTAAACTTGTAAAAGTACTATAAACATGTATATTAATACAGTATGTTTTTATAATTTGTATATGTAGGAAATTATTTATGTACAAACTAGAAATTTTATTTGGAATTCTAGACCTGTATCAAAGCACAAGTATCTAATATTTTTGAGTTGTTAAGGCTCGTGAAAAAGTTTGAGCTCGACTTAAACCCAGGGAAACTCGGCTTGAGCCCAACTCGTCAAATTTTCTTTGAGCTCGAGTTCGGCTCAAGTTCGCGTGAAAACTTAATAAATGAACCTGAACATTCTAAAGTTAGGCTCAATTCGGCTCATTTGTAGTCCTACTTATACACAAATGAGCAACAACAATTATTCGGTGGTCTTGGAACACCGTCACCTTGTGCCTAACACTCTTATACATTAAACATTTCTATGGAGCTCAATAGTAAATGTATGAAGTCTATAAAAATATGTGGTGCATAAAAGTACGAGACATTATGCGGTGATTCCCCCAAACCACCGAGGGGTGATTCGGCTAAACAATTTAGTCTGAATTATTGGATTATTCATGGTCGATAATCCAACTTGTCTGGGCTCAAATATGAGGGGTTGGACTGGCTTTTTGATAACACGTAACAAGAGCCCAACTCAATTTCTAGGGGAAAAACATATCATGAATAGACCATTTTAGCCTTCTCCTTTTTCCCATCCCCACCCCTTTCATGCAAGGGAATGCCGGTAATTTGTGGGCTGTCAAAATTGAAGGGAAAAAAATGTCAAATGATCCATCCAACCAATAAGCCAATAGAGTAGTGCTACGGTCACCGCATGTGTACCGGTCACCGCATGGTTATTGGGGCTCATTCCGGACCCCACAAAAATATAGAAAAATATCCATAAATTTTAAAATAATATTTTATGGGATCCTGTAAAAAATCAGCTCCAACGGATATCGGTAGATATGTTTTTTGAATTTATAGAGACGAAACTGCAAAACTAAACAGTTTCGTTCCTACAAATTCCGAAAAATATACCTACCGATATCCGTTGGAGCCGATTTTTTACAGGACCCCATAAAATGTTATTTTAAAATTTATGAATATTTTTCTGTATTTTTATGGGGCCTGGAATGAGCCCCAATAGCCGTGCGGTGGACCGTCCACCGCATGGGATGCGGTGGACCTAGCATTTTCGAAGCCAATAACCCATCCCAAAATACTTAAAAAAAAATTAAAGGAATGTGATTTTGGCACTCCACTTTTAGCCAATAACACTCCACTTTTAGTTTTATTTTTTCACATGATCAAGACACAAAGTGGAGTGCAAGTGACTAAAACTGGACTGCCAAAATCAATTTTCAAAATTTAAATGGGCTAAATAGTTCAATAATTCATTAAGCCGAAGTGTTTTGTAACGACCCGGATTTTTGCCCTATTTTTTTTTTTGAATAAAGAAATTATTTTTGATCAAATAGTCTATAGTAATCGATTAACTATTTTAAAAGTATAATTAGATTAAACTAGAACCTAGAATAATTTTTCGTAACCAAAATTAGTTTAGCAAAATATTAATTCAACTTGGAACGACCCGTAATTTTATCATTAATAATTTCATTTAAAGAGTATTATTTGTAATAATAAAATTATCTTAATTATAATTATCTAGTAAATATATACAAATAAAATTAATTTAGTCTTAATTATCTTACTTTTATTTTTTTGTTAATTGCATGCATGCGAACTCCTTCTGTCTCTCCTTCTCCTACTCAATTTCTACTTCCTTCCTTAGTGTATCTCGTCCCAAATTCGTTCATTACGAAGCCATATAGAATAAAACTTCTTTAAATCCATTTTTAATCGAAACTCTTCAAAATTCTCCTATATATACCCTAGTACGTCGACCCTAGGGCACACCACGAAATTTCCACGCCCCACCAGTCCAGAAAGGAGAGAAAAATCAGAGAGAACGAAGCTCCAATCCATGGAGTTTTAAAGAGAGAAAAGTGGGTTTCCTAGTTACGCTCAACCGAAACCCGATTCGACCATTCCAATATCTTCCTACAACTCCTAGCATCCCTAAACACCATCCAATTCGGCCCCAAGGTCTCCCGATCAAAGAACCCGAAGTCTTCTTCCCCAAAATTCAAGATTCGTTTTTAAATCAATTCGATCTGATGCAAGGTATTATAATCCCTTCCAACCCTTCCTCTAAGTATATTAAGTGTTTTTATACTTAACCCTATGCCCCGAACGAACCCATGCATCGAAACCATCACAAAAAACGAAAAAAACCGAATCTGCCCCGAACCTTGCGGCCGCAACCTTCGGGCAGCAAGAACCAGAGCCAAGGTTGCGGTGGAGGCCCCCAGCAGCAAGGTTGACTATTCAAACCTTGCGGTTTGTACTGTTTTGGTTCGAATGTGTTTTACGACCTCCCGAACACCGTTTTCGACCCCCAAACTATTTTTCCTAGACTTTTCACACCTCAAAGATCATAACTTGTCAAGGTCATATTTTTTTTATTTAATTATCTATTTATTAAATTATTTATTAGTTATCGTTCAAAGTTTGCAAACGAAAATAAATTACGACCTTTCAACCAACGTTTTAACACTCAACTAAATTTTTTCTAGACTCCTTGCATCTCAAAGATGGTAAATTTTTAAATTAAATATTTATTTTATTTAATTCACTATTTATTATTATTTTTAAAGTAATTCCAATCAAAATTACTTTACGACCTTATAACCCTTATTATTAATACCCAATTAATTTTATTTAGACTCCTTGTATTCAGTAGATGAAACTTTGTTAATCACAACATATTTTAATTCGTAAATTATTTATTATCTATTTACTTCACTTTTGGCCACTTTAATTAACGTCTTCATTTAAAATTAATCTCGCGATCCTCCGAACTCAACTTTTGATACTCAAACATGTTGCGTAGGACCTTTAGGACTCTTATCAAGGTTATGATAATTATTCTAATATTTTTACCTAATTAATAAATTTAATTAGTTTTTAATCTATCTAATTTCTTAAGAATTAAATTAATGAGAGCTTAGAAAATATTCTATTAAAATTTCTATAAAAGTTCTATTTCATTATTGACAACATGGCTATATAGGAATAACGGCAACGGCCCATTTATTAAAAGTTGTGTGATTGCATTGCTCGTTATTGTTTTAATTATTATTTGGTTTAATTGTATATCGCACCGATATCTGATTCATTGCATTGCTTATTATTTGTTTTTATTACTATTTGATTTGATTGTATACTGCACCAACATTTGATTTGAATGTTAGATTGGACCCTAGAGACATGGGATGGTATGTGAATAGATTTCATCTAGACGATACTAAATTGATGGAAAAATGGTAAAGTGTTGAAGTCGTGAGATTGTGGATTTTGATTTGGCCATGGATAAGGGTGACCTGCGGGGCCCAGTGATGATAAGGGTGACCTGCGGGGCCCAGTGATGATATTTTGGTGACCCTAACGTATGGTACGCCATGGGAAGTTCCAAAGGGTAATCATGCCTTGCAAGGCCAGTAAGGGGGATTGTCACATGACACAATCATAGTTAGTGGCTTAGGAATGGTGGCGACCCTAATGTATGGTACGCCATGAAAAGTTCCAAAAGGTAATCGTGCCCCCTGTTATGGTCCTAAATGAATTCATACGAGGTACATAACTTAGGTGAATTCATTTAGAACCCCGTGAGCAGGACAAGCAAGGGGGGATTTTTCATGACACGATCATAGTTAGCGGTATGGGAGGAAAGGATCTCGTGGAGGAGATCTTAGATTTCACATTAAATTAACGGATGAAAATAAATTGGTTCATGTGAGAAATCTCCGCTTGACTCTTCGATTCAATATTGTCTTGTACCTGTTAACTGTAAAGTAAGAGGGGCAGTTGGGTTGGATTATTCTACTGGGTGATTTATCACTCACGGATACGTTTGTATCCTGGCAAATCGTTTGCTTCAGCGATCAATTTGCCAGAGGGCGCAGGATTCAAAGAAGGAGATTCAATGATGGTGCAGTTTGACGCGGAAAGAATATCAGGAATGGAGATCAAGTATACTCTGGATTTGCATCAAACCTAGAGTCAGTTCTGAAGTTAATATATTTTGAATCAGTAAATTTTCTTGGGATTGTAATAGCTAGACCTTTATTTTGGAAAATCATATTTATTTAGCAAAATTTTCTTAAGATATTATTTTATATTGCTTCCGAAAAGTCGGGGCGTTACATGTTTCCACTAATGAATAAGTTGTGCACAACAACTTATTCACCAAAAATCACAAATTGTTCGCACTAATGATTAAGTTGTTCATTACTATGAACAACATATAAAATTGGCATAACTTGTGTTTCCACTATTGAATAAGTTGTGCACACCCCCATTGTTAGGGCAAAACCACCACATAATTACTCGAGCAGTAATCTAGGTCCTGTTTTGACAACAACTTTTTGGGCTTTTTCTAACTTTTTCATAATTCAAAATTTTTTTCTCATTTGTTAGTTTTGTATAAAGCTTTTGTGACTTATTGAAGTAAAATAATTTTATTTTTACCCAACTATATAGAGAAATAATCACTTTTAAGGAAAAAAAAGGGTAAAAAAATTGATTATTATTTTTTGCTTAAAGTGATTATTTTTCAAAATAATGTAAAACTAACAAACGTGAAAAAATTAAATAAAAAAAATTGTTATAGAAAAAGTGCAAAGAGTTGTTATTAGGGATTGAGGGACCGTGTTACGCAGCGTGCTGTGCGAGGCGAATCGCTGCCGCTCTGTTCTCGGTCCGATGATCAAAACGTTCACTTTATAGAGCTTGTCGAGTAGAACAACTGTACCAAAAATCAGCTCGATCGGATATCGCTAAATGTTTCATCCGAACATTATTATCTTGAAACGAATGGATCCAAAACACTAGATTAAAATCCACTATTTTTTGGTACACTTAACAATTTCTAGATGATAATATTCGGATGAGACACTTAATAATATCTGATCGAGCTC
Organism: Rhododendron mucronatum var. ripense; assembly: GCA_019656295.1. Classification (NCBI taxonomy): domain Eukaryota; kingdom Viridiplantae; phylum Streptophyta; class Magnoliopsida; order Ericales; family Ericaceae; genus Rhododendron; species Rhododendron mucronatum. The sequence goes on along the minus strand of BPLT01000096.1, from coordinate 982,298 downwards.
GTTTCTTGATACATTGGTTTTACTCAACGAGCTCTATAAAGTGAATATTTCCGATTATCGGACAAAGACCGGAGCGGTGTGGCGATTCGCTCTGCACAGCACGTTGCGCAGCATAGTCCCTCAGTCCTGTTATTAGAGGCCTAAATTTTATTACGTTGTCCCCTATCCACTGAACGGATTCAGTAAATCTATGAGTACACATACATTCATGTACGTATATCATGTACATAAGTATTTTGGACCTATCTCGAGTTCTTTAAAAATTATTTGAGCCGCTCATTTTGTCATCATTGCAAAAAATTAACTTAATCTAATATCGGTAAAGAGTCTAAGGACATTTTCAAAACATCTAATTTTGCTTTAGAATTCATGCTTGAATTTTGTAGCAAATGTGAATGTTTCGTAAACGCCTTTATCGATATCCGATTGAGTTATTTTTGGTAGGAACCATAAATAAACTTTTCAAAAAAAAAAGAGCGGTTCAAATAATTTTCGTACGACCCATACAGGTTCAAAATGAGTACGTGTAAATGAGTATATTTAGGAGGTGTTCGGACAAATAAGCCAAAGTGACTTATTTTTGTCCTTATTTAAATTTTTTTCGTATCACGTGGTTTATTGTCAATTTTTTAGGGATTATTACATCTTCATGACGAGAGGAATCTAAAAAGTAAAATTTTTTGACCGAAATCCAATTTTTTTGAATAAAGACGAAAAAATTGGCTTATTGACTTATTTTCGTCTTTATGTTGCCTTATTTGGCTCATTTTTGACGGGAAAACCAATAACTTTTTTTTTTTGTAGAAGAACACCCCCTTAGCAGCTCTCGAATGGATTAGGATGGCAGTGGCACACATCCCAGCGATTTAAAAAAAATATAGTTTTTTTTAATTAAAAAAAATATAGTTGACTTAAAAAAAAATATAGTAGTTGACAACAGACACCATTTCCGAAATCTGACAGCCGCCCACGTGCCGCGGTGCCGCCACCTAACTAGACCATTTCCCGCAACCTCCTCCCCATCCCATGATCCCATATGATTGCAACCTCCTCCCTCCCTCTTCTCTCCTTTCCTCTCCTCTCTCTCTAAAAACCTCCGACCAGAATCCCAATTCCAACATCACCCATGGCCTCGCCAATCGACCGCCCCACATTCCGCACCAGAATCCTCCTCAACCACCTCCTCCTCAACCCCGACCAAACCCTACCCCCCCTCGCGCCCTCTCCCTGCCTCAACTACTCCCCTCCCGAACTCTCCAATAGTTTCCGATTCGACGCGCGCGAAATGCGAAAGCTGTCCGACGGCCACCACGTGGCGGACAGGGACTGGCTGTTCGGGCTGATGACGCAGAGCAAGCTGTTCTGCCCCAGGGAGAGGGGCGCCGGTAGGGTCTTTGTCGGCCCGGATTATAACCAGTCGATGGAGCAGCAGAGAGAGATGACTCTGAGGAGGATCGAGTACTTGTTGGGGAGAGGGGTGTTTGAAGGCTGGCTCACGGGGAAAGGGCCCGAGGCGGAGTTGAGGAAGCTGGCGTTTTTGGAAGTCTTGGGGATTTTTGATCACTCGCTCGCGATTAAGCTCGGGGTTCACTTCTTTTTATGGTGCGTTTAATGTCTGGTAGTATCTTTTTTCAATAATCTAGAAAGTTATCTATCGCATTTCAAGAAATGAGAACCCGATTTGTGGTGTACCCATGTACCATGTGATCCGTAGCCGCAGGACGGGATTGTGTGAGATTCTTTTGAAATGGAGAATCTTTAAACACGATCCTATGGTACATGGGTACTCCAAAATTTGGTACAAAGAATCTCTGGCTAGAAAAAGAGCGGGTAATTTTGGAAATTCATATATTTTGAGGAGTAATGATTATTTCCTCGAAAAGTTGAGAATCCCAGACAAGTACAGAAAAATTTGGGACAAGGGAGTATTTTAAGTGTTTTTGTGGGCTCAGTGAGGACGAAGCTAGAAATGGAAATTTGGGGTGGTCAATTTAAGATGGAATTATTATTATTTGGATCAGCAAACAATAGTAAATTTTTTGTATAAAGAATATGAAAATACTAATTGCACGTGTGACTGTTTCATGGTATTCGAGGTCGGGTAATGCTGTACTTTTGGAAGATAGTCACGAGATAAATAGATGCAATGACAAGAAGTTTCAAGAAATTAGGAGGTCATTTTACATAAAGTTTTATAATTTAGAGGTGCTATGGTAATTACTCGAAAGTTGGGAGTGGGTGAGGACACCCTTGGCACCTCCTCCCTTGGTCCTCGGGTTTGGTTATGGTGTAATTGTGTAAATGTAGATTTCAAGTGATATTTTGATGTTTTAAACCTGGTATTCGAGCTGTGGTTCAAGCCCAGTCAGGAAGGCTGGATAGATGTTTGAATGCCTGCAAATGAGAATATGATAACTAGGAATTAAAATCTAAGTAATCTGATTCCTGTGGTATCCGGGCCAGGTGGTAGGATTAGTCTAGGAATTTTATGGGGACATGGTTTTTGAGGAACTTGTGTGGAGTTCAGTGTTTTGTTTTATATGTGGATTGAGCATGGCAGGCTGAATGTTAGATTATAGCAGGGGAGGATGGTTCTTACTTAGTTTGAAATGTGATTCCGGGTGGACAAATGATCAGAACTCAGAACTGAATTTCCTAATCTAGTATTTGCAAACACATGGGATTCATTGGGATCTGTAATCACGCTGACAATTTCCTCATGATTCTTGCCGTCTTGTTCAGATTTGGTACAAAGCAAAATTTTTGAAACCACTCACATGTAGGGATTTTAGGAATTCATCTTTCCCTACCCTAGATTGTATTTAGTTTCAAGTGCATTTATAAACAATCACAGTATCTCATGTCAAAGCATTTTGGGACGTATTACGAATAAAACTTCTCATGACGGATCAACGTACCCTTATCAAATATTTGGGTACATAAACCAGTATTCTAAGCTCTTGGGTTTAGGGAGATTTGCACTTGAATACTTGCAGCCGAACAAGTACTCTTGTTTTAGTCCACGTAACATAGCTTCTTTGTGGGTGCTAGCGCCATTCCTAGCCTCTCCTCTACGCTGGCATGGTGCAACTGCATCCCTTAAGAGTGAGGTGTTTGATTTTTGATGGATGCTTTTATTGACACTCTGGTCCAACAAATGATAGGTGTGAGTTTCTTTCGCATTTGACATATAGGCTCACTTTCACATGTTGAAGTCTCCGCTTTTAGTTTTGCCCACTTGAATACTTGCAGCCGAACAAGTACTCTTGTTTTAGTCCACGTAACATAGCTTCTTTGTGGGTGCTAGTGCCATTCCTAGCCTCTCCTCTACCCTGGCATGGTGCAACTGCATCGCTTAAGAGTGAGGTGTTTGATTTTTTGATGGATGCTTTTATTGACACTCTGGTTCAACAAATGATAGGTGCGAGTTTCTTTCGCATTTGACATATAGGCTCACTTTCACATGTTGAAGTCTCCGCTTTTAGTTTTGCCTCTTTTTTCCTTTCCAATTGGCACACACTTTCATAATTTTTATTTTTCTTGGTACTCTATTTACCTTTGTCTTCACCCTCTCTGCAGAAACTGTGGCTTTATTCTTTGCGACAGGATTGATATTTTGGTTTTTAGATATCTAACCCACCATCTGAAGACGAGAGCAACTGACCTAGGTTGCTTGGCTTAGATCCCTACATCTAGTTGTATATTTTTTCACAGATAGTTTTTTGTTGAACTTGATTGTAAGGGAGTAGATCCACTTAGCTACTGCAAGTAACATCTTGTTATTTGTGCTCATATGAAAAGATCTACGTGATTAATCTTTAAGTGCTGTGTTAATCGATGGATGCAGGGGTGGTGCCATCCAATTTTTCGGCACAAAGCATCATCATGAGAAGTGGTTGAGGGACTCTGAAAATTACGTGGTCAAGGGTTGCTTTGCAATGACTGAGTTGGGGCATGGAAGTAATGTATGTGTGTATCTATCTGCATAGTTTCTGGTAGTTACTTCATGGTTTATGTTTGGTTTAGGTTCGAGGCATTGAAACAGTCACCATATATGATTCAAGCACTGGGGAGTTTGTCATCAACACTCCATGTGAATCAGCTCAGAAGTATTGGATTGGAGGAGCAGCTAATGTGAGAAATCGTATATTGCCCCTTTGTTCTTCTATCAGCATGACTTAGGATTAACATGTTTGTTGTGATTTCAGCATGCAACACACACGATAGTATTTTCACAGCTGAATATAGATGGAACCAATCACGGGGTCCATGCTTTTATAGCCCAGATAAGAGATGCAAATGGCAACGTCTGCCCAAACATCCGCATAGCTGATTGTGGTCATAAGATTGGTTTAAATGGTGTTGACAATGGTCGAATCTGGTAAAAACAACGCTTTATGTAATTCCTCACCCCGCCCCCCTCCCTCCTCTCCCCAAATTCGGCAAGAACTTGTAAATATGAAGAAATTGAAACATTTTGGCATTATGTGGTTTTCCAGGTTTGATAATGTCCGCATCCCCAGAGAGAATTTGTTGAATTCTGTAGCTAATGTTTCTCCTGATGGGCAATATCTCAGTGCAATAAAAAATCCAGATCAGGTAAGTACCTCTACAGAATTGAAGTCTTCTTCTCCATCTTGTGCTCATCGTCAATGAAAGTACAACAATGTAACTTTCTTGCTCTCTATCTTGTGGTCCTAACTCCTTGGGCAAGATAGACCGGTAGCCTAGACCTATTGGCAATCATTGCTCACATTTATGTTAATTAAATTTAAACTGAGCGTGGTTATCTTTTTACAGAGGTTTGCGGCATTCATGGCCCCATTGACTTCTGGTCGTGTAACGATTGCTTGCAGTGCAATTTACACATCAAAGGTAATAAAGTTCACCCAATGCATCTGTCATTCTAGAGCTTGTTTTTGCTATGTGTGTTCGCGGGGATAAGGGAACTAGAATTATCCCGAACCCAATATATTTGGATTCTTAGGGATGTTTTATCTTTTTCTATTCTCTTGACAGATTGGTTTAGCAATTGCCATAAGGTACTCATTGAGCAGGCCGGCATTTTCTGTTACACCTAATGGGCCCGAAGTTCTTTTGCTTGATTATCCAAGTCATCAACGGCGGCTCTTACCTCTTCTTGCAAAGACGTAAGTTTCTCACCAACTGGATCTGCGTATGTAAGCTTCTTTGAACTTTCAAGTTACAACTTATGGCCTGTTCCTTCGAATGCATAGATGGAGCAAGGTTTTATTGCTTATTTAAAATTGCTGTTGTATTGGCTATTATTGGGTGAGTTAGATAATGCATTGCAAACTGCCCGTGCAAATCTACATCCTTATTGACTAGTGGTGAAAGTTTTGGTTTTGCTGAAGTCTCTGCTTCTTGATTCTAGTTCTGAATTTGTTTTTTGCCATTATAGTTCATAAGGACCATATTATATACAACTTTGAGTGTGTTTGGAAATGCCATTATGAACTTACCATGTGGATATTAACGACTTAACATTAATAGTTAGTGCTATACGGTGACTATTATATCACTTCATTTTCAGTGTTTAATAAGATTGGACATAGTTTTTGTTTCCAGTGATGATTTTCCAAAGGAAGTACGGCGGATGTTCCTATATACCAGCCAATTTTGAGTCCTACACCTTCCGTTGATGTGTGTTGAATTATTAATCCTGACTCTATATTGGTGTGGGGAGACCCAGTAGCGCATTTTTCAGTTCTCTGTGATAAGCAATTTGCCTCTCTACATTTATTTATTTAAATTTGGTGTGCCCACAAAGATTAAATAGTGATGGGCTGACAATACTGAAACTTATATTGTATTTCATTCTGGAAAAGTACCTGCAATTACTATGATGCTGTTTGATGTTGGCAGTTGGTTTAATGTCCCCAATTTTATGCATGTTTGGTGCAATCCATTTTTCTAGCTTGAAAGTAAACAGCCTAAGAGATCCAAAAAAAAAAATCAATACATAAACAGCCTAATGCCATTACCAATTAATAGTAATGCATTTATTGTTATCGTGACTTATCACATGGTGCGTTTAATTGAGTATTGCTACTCCGACACATTGCTTTCGTGATCTTGCTGCAGATATGCAATGAGCTTTGCTGCTAATTATTTGAAAACAATATATGTGACGAGGACACCTGAATCAAACAAAACCATCCACGTTGTTTCAAGTGCATTCAAGGCTACATTAACTTGGCATAATATGCGAACTCTTCAGGTCAAACCATAATTTCTAGTTTCTGAGTCCTTCCTATTCCTACAAACTGTTCTCACGAGACATTCTTTTTATGAGTCAGGAATGTCGTGAAGCTTGTGGTGGACAAGGTATGAAGACTGAAAATCACGTAGGCCATCTAAAAGGTGAATTCGATGTGCAATCCACATTTGAGGGGGATAACAACGTTCTTATGCAACAGGTATTGTACTATTGTTGGAGTATGGTCTTATGTTATCATTAAACTTGCATAAAACCTGCGTCAGAATAAAAGTTGGAGTTGCAGCACTGATTTGAGTCCACAAATTTTGTATGATGGGCATATTTCTTGAAATGAAAAAATGATGAATAAAATAGTACTTGTTGCATTTGGGGGAATTTTGGTGTTTTATTGGATTGTTCGTTGAAATTCACACTAGTGAATGTTTTATTTTGTGCTTGCACGCTATTTGTCAAAGCAAAACATTTTTTAACTAAGCTAGTTTTTTAGGGAATGGGGAGAGTTAATGACTCTGGTTTTATGAACTCAGGTTAGCAAGGCACTTCTAGCTGAATATATAGCATCTCAGAAGAGGAACAGACCATTTAAAGGGTTGGGTCTGGAACATATGAACAAATCTTGTCCTGTCATCCCTTCTCAGCTCACAAATTCTACCCTCAGGAGCATCCAATTCCAGGTAATACAATTTTAGCTTTAGGAATATGAAAGCGATTCTTGTCGAATTAATTGAATGGATTCTCATCGGTTGTGTTCGGCAGACTGATATATTTTGCCTAAGAGAGCGAGATCTACTTAGTCGCTTTGCTGCGGAAGTTTCAGCACACGAAGCACAGGGACAAAGCAAAGAATGCGCATTCATTCTGGTAATCCTGCACCTCTCCATGTGCCAATGTCTTGCTTTACTGCATCTCTCTCTCTCTCTCTCTCTCTCTATTCTTGCTTATTTCTTTCTTCTTCCAACCAGAGTTATCAACTTGCTGAAGACTTGGGCAAGGCCTTCTCAGAACGATCAATTTTCCAAACCTTGATCGAGGCTGAGGCAGCTTTATCTAGTGGCTCGTTGAAGGTAAATCTGAGGAACTGTTTTCTACGTGTATCTCCATAGGCATTTATTGTTGGATTTTTCACTGCCCTTGGAAAAATGAGGTCAATCTTGGCAACTTTTTCATCACTTAGTCTGAAGAAGCAGTATGTAAGAATTCAGAGTTGAGTGCTTCCCATTTCCACATCTAGTGGGAGATCTGAGATTTAGGTGTAAGAGATGACTGAAATGTAGCATTCACAGATTAGGTAAATGAAATATCTGACTTACTCTGATCAGTAAATTTGTCTGGTTTCCCATTGCTGCTAGTAGAACAACTACGTGCATTTTGTCTCTCTGCATTTTATGGATGGACGTTTGACGATAAATAAAGCAGTAAAATTGAAAATTCAGCAGCCTAGCAGCAGTAAAAAAAATACAACAACAACAAAGCTTTTTGACACTCAACCTGCTGTTGTCTCATTTGGTCTGTTTACTTCAGTCTTCTGTCTATATTTAACGGTATATCCATTTCAACCCTGAAATAGAAATGATTTCGAAATAAGAAAGATAGAAAGGTACACAGAGAGCCTAAGTTGGTGGTTAGATTGTCATTTGGGATTTCTCTTTCAGGATTCTTCCCTGGAGAATAGTGGTCTTCTTCTGATTCATTGATGCTATGGTCAGTAACTGAAGTGTAATCATAAGGCATCAGAGAGTAATAATAGTCTTTTCCTATTTGCAGGATATATTAGGCCTTGTGAGGACCATGTATGCATTGATCAGCTTGGAAGAAGATGCCTCGTTCCTCCGATACGGCTACTTATCACCGGACAATGCTGCTGCCGTCAGGAAAGAAGTGGCTAAACTGTGCAGTGAACTCCGACCCCATGCACTAGCCTTGGTCAGTTCTTTCGGGATACCTGATGCTTTCTTGAGCCCTATAGCCTACAATTGGATCGAGGCAAATTCTTGGTTTTCTGTTCAAAAATAGGCTGAGGTACTTTCGAAACAATAGTACTAAGTATGAAATTTCTATAAAAATAATCGACGTTTAAAAGCCATTTAAGCAGGGCTACTCGTTTTATTAATTAATAAACATCTTGCTTTGTCCTTTATTTCGTCCCATGACATCTGGACGATCTGGTTTCTTGTTTCTTTATATTGTATATTTTCCAGTTGGTGGTGATTAATCTTGGAAGTTAAAAAGCAAAATTCAAGTGGTGTTTCTATGGTGTGTTCGTTACTCTCTCTCTCTCTCTCTCTCTCTCTCCATAGCTTGGATTTGACCATTTCTCAGGGTGGACAAGTTTCCCAGGGATACCATGTTGAGAAGTCTGAAAATTACTATATGGTTAAGATTCAGGTTTAAAAGAACTCACCAGGGGCAAAATGCTGATATTGTAGTAATTTTTGCCTTTTTATTTTTGTAGGACTTTTTCTTTCAAACTTGGTCCATTTAGGGAGGCCCACCACTTCACTTTCACTTAGGCCCGGGCCAAGTTAGTGGGGGGACTCTGTCGGGCTTCTTCTCCTTTCTTATGGTTATAGTATTCTTTTGATCAAATATAAACTCGAAATATAAACTTGACATCCCGTTAAGGGATATAAAATTCATGGGTTATGGGTTATAGAAAGGTTATTGAATTTTACACTTCTCTATTTTATAATCACACCGATTTTTTTTTTTTCTCTGGTGAATTTACAAAATAACATTTCATTTGTGTACTCCTTCATTTTTGAAGGGATAACATCGTAAATAAATTTTTAAGTTAACTGAAAGTGAGTTATACTAGGCGAGTGAAATGAACACTTCTCCTTTTTTGGTAAAATGGCGAAAGCAACGCTTTGCCTCTAAAACTTCGGTTGAATTGCTTCACAGACGGGACTCTGGACCAGAAAGTATAATTGTAAGGTTTTCTTTTTTGGTAAGCAAATTTTATTAAACCACCAAAAGCGCAAAAAGCTACAAAAGAACAAAGGGGTATTCCCCCGAAAAAACAAAAGCAACAAAGCCTACAGCCGGCATAAGAAAACTAGGCAACATGCACAGAATTGTTAAGTGCAAAAATACTAGAGTCCAACAACCAAGTATCACAAATTTGACGATTCTAGACAGAAAACTTGATGGTAGACCAAGAGCTTGCTTTAGTTCTAACTGAGTTGAAAATATCGGAAGTCACCCCATTCACATCCCTGGATTTGTTTTGAAGATCCTAAAATTTCGCTCCCGCCATAAAACATAAATGGAAGCTGCTAACAACAACTTATAAATTGTATCTTGAAGACTTTTACCCTCCCTATTCTAGGCAGCCCATTCCAACTCTTGAGATGATGGCAGAAGAGGCCTATCCAAACCATCCGAGCTAAAATTTGCCGCCAAATCGCAGAATAAAAACAACATTCAAAGAATAGATGTGTATGAGACTCCATCCCATTTTGGTAGAGAGAGCATTAAGGAGAGACCTCCATACCCCAGCTTACTAATTTGTCCTTGGTAGACAATCGTCCCAAAATAGCTATCCACGCAATAAAGCTCCATCTGGGCATCGCTTGGCCAAACCACACTAGAGCATGCCAAGGCTGAAAGACATTTCTAGGCCTACAAGCTTCCCAAGCTGACTTGGCTGTAAAAATACCATCCTTTGTAAGAGTCCAAATAACCTTGTCAGAGCTGGATGGATTAGGAATAAAATCAACGGGGGTTTCGCTAATAATCTCCATAATAAATCTGTTGCGTTGCCTTGGCCATTTTCAGAAACTATGACTAATAATGGAGTCCACTTTTGTTCTTAATGCTCTCCCCTTTTGAGCCACAACAGCCTCACCATCCCTCTTGTACAAAGCACCCAAAGGATGCCAATTATCTGTCCATAGAAACGTCTCTCTGCCATCACCAACGATGTATCTAATTCAATCCTGACAGGTATCACGCAGCTTCAGCAATTTCCTTACAACCCAATAAGCCTCACTAGGAATTTGAATCCTCCATAAACTTTGACCTTTAAGGATATAAACATGAATCCATTTAACCCATAATGTATCAGCCTTAAGACTGAGAGCCCAGAGATGCTTCTTGTTGACAGCTTTATTCCATTCCTTGATAAAACGAAACCCTAAACCGCCTTCATTTTTAGGAACTCAAAGGTTGGACCAGCTAACTTTCACTCCAGTATGCTTCATCTCCGTTCCTGACCAAAGGAAAGCACACAAAAGACTTTCCATCTACTTAATGATTTTCTGAGGCAGAACGAAAAATAACACTCCAATAAGTCTGAATATTGAAGAGGACATATTGAACCAATTGAACCCTGCCACCATAAGAGAGGGATTTTTGGGTCCAACTAAGAATTCTTGCCAAAATCTTTTCTTTTAAGACAGCAAAATTAGAGGAAGTAAGTCTAGTGCTGACTAAAGGAACACCCAAATACTTCACAGGAACATGGCCTTCAGCAATACCCAACAAATCAGAAAAAACTTGTTTAGATGTAGTAGGTACACCAGCATAGTATATGACACTTTTTAGTAGATTTGGTTGAAGCCCAGAAAAACAATGGAAATCCTTCAAAGTTTGCATAACTAACTGTAAAGATGCCTGGCTAGCTCCACTCAAAATGCAGAGATCATTAGCAAATATCACATGAGAAATTGTCAAAGATTGGCATTTTGGGTGGTACTGAAAGGTATTCGAATAAATTTTCAACTGCAATAGAGAGGAGAAACCTTCCATCAGTAAGAGAAAAAGATAGGGGGAGATTGGATCCCACTGACGAAGACCTTTAGCTCCTGGAAAATAGCCAACAAGCCCACCATTCAACACAATAGAATATTTAGGGGTGGTTATACATTCCTTTACCCATTGAACAAAGACCCCGAAAACTCCACAGCTGTCATAGCGTCTAGCAGGAAGTCTCAATCAACTGAATCAAAGGCTTTCATAATATCAACCTTAATAGCACATCTAGGAGGTCTATCATCTCGATGATAGTTCCTAACTAACTCATGCTCGTGTTTGTCTTGATTAAAACTCGTTGCGATCGGCTCGTCTCATAAACAATCTAAATTCGACAAATATTTGAAGCTCGTCCAATTTTCAAACTAAGTTTGATTAACTACCTGCTCGACTCGTTTATCACCCCTAAACCTTGAGTCGTCAAATGCAATGGATTTGTGAAATGGAAGACAAAATCAAACAAAGAAACTTCATGGCTAATCCCCTGCCTAGCTTTATTATTGGGGTGTACGTTCACCACGTCGCTTAAACGCATGGCTAAGGCGGCTGCTCGAAATCAGTCTCTCTCTCATATATACAAACCAAAAACAATAACGTTAAACACAATAATGTGGCCCTGAGAGTAAAGTTTTTAGATAAATAATTGGATTCTGATCCACGGTGCCAACCTATTTATCAAGATAACTGTGTTTTGAAGTCATATTTATCAGTACTAGAATAGACGAAATTATTTATGCGGTTGCTGGTTTCAAAGAGCTCTAAAATAAAGGGTTCTGATTATCAAAATGGAGTCCAAGAAGGACCAACAAAAGGGCCCGAATTGAACATTCGAATTCCTAAAAAGGATTAGATATGTCTAGTCCCATAAAATTTATAAAAAATTGGTTTAGAGTCCACTATAGAAAATTTGTAACAAGTTAATCTACCTCTAATATTTGTAACTTCTTTAGTTTACTAATATAGTTTAGTAAGACCTTAAGTTTACTTCTTTTAAAAAAGAAATTAAATCAAGACAAAAATGACCTCCTATATAAGCTGTCATATAAAAAGAAATCCTAAACTAAAAATAAATCTGGAGCACAGCCTTCTCCCTCTTTGTGCCGCCGGAGAAAAGTCCAAAAACCTCAGCAGCTGTCCATGCCTTCGATCAGCGCCGGAAACCGACCTTGGCGAATACACTGCGGTGAACAGGTTCGATCGACGGTCTCCCGTCCTTTGCCTCCTTGGCCGGCTCCACCTCGATCAAAAACACACACTCTCTCTCTCTCTCTCTCTGCCGCCGGAGTCTACCTGAACAAGCTATTGATGAAACTACTGCGGTGGTTGGTGATGGAAAATAATAATTTTCACTTTATTTATGATCTAATTCCAGAGTGGGGTTCTACATGGCTCCACTTTTGGATTTGCATTTATTCATTTTGCTTTGATTATTTCACCTGAAACGATCGATCCATGCCATTGTCAAAGGGTTTTTAATGTTAGGTATATATGGTCCTTCTACTTTTATTGAAATTTGGACTATTTCATTTTGGATTATAGATCTTATCGGCTGATTGATAAATTTGCCTCAGTTAATAAAACGACTGTTACCAAAGCCAAGTATTCGAATTTTTTTTTTGGGGGGCAAGTAGACACATACAATATTATATGTGATTGTGTTTGGCATAAAACACATTTCAGATATCCATAGATAACTTTATGTTTCAGATCTATTTTCGTTTTTGATATTGTCGAAAGAACAGATTGAGACATATAACATTATATGTACACTTTTTTTTAATGTATTATCAAACATAAGGCAAGAACATAAATTGTTTATCGTTTGCCGAGCAAAAAAAAAGAACATAAATTGTTTCAACATGCAGAGAACATATTTGGCATGGTACAAAGTTCGATATACACATATAATATTATATGTGCTTGTGTCGGCAAAAAAATAAGTTCTAGATATTCATAGATAATCTTATATATCTTAGATCTATCTTCGTTTTTGATAACGTACAGAGGACAGATTGAGACTTCTGTTGATGTAGTACCAAACATAAGATGAAAACGCAGATTGAGACTGATAACATTATATGTTAATGTGCGGCGGGTTCAAGAAGGGAATGACTCAAAACAGGTAAAAAAAATAAATTTTGTCACACATATAATGTTATATGTTAAGAGGTGGCGGGTCAAGAAGAGAAGGGCTCAAAACAAAAATTAAAAAAAGAAAATATAAATTTTTGTTACACATATAACGTTATATGCTGGCGTGGTGGTGATGGAGGTGGACTGGTGGTGATAGCGAAGGTGGTGGTAGGGGGAAAAAAAAAAGAAAAGAGAAATTTTTGTTACACATATAACGTTATATATATGTTAGCGATCGTGGGGTGGCGGCGGCGGCGGAGGTGATGGTAGTTACGTGGTTGCAACAAGATCGAAAAAAATAGAAAAATACATTTTTTGTGTTAGCCAAACAAGGCCATTATTTCTTTGACATAGGATAGTTTTGTTATTGAAATTATTAGTAGACTAGAAGGGTTAAGAACTTTAGAAGTGAATTAGTGAGGTTAGAAACATGTTATAGTGAACCTCCCAAAAATTCTCCCTAAAATTTAGATACTTTGTCTGTCCTCAATTATTAGTAGTACTTTTTGGAGAATCGGATATATATATTTTTTGGCAGATAATAACTAAATTAAATGGACTAGTTCATGTTTTCACAAATTTCTAAACTAAGTAGAATATTATTTAACGAAAACAATTGACTATTGTCATTAACATGTAATAAAATAATACAAACGCACCCCTAACACCTCCATTGAGCGCACCCCTAACACCTCCATTGAGAATGAGCTGTGCTATGTGCACAGTGTGCACAGATGCCTTTTTCTCCCGCCTCGGGTCGCAAAAAGATGATCGGAGCCGCTCATTTTGTTTAAAATATGTCGTTTAAGGTCTCTGTAAAAAATGAGCTTCGTTCGATACCGTTAGATGCGTCAACAAAACACCCAAAATCACTTCAGAATTTAGGCTTAAATTCTGAAGTGATTTTGGGTGTTTTGTTGACGCCTCTAACGGTATCGAACGAAGCTCATTTTTTACAGAGACCTTAAACGACATATTTTAAACAAAATGAGCGGCTCCGATCATCTTTGTGCGACCCGAGGCGGGAGAAAAAGCCTGCTGTGCACAGGGCTTTACTGATTGAGAGCAACATTGGTTGTGCGGGAGCAATGAATATTTAAAAAATTATAAGGCTACTTACCTAAAGAAAAAGTTAATTTAGGCCAAACTGATCGTACAATACATATATACTAGTGGAGAAAAACTTATTTACTCAGAGTTCCATAGATAAATTTTACAGAGATAAATCCAGATTTAAAACAAATTTCTGGGGAAGAGTTTGGAAAAGTTTGTTTAAATTTTGAACTATCTGAAACACTATTAGACGGTCCAAATTCACCCCGTTGTAACCAAGCTATTTACGGCTCCGTAAAAAATAATAAGGGTGTTTAGGAGCCTACTTTTTGGCTTTTCATTTTCAATTTTTTGGCTTTTTGGTCGAAATGTAATTTCAATCTGGTAGAGTATTTGGATGATATGTGCAGAATGCATTTTGCAACTTGATAGTGTTTGGGAGATACGTGATGAAAATGAATTATGACCTGATTTTTTACCATATTGCCCTTGTTTATTTATTATGGGATATACTGTGTATAAATAATGGTTTAATCAAATTTTTTAAATTTTTTTTCATTTTTAATTGTATCAGCACACACAAAATTTTTTACACCTTTCTTCTACAAAAAAAAACCCCTTTTATGCCCTTTATATATTAAATATGATTAAAAAATTAATTACTCGATGTGAAGATTTTATTTTTCTGATCATTGAATCCTAAATGATCATAATAAATTTGACTCTAAAACTTTTTAATGAGCACTCTAAAAGAGTCCTAGAATCAAATATAGAAGATAATTTAATCTTTTCTCCTCTTAGCTCATCAGAAATGGAAAAGGACCTTCGGCCTTCTTTTTGACTTTTGCTCTGGATCTTCAAAATTGGAAAAATCATTTTGCCAAAATTCATTTTCTTCTCCACCAACCAAACACCCAAAACTTTAAAAGGGAGAAGTTGAAAAGGTGAAAAATAGGCGCCCAAACAGGCAAGGCACTAATGCTGGTGTGGTGTATATATAGTAATAAATAATGTGTGAGGGGACTAGATTAGTACACGTCAACTGTTGAAAATGCAATTGCACTCATAACGTTGTTGAACCTCCTCCTCCTCGGCTTTAAGTACAACACTCCTTTACCATCCCACCGTCGAGATCGGCTCCCGACTGAGTTATGTTCTTTCCATGAGTACTCTCCTCGGTCGCGAGAATCGTTCCCTCTGTAACTCTGTTCAGTGAGTCTCCTTTTAAACTCACCCTTTTATACTGTCTCTCTCTCTCTCTCTCTCTCTCTCTCTCTCTCTCTCTATATATATATATATATATATATATTTCACATTTGTTAAATGTGGATCAATCCATGCAATGTTTTGTGCTTTAAAATTTTCCATATCAATGTGCATTTTAGAGAGTTTATCAGATCAGAATTTGTGATCCTATACGGTAATCATCAGAAAAGTTGACATCCAAATCGATGACTTTAGATTTTTCAAGTGCACAAATTTGTTCTCTCAATGAGCTGCAAGCTATTTGTTGTTTTTCTGATCAACTTAGGGGTCATAAAGCGAGTCAAACGAGCTAAGCAGGTAGCTGATCAAGTTTGATTTTTTGACAACTTAATGAGCATCAAAAATATATTCAAGCTTAGCTTGTATATGAGACGGGACGAGCCGATCTTAAGCGAGCTTTAATTAAGTCAAACACGAGCCAATCTCAAAGAGCTTGAATTTTTATATGTAATCAGGAGAATGAGTTGAGTGGTAGCTTGTTCAAGCTTGGCTTGAAATCTTAACGAGTTTCAAAAAAAAAAAAAAAGAAGTTCAAGTTTGGTTTGATTATGTAACGAAACCAATCTTAAACAAGCTTTTAACGAACAGACACGAGTTCAGACTCTAGTAGCGTGGTCTGTTTAGTAGCCCTAGATCAACTAGCACAAGCTAAATGATCTCTTAACATTTTCAAGTTCATTTTCTTTTTGGTTAACCAAATTTAGTGGGTATCACACTCTCTTTTTCCTTTTTTTTCTTTTTATCTCTTTATCTCTCCTCACATCACTATTAATGGATCTATCCACTTATATTTATTCTCAATTTTCTTTATCTCTACTAAAAAAGAATTTTTGATTATGGACCATTGTTGTGATTCTTTTAATTAACCAAATCTGAACAAATTAAACTCGCATGAACAGTACAGGGTAAGGCTGCATCCATTCGATCATTTTCAGCAGGGGCGGCTCCACATGGTGTTGTAAGCGAATCCCCTGGACTCGAAAAATACACTAAAATTTCGTATTTTTTTTACATATAATTTGATTTTTCTTTCATACTTTTTCATATTATCGGCACTGAATTGTTCATGAGTAGTCTAAGTAAAAAAAAAAAATCACTTCAAATTTGTGAGTATCTTGATAATATAACTCAACAAAATAAAATAAATTAGGCACAATTCATTTTCATTTTACTGCTGAACCAAGGCCCCGGAGCCACCGCTCCACAATGCGGGGTGCCTCGTGCATGAGTGCCTTCTTTTAGCCATGCGTTTTAGACCTTTCAACTGTTAAACAATCTTTGCATGGAACTTTTGGTGTCTATGACTGACCATTTACCTGTGGGCAGTTGATACATGAAACAATTGCTTTCTTTCATTCCAGGTTCTTGCAAAATATTTCTGCTTTCTTGGCTGTGCAGCTCTCAGCATGGTTACACCAACCTTTCACATAGCAATGTACCCTTGGTTTGCTCTTGGCCATCTCACCCCTTTCCTCCACCTCTCCAACAAACTAGCCAAGAAAGGCCACAAAATCTCATTCCTAATCCCCACCAAAACACAAAAAAAGCTACAACGCTTCAATCTCCACCCTGAGCTCATCACCTTTGTCCCCATCGCTGTCCCACCCGTACCCGGTCTACCCCCAGGTGTAGAGACCACTGCAGATGTCGGCTTGGCCTCGCATACTCTTCTCATGGAGGCCATGGACCGCACAGAGGACTACATTGAGCGTCTCCTCTGCGACCTGAAACCGGACTTTGTGTTCTTCGATTTCGCCTATTGGCTCCCGGGGGTGGCCCGTCGTTTAGGAATCAAGTCTGTTCACTACTGCATCATCAGTCCTGCGACGACAGGTTACTCGATGTCCCCAGCAAGGACACTCGATGGCAGGGAGGTAACGGAGGGAGACCTAATGTTGCCCCCACCTGACTACCCGGATTTGTCGATCAAGCTACTGCCCCACGAGGCACGAGCCTTCTACGGCATGAGGACTTTGAAGTACGGCGGAGACGTTCTATTTTACGATCGTCTCCACGCCAGCATTACCCAGTGTGATGCCCTGGGATTCAGGACATCTCGAGAGATCGAAGGGCCTTTTTGTGACTATCTGGGACACCATTTCGGGAAGCCCGTCCTGCTTTCGGGACCCATTATTCCAGAGCCACCCACCTGCCCTTTAGACCATAAATTGGCTAAGTGGCTAGATCAGTTCAAATCCGGTTCGGTTATTTACTGTGCATTTGGAAGTCAGTGCATCTTGGAAAAAGGCCAGTTTCAAGAGTTACTGTTGGGTCTAGAGCTTACTTATATGCCGTTTATGGCGGCTCTGAAGCCACCTATGGGAGCCGAGACTGTCGAAGAAGCATTGCCAGAGATGTTTGAGGAAAGAATTGGAAAAAGAGGGGTTGTGTATGGCGGTTGGGTTCAGCAGCAGCAAATTCTAGAACACCCATCAGTGGGCTGCTTCATTACCCATTGCGGGTCGGGTTCTTTATCGGAAGCATTGGTGAATAAGTGTCAGTTGGTGCTGTTGCCTTATTTAGGGGATCAGATAATTAACGCGAGGATGATGAGTGTGAGTATGAAGGTGGGAGTGGAAGTTGAGAAAGGGGAACAAGACGGGTTGTTCACAAGGGAGAGCGTGTGTAAGGCAGTGAGGACGGTGATGGAAGAAGGCGACGAGGTTGGGAAAGAGGTTAGGGCTAACAAGGCTAAGTTGAAGGAGTTGTTGTTGAAGAAAGATCTGGACTCGTCTTACATTGACAGTTTCAATGAGAAATTGAGAGACTTCTTGTTGGTATAGTTGGGGATTCTAATGCTTGTTTTGAGGATTATGTTTTCAACTGGGGATGCGTGGTGAACTCGTGTGTTAATTAGCTACCACCAAACCAAATTATACTGAGTTTTGTTGTCTACTTATTACATTTTGTTGGACAAGTTCATGATCTGTATCTGCATGTTTTGTGAGAGATCTACCGAGACAAATCAATCGCACGAGGTTTTGCGAAATTGGTTACACATTTATCAATTTTGGGACAACTCATGATTTCGAAAAGCTTTGTAATTTGAATGGCCAAAGTTATCTCTCCAGTATGTTGTCGTGCATCTTGTGACATGAGAGAAGTGTTTGGTATCTATGAAAAACTGTTTACAGAAACTCAGAAATCATTTGTCTGGCAGTGTAGATTTCGCTGCACACCCGTAACTCACATAATTTGCAAATTGCGTGCATGTAGCAATTTTGCACTGAAATTTCTCCCGTCCTTCCAGCAGGCCCCTGAATCAGCTTAAAGAGGGGTAATCACTAGCAATAGAAAATGTACTGTCTGTTCACATAAAAATATCTAGCAGGGAAATCGGAATATATACGGAAAAAATGTAATCGATTTTCATACTCGGTCTGAGAGAAGTAGGGAGGCTGCAATTTACACTGAGAAGACTCGAGCCCAAATATCACACGCGATGAAAATTGTCTTATGATCTTATCCACCAAACCATTCTAGGTCATGTGTTTGGTCCCATAGAACGACCAAATGCATCATTTATGCTGCTCAAGTCAGTATGTCTCCTCACAAATTGTAGAGAACCACTGTCCGTGTGGACTACAAAAGATGCACCATTCCAAGTCCATATCAAACTGACAAAAATAACAGCACCAGTCCCTTACCATGCTGATGTTTTCGGGAAAAAACATGCGGATTGCAGAACAGAGCTACTGAAAAGAAAATTATAATCTCACATAAAAGTTTGTTCGTCCCATTACAAAGTGAAAGGTTAATAACCGACATATAATTCTTTGCGAAGATAGACAAAAGGGGCCACAACTGAAAATAATACTTCCCTTTACAAAATGATGCACTAAGTAAACAGCACAGAATCAGAAGAGAGTCCATGATACATCCCATTGGCACCTTCTTTGTGACTGAAAACACCCCAACACCAAACTATATGAAAGGCTTCAATCCACAAGCCTCCTCTTCAAAAACAACACTTGAACAAATGTCTCAGCAGCGTCGGTCAGATTCTGATTTGCACGAATTGAAAAGTTGTGAAACTATTTCAAACTAATGGCAGTCGAGGACTGGAAGATGTAGCTGTCCATTCTGAGAAAGCACTTGCTTCAAAAAGAAGTAGTTGTCCTAGGAAGAAGCTCCACCTCGGAAGAAATCTGTTCATAGGCATTTGGTCATCGTGATTAGTAAAACAATATTCCAATCAAAAGGGCCATTCCAAGCTTCCAACATTACATTACCAAAAAATACAGTACTTCAATTAGAGACTACTATGCCCCAACTAATTGCTCTTACACACAAAATATACAGTACTTCAGTAGACCTTGATCTAGTAGCAGGGGGAGCAATAGTTCCTGCTACCTTACAAGCATCACTACACAAACTAAAAAGGAAGGAAAAAGCACAAATAGTAAGAGTACAAGATAGCAAGATTTGGTAGGCAGTAACTAAATATGGTCATTCAATTAGAACAATTGAAGTTTTCTCCATCAATTGGAGACACAAAATTCTTTAAGTGTTGAATTCTTTGATCTTGGTGTAACAGGGCAATTCAAGACCAACCAAAACCAATATCTCAAAGGACCATTGTGAAATGTAGCTGAGGTCCAGTTGGATGAAAAGCACAAGTAAGCAGGGAACATGGACTCTAAAGAAGAATTTTGCGTCCATCACGACAGGTCACAAGAGACAATCAAGAATGGCAGAAATCTTCTGATATCGTTACGGCATATCCAAGAAGATGGGTCATTTAGATGGGTCAAAACTCAAAAGCATAACAGTAAGCAGGGAGCATGGACCTCAAAAAAGAATTTTTACATTCACCCCCACTAAAGAAACTGAAATCCAAAGGGAAACACCAAAAGGAAGCGTCTTCCTCTATCAGAGGGATACAAAATGCGCGGGTTCTATTAAATTTCAACAAAGTACATGGCCAAAAACAATTTGATTCTAATAAAATTCTAAACTGCAGCAAAATGCAGTGTCAGGGAGCAGAGCTAGTACGGTAAGGATACAGACTATAACTCCAGCCTACTGCTCTGTACAGAGTAAGGATTCAGGGATTTCAAACACTCTAATGGACTATTACGAGCTGAGTAGTCAAAGTAATTGCGTCTATCACTGAAGGCAGCCAAGAGTCACTCTTGCCACACAATAATGGATCAATTTAATCGTTTCGATGCAAAAAGGTGATTTTAGTGACTTTCCAACATCAACAAATCTGCTCCAAAGACCCATGTTCAATCTGAAGTAGCTCAACCATTAAAATTCACAGCTTTGTGGTGATCTAAGGTGGTTTTGTCGAATTCCTTCATTTAAGCTGTCGCAATTGAGGATTCTCCGTTTCTGCAAAGATTTGTTCGGTCAATTACTTGGACAAAAAGATCCAGAATTGCGCTAGATTTGTCCAGCAAGTTAATTTTGTTCTTGATTTCAAGTATGAGACTTGTCAATTTTATGTTTTTGGTAAATTAATTTGTTTTCCCTTCGAATAGTAGAGTGATTAACAAGCAATTAACTTAAACAAGTTGGTTTCCAAGGAGGATTGGGACTTCTTCTGCAATAACTAAAGCTCATGTCCCCTAGCTATTGAGTTTTTTTGTTGATCATTAGAGATGAATTCTCTACATTGGTTCTGTTTGTGGGTTTTCTTATTGCTCTATTCTCCTCCTCAAACGTTTCCCTTCATCATCATAGCTCCACAAAACTTAAAAGACTGAACCACCTTGAAGAGTAAAGTTGTGGTTCATTACGGGGCTCTAAGATACATGTACAAATTCTTGATGTTTTTTATGTTCCCGTGAAACACTAGAACACCAAACTGTTTAATGTGATGAAGGATAACCCAGCAACTAATCAAAAACCACAACCAACGCTGAGAGCATACCAAAACCAAAAATCATAAAGACTGCAAACTTCCCCATCAACAATGCTCATAATCTTCATCCTACTATCATATAGACCACCCGACACCACACCATAAAGCTACTAACCTTTGGCAGTGCACTTATATCAAGACAGAAGCCTTTCCATACTCACCTTCCTACATGATTGGGAGCTTAAGCTTGGATAAACGTAAACCTATTGCCACGAAATAAAAGTGCATAATTTAAGAAGCGGCATACATAACAAAGCACCATGCCTCAAAGTGCATAAATAAATTGGGCACATGACTCAAAGAGAGATACAACATTAGGGGAAGGGGGCCACGTATGACTTGACTTATTTGGTTTAGAAGATTCAATCAAGTTAGAAAATGGATGGTTTTCCCTAAAAGTGCCAGCTTGGCACTGGCCACTTTAGGCTATCTCATATGGAGAGCAAGGTATTGTCAACGGGGGAGTACCTACTTGATGGTTGATTGGAGGTATACTATGGCTTAGACTTTGGTTGGGCTCTCCAAATAGCTTGGATTTTCTGATGAAAAAGAAACACCGACTTATTTTACATTAGTTGGCAATCTAAAGAAGCCAAAAGATAGTCCAACAAAGAACAAAGAACAAAAAACTGAACTTTATACCTCCAATCATTTACCTTCCATACATGAAATGCCAAAAAGATATCGCAAACATCTTGGCATTTTTAGCTTGGATGTCTTAAATAGAAAGCCAAAAAATCCAGCGATTTCAACTTCATTTGGCATGTCTAAAATCCAACTTCGGTTTGTTTTCATGTTTGGAATCAGTATTGAAGCTAAAACAACTAACTTATGGTCCGCTCTTGTCTGGACTATGTTTTGACTTTCTCAAAATAAAACGATGCAAAATAAATAGACTTCAAAAGCCAAAACCAACTCATAAAGAGATCCAAAAGAAGATGAAAAAAATTAAACCAACAAGGCAACAACACACTCTTTAGTCTTCATAATCAAAACTCTCAGCAGCTAAACAGATAAAAACAATTTGCCTCGTGCAACTCCAGTTTGGCTCCTTGCCAATCCTCAAACCATAGGGGATACATACAACTCCATCTAAATGTGCGCCAATTGGCTAATATTAATTTCAATGACCATTATTTCAACTATTATCCCACACTCTATGATGCACGGATACGGACACAGGAATTCTAAAAAAATGGGAACACAGACACAGCGGGGGACATGTCACGTGTATATTTATTTTCAATTTTTTTCCAAGTTTAAGTGGCAAAATGTGGACAAAACGAAAAATACATAGTTCCAATACCATTTCAAACAAAAACAAGACATCCATAAGTTCAATATAACCCTATTGAAAAATTACAATTTGACCCCCAATTTTTTTTAAAATTACATTTTGACCCCACTATGTCCCCATTGGTGCCCCCCGTGTCCCCAACTGTGTCCCTCTCAAAAATTTAAATTAAATTATGGGACATGTCACGTGGCGTGTCTCATACGTGTCCCCGTGTCCGACACTACAATACTTTGACCTCTAGAGGTGTCGGGGCTTCATAGCCCAGACAAGTCTCAGACCTAAACAAAGTCAACTACACTTGTGCAGCCACCAAAACACACACAGTGCTAACAATGTTCAATACTTAGTAGGCTGAACCTAGCAAAGAATAAATAAACAACCTGAACTCAACAAGCTGAATCGCAAACCCTTTGAAGAGCTTTTTCAACTGCATTCCCATAGGCTCTGTGTCAAGAGTTTTTCGTATACTGGGACTCTCACAGATCTTTCCAAATCTCTTATCGTTCAACTTGTTCTGCACCATCTGTTTTATTTTTCTTCTTTTTCTTGCAATATACTCCCTCCGTCCCAAATTCTTTGTCCGGTTCGCAAAACGGAGTGTTAAAAATAATGCAATTTTTTCAAGAAAACATTCAAACTTTTTTCACAAATTAAAAATACTCATTGATATCTAGCAAGTTGTTGAAAAACTTTTGATTTCTTTTTGCGAAAATTGTATTATTTTTAACACTCCGTTTTGCGGACCGGACAAAGAATTTGGGACGGAGGGAGTATATCCTGTGTTGGATTTATTCTATTGTTTCTCCAAAATGAATTGGATGAAATCATGTTCATCGCTGGAAAGTTGGGCAAAAAGGTGACGCCATTTAAGTTTTTGGTGGCTTCAAGAAGTGTTAACCAACACTGGAATTGTTTAGGATGACATTAGGATGTATAAACATTTTAAAACATCATCGTTGAATCTAAAACTTTCCAAGTGTCACGACTTTAGACAGGATTGGAGGATTCTCCAATCCTTTGAGAATTGGAGTTGCACATCCTCCCAACTTTTTTGACATTAAATTTCCTTAGCAAGGAACACGATCTCAACTTCACTTTTTTCGCCATCATTCCCATAAACTCCACAAGAGAATACCACAAACATAATCTCGCAATTTTTTAGAAGAAAATGTGGCTTCAAATAGAACAACAATTTTGGCTACCAAAAGCATTAGTTTGAGAAGAAAGAATCAGAAATAAAAACCACGCAAATCCTTTTAAGTGTACATAAGCATTTTGCATTGAATTTAGGCCCTGTTCCGCTAAGGTTCTTATTATTTAAGTATTTATATCCCGCTTTACAAGACAGGTACGTGCTTATTTTTTTGAATTAAATGTGATGTATTGTGAGAGAATGACTTATCTTGTAAAGTCGGAAATAAGTACTTAAAAAATAAAAACCTTAGCGGAACAGGGCACATGCAATGCAAAATGTTTTTAACTAGCATGCAGAATTACTCACATCCTCAAAAAACCAATCTTTGAGTAAAGACCATACATTTATAGGCAATTAAACTAGCGTGCAGAATTATCTGCATCCTATGAGATCATCTTTCTATTTGTACACTATCAAGCTCCAACAACTTTAGGCAAGACCTCTGGCATAATCATTAAACTCTCCAAGAAGCTACTTATTCAAGAATTACTCACATCCTCAAAAAAACACTTCTCCCTCTTCCTTAGGATGTACGAATAAAGTGGGACACTACATTACCATGCTTCCCACCGGAAATACTCCAAGTTTCCAACAATTTCGCCCATTACCCAATAAACGCTGTTATCTGCCACAGAGAAACAGAGCTATGGCTTCGCTAGCAATTCCCGTTCCATGATAAGTTGATTAGGAGCAGCCTCGTCAGCAACGTAGTTTGCATGCAACCACCCCTTCTTTTCTTTTCTTTTCTTATCAGCTATGTCCAACCACCTTAGTGACAATAGATGAAAATCCACATACAACAAACCAACTCTCTAGTCCTATTTCCCTACCTTTACACAACATGCTACGCTACACAAAAGTTTTCAAGGGAACTGGATTCCATCGTTTCATTATATAAACAGCACAACGGTACCAAATTACATGACTTTTCATATGGATACACACCTTTTGCCAAAAGAAGAAAAAAACATAACCACAAATAAGTGATTGGTCGGTCTAAACTGAATAAGAAATACAGAAATGAAGTAGTAAAAAGTTAAACGATACATAATTCGCTGGAGTGTTTATAGAAACAAACAGAATGGTCAATCAACTATTCTCCATATATACTGTCCGTTCGGTTACTTTTTTTTAGCAAACCAAACATCCAGTTGAGCATATTCTAAGAGATGAAAACTTCATTCTAGCGAACCAAACAAGGCCAAAAAATGCGAGTAACCTATAAATTTGGGGGGCCACCTTATTGACCAATAACGAAATGAAAATGTAACGACGATCGTAATTTAAGAAGCTTCGACAATTAGTGGAACTATAAAAAAAAAACCCAAAAAATCATAAATTTAGAAGTTTTCAAAAACCATACCATCGTCCACTGGAACTCGGCCGAGTCCCACTCGAACCGGGCCGATTCATCTCCACCGGATTCTCCCTGGATCGGGCTCCCTGCTGCGGACCAGGCTTCTCCTCCCGTCCCGCGAACCCCGGCCGGAGATGGGGCGGGACGAACCGCCCCGACTTGGGCGACGGAGAAGGAGACGGCGAGTACTCCCTGTCCGGCTTCGGCAGAGTCAGAGGGGAGGGAATCAGGGTCGAACCCGATCCGGTTCGGCCCAGCGGGCGGAGAGATATCGGATCGGGAGTCGTCGGTGATTGCTGTAGCTGTGGTTGCGTTGGCGTGGAAGGAGGGGAGGGTTGGGGGATGGGTTTGGGAGCGGGTCGGGTCAGGACGAGCATGTTGCCATGGATGCGAGAGTTGGACAGGATTTTCTTGGTGGTGGGAGTGGTGAGGGGTGAGGCGGAGGAGGAGGAGGAGGAGGAGGAGGGGTGGTGTTTCTTCTGGTGGATGTCGTTGAAGTTGAGGGAGGCGTACTTGTTGTTGGTCGACCTACTACTTGCCATCAACCGTAGTAGGAGGAGAGAGAGAGAGAGACGATTCGATTTGGCGTATGGGAGCGGGAGTTCTAGTGGTGAGACGATTCGATGAGAGAGAGAAGAGAGAGAGAGAGAGAGTCTCTGTAGTGATGATGGCCGACTGTGAGGAAGGAGACCATTTCCATCTGGATTTCCGAGCGTGCTCGGTTTTTGTGGGGCTAAATTACAGTGATATGGCCTGAGGTTTATTGTTAATACACAAGATTCTCCTCAACGTTTTAAAAATTACAAGAGTTCAATTCTTTTTCGTATTTGTCATTTTCGTGTAAAATTTTTGTGGATCATTGATTCATCTTAATTGGAATAAAGTAAAAAATTACTATGATTCAAAAAGTAAAATTTTTTAATAAAGATAAAACATAAGCCTGAAAGGCAAATTCTTTGGCTCATTGTTGTCTTTATTAAAAAATGAATTTCGATAATAATTTTTTATTTTTTTATTTCTCTTATCGAGACGAAACAATAATACTATACGAATTTTGATGCAAAAATAATAAATGAGATTTTTTCTTGAATAAAATGAAAAAAAAACAAATGACATTTTTTTTGGGGCAAACTAGGCCTAATAGAGCAAATGACGGTGAAATCTGATCACGAGTAATACTTTAGGTATTCTTATGCTAACTTTGACGATATTTTTGTTGTGTATTTTTTTATTATATCACATGCCATGATTGCCATCCAAGTGTTAATTAGTATTTTTCCTCGTTTGTTAAACATGTTAAGCCATGGGATTGGATTGAGAATTCGAAGGGATTATGAATCCATTGTTTGTTAACTCAAAACACCTGCGGACTACTAATTCTATGGACTACCAATCTGGCCAAATAGGGGTATTGGTAATACTTCGGTAGACAGGGTATTCGTAGTCCTGTCCCATGGGACTAAATTATGCTGGCTAAATTGCCCTCATTTGGTTCTTTAGCTATCTTAGCCTCTTAGGTCTCGTATGTGAAAGCTCTCGAGTCAAAAAATAATTATGACCCTTTAGGATAAAATAATCAGAAAAATAAAATCTTCGTACTGGTTCAAGTGGATTAAAAATTAGAGCATTTAATTTTTAAAGATAGTTTATATACTAAAAATATGATTAAAAAATTAAGTGCTCAAATTTTCAATTCGTTTGAACCGGTACGGAGATTTTATTTTTTTAATTATTTTATTCTAAATGATCATAATTATTAATTTTGCTCTAGGGCTCTCATATGATTGTTATCCATCAATTTTGCATAAGGGCAAAAATGGAAATGTATACTATCAATTCAATCCAATACCATAAAAACAAACATGATATTAATAATCCTATCATCTAATTCCATCCCAAACAAACATACTCATTATTAATCCCTTCTAATTATTAATCCGTCCTCGTTACCAATCTCAATTCTAATCCTGTCTTTTTACGAATTCCTTTCATTTATCACTGTTATCAAACGAGGTTAAGGAAGAAAAAAAAACACAATGCAAAATTGCAACCAAAAATTTCTCCCAGCCCAACAAGACCTTGGGGAAAGGGGCAGAACCCGGTTATGAGAAATCCCGGTTGGACTTGCGAACTGGAGTGGCGTTACAGTACAGTACGGTCGACCTTCTAAGAAGAAGGTCTGTTCCTAATTCTAAGAACAAGGTCTGGTCTGTTTCTAATTCTAAGAAGGTCTGTTCATAATTCTAAGAAGAAGGTCTGTTCTGTTCCTAAACAAGGTTGTAGTTGGCTTGTAGCGACGTGAAATCAGCAAGTAAAAAGCGGCTGTTTGTATTCGATCGAGAGAGAGAGAGAGAGAGAGAGAATGGGGAGCGAAGAAGATAGCGCAGTGAAAGAGCCGCTGGATCTCATCAGACTGAGTCTCGATGAGAGAATCTACGTCAAGCTTCGATCTGATCGTGAACTCCGCGGAAAGCTCCACGTATGAATTAATTCTCTCTCTCTCTCTCTCTCTCTCTCTCTCTCTCTCTCTCTCACACACACACACACACTCGGTTTTTTTTTGTTCTTGCTCCGTAGTACTGAAACGTTTTTGTCTGGGTTTCTTAACTTGCAGCTCCTTTGAGGCCTAGATGGAATTGGGTTTAGATTGAACTTTTGTTATTAATCATGACTAGGGTTTAGGTAGGATCAAGAAAAAAAATCTAGGGTTTAGATTGACACTTGTGCTGAGTCCAGCCTTACTCTTTTAATAGACTCAAAACTACATTCTCTGAGTAGAACCCCTCTTAAATCACTCGAGTCTTTGACTCAAATTAATACCAAATTGAGTTTCACCCAAATCTTTCACCAAATCAAGAGAGACTTATTTTTTAACTCAAAATTTTAAGAGGGGAGACTTATTTTTTAACTCAAAATTTTAAGACTTATTTTGCTATTTACAATTTTACAACTATGCTACTAATGAAGCTTTTACCTCGAATTTGTGCGTACGTTCGAGTTTGTCCATCAGAGTATTTCATACCAAATAAAGCTTGTGCTCAACAATGTACTAAAATTTGAGTAAGGGTTGGAGATGCTCTTACTATATTTTGCAATGGTATGCGTGAAATTTCAAAGAGTCGCTACTTTATCTTCCTTTGCTTTAGCTAGACTTGCTTGATTTTATGCCCAATGGCTCCTCCAAATTTTTTTTAAGGGACTAAGTGTACTGTTATAAGGCCAACCTTATTCTATGGCACCAAGTGTTGGATTACTAAGAAATAACATACGAGTAAGATGAGCGTAGCTCAGATGAGAATGTTGAGATGGATGTGTAGTAAGACTACGCGATATTGAATTAGAAACAAACACCTTCGCAAAATGGTAGGGTAGCACCATGAGAAGATAAGCTGAGAGAAAATGTATTAAGGTGGTTTGAATATTTCTAGCGTAAATCACTAGATGTGGTAGTTAAGAGGAAATGTATTAAGGTGGTTTGAATATTTCTAGCGTAAATCACTAGATGTGGTAGTTAAGAGGAGCCGTATAGTTGTCGTAGAGGGTAGCAGTAAGGGAATCAGTAGATCAAAATTGACTTTAGAGGCAGTAGTTTGAAAGTATTTAGGTTTATTGGATATCAAGGAACACGATGTTCTTGACAAAGCTCAATGGAGAAGACAAAGTTTTGCTGCCGACCCCAATTGATTGAGACTTAAAAGCTCGGTTTGGTAGAGTTTGGTTTGGTTTGGTTTAAGGAACTCAATGTAGACATTCAATGACATGAGTTTTTCAAATTATGTAAACATCACACTTGTCCGTTTCTATCATCTACTTCAAAAGTATTGCTGATCGGGTCGTTTCCGTACCAAAAATAATTAATAAAACGAAACAATTACTACTACTCAAATGAATAGTGATAAGTATTCCGAGTATCGCTCCACAGGGATTATAAGGCTGAGTTGCAGTTATTTCAATTAATTTCTATATTAATCCGAGAAAAAGATTGATTGATTATTGATTTCTTAAAACTATTGAACTTAAATTAAAGACGATAGAAAAGTAGAAAAGAATTCCTAGGAAAAAGCTCTAGGGTTTCGAATCCACTCTTTCCCCTCGTAACCTAAATATGTTTCGATTGTAGGTCATATATTCGAATCAATCCGGATATCGTAGGATTGCAAGCCCTAGCGATATCCCCTAAAAATAATTTATGAATCACCAATCAGTATGGACTATCTCCGCCTAGCACGGATCGTCTTACCAGCACGACTCGTCTTACGTAGTATAATCCATCTAACCAATTATCACAAAACAATTAAAACCGTTGTATGAACGTGCATAAAACCTAGGATTTCATACACAAGATTTGCCGGAAAAAAGTAATATCATAAATAAATCCTTAAAAGTCATACAACCATGATTCGAATAATAAAACCTAAATCAAAACATAAAAGGGTTACTCAGAGTTCGAGCTTCATCTGCACCCTAGAAGAGGGTTTAGCCGGCCATTGGAAAGCGAGACTTGGATGATGTTTAATCCATAAATTAGAACCACGAATCCCTTTCCTGTCGCTGCCGTATGCACGAAGTGCTTCCTGGCCGAAACCTTTTTCCCGTCCAGAACTGACTGCCGAAGTCAGTAGGTTTCCAATGCTTATATAGGATTTCAAGCATTAATTACATTCAGCCCCCTTGAACTTCATGCTTTAGTAAATTAACAATCTAACTTTAAAGCATTCTGCGCTTTAATCCCAAACTTTATTAAACTCTTCTTTTTATCCAATATTTTGGGCAATGAGTTCGATCAACCTATAAATAAAATAAAAGCAAAATAAATATCAGATAACAAATATAAATAACTAACAAGTGCAGTTTGGAGGGCCAAAATATCAATATTTCGGCACTTATCACGCCCCCCAACTTACACTTTGCTAGTCCCTAGCAAAGAAAAGAATAGAAAAACTAATGAAGACAAATTAAAATAGATAGTTCTTTTAAACCCCCGGGCGGCCCCGGTAGGACGAGTGAAGTCTCGTGAGGGTTTTCAGCATTGATCACCCACAAAACACC
The DNA here is from genome assembly GCA_019656295.1 of Rhododendron mucronatum var. ripense. Classification (NCBI taxonomy): domain Eukaryota; kingdom Viridiplantae; phylum Streptophyta; class Magnoliopsida; order Ericales; family Ericaceae; genus Rhododendron; species Rhododendron mucronatum. Next base: position 952,086 of record BPLT01000096.1, on the reverse strand, counting down.
GTGAATCCCCTTACACGGAATCCACAACCTGCAAGTAACTCATCAGTCTTTCAAGCCAAGGCACAAAGTCATTGCACAAGTATAATAGGCAACATCAGTTCAAAATGCTATGAAGACATGCATATAAACCATGGCACCTAATTTAGCGTGTGTGAACACTTGGACTTAGTCACCAATGACATGCCACTCAAAGTTCTCTCTGGACCGAGCTTCGACTTCAATTCTCACAGTGTCATGCACTCACAAATAAAATCGCTCAAAACAAGATGCATTATGAACTCTCAAGTGTGCAGTTTGGAAGTTATGTAATTGAAAGCAAAACACTTCGCACACTATGACACGAAAAGAACGTTTAATATGGTGGACACACGGTCTCATGGGCAGAACACCAAGCATTGGAACTCACTCGCACATCCTTCAATCCACTTCCCATCACCCCAAGGATCAAATAGGACTTTAATTTTGGTTGTAATGTGGGGTAAGGAAGAATATTTCAAGGTTGGGGTAAAACATTACGTGTCCGAGAATAGGCAAACAACTTAGGGCTAATTTAATAATGTGCGCCCATTTTCTTCTTTCTTTTCAACTCCACCTTATCTCTCCTTCTAACCTTTCAACATTTTTCAATCATAAAGCACAATTCCTCCTTTCCAAATATATTGGTGCCCCTTTCTGCCTCTTCTTATTCTCTTTTTTTTTCTTTTGTGGTATTTCATTTTTTTTTTAAGGTCACCATCAATTCAGGCACAAAAATTCACAAACTACCCAAAAATTTTACCTTTACATTCTTGCCTTTCTCCAAACACAATATGGAAGGTGGAGCTAACCAAGAAAAGGCTAAGCGTGTAAGGCTCAAAGTGGCTCGCAAGAGGTAAATGTGAAAATAAAGGAACGAACCGGCCCAAATATCAAGAAAATGCCTATAATCCTCTCCCAGGGGCGTAACAACCATGTGAGAAACCAAAACCAAGAGATATTATACATCATGCGTTCAAGTTCCAACACTCAACAATCAAGAATAATGAGACCATCAACAAGTATATTCTTTCCGTTGACATACTAAGAAGTTACGTGACACCACTCCAATAAAAGATAAGGCTCGAAAGCTCACTAGGGCATAAGTCTCCACTAATCTAGCCATTGAGAACATTCAAATGACACTCAAAGCAAACTAAGCCCAAATAGACGTGAATTGCAGAGGTGCAAGTGCCATAGCTACATGCATTAGCAAGATAGCATAAAGAACTAACAGTCCACAAAATACCCAAACAATGCCAACATGCCTCAATTCAAGCAACTAATAAATACCTCGCAAATTCCAAGTCCCATGCAAGAAAGATCTCACTATTTTTATTTTTCAATTTTTAAAGCTTTTTTTTTTTAAGCTCTAACTAAGCAAAAAGAACAAAGTGATCCCTCCCCCCAACTTGAACTATTCAATGTCCGCATTGAAAGCATGAAAATGAAAAGATAGGACAAAAACAGAAAAGAGAGGAAAGATATCACCTCAAATATGAGGAACTAAGCAGGGTAAACTATGGTGAGAGGGAAACCCCCAAACTTGAACTGAACAACCTGTAAAATGTTATCCTCCAAGAAACAAGAAACACACGCACACACAAAAATACAGATAAAAGTAGAAAAAAATTACTCAAAAAGAAAACTAACAAATCTAGAAAAAGATAAATAAATAAAACTCAAAGACGACACTAAACAATGAATGACACTTGGGTTGCCTCCCAAGAAGCGCTAAATTTAATGTCTTCAGCCAGACAAAATGAGAGCCTTTAAATATCAATCACCAGAAAAAATATTATCCGGGCCCAAGCATGCATATGGTGGTGGTTTCCACTTAAGTCTCGGTGCACCCTCTATAAGAGGGGAAACAGAAGGGCTAAGAAGTATCGGCCAAGGCTCAATGTATGGGTTACTCCATGGAGGTTCATCTATGTGGGCCTTCGATTTCAGAGAATCATGACCCGTTTCAAGAGCACTATCTAAGCCTACATGCATAAGAGGCATTTCTATGGGACCCTTAACTTGAATTTCTGGAGGCACCTTATCAACCATATAATCACTCTCACTAACTGCGAAACAGTCTGTCTCTTTACAGGGATAGAGATTGGCATCGAAAACATTCAATTGCACCCTTATATTTCCAAATGATACTTCCATCACTCCAGTCCTACAGTGAATAGATGCATTGGCTGTAGCCAAGAAAGGTCGACCAAGGATGAGAGGAATCTGTTTGTTGGGATTATGGACTGGTTCCATGTCAAGGACTATAAAATCGACAGGAAAGTAAAACTTATCTACCTTGACAAGGACATCCTCGATCACACCACGCGGCACCTTAATGGATCTATCAGCTAATTGCAATGTAACCGATGTGGGTTTCAACTCTCCCAGCCCAAGTTGTTCATATACCGAGTATGGGAGCAAATTGACACTGGCCCCCAAATCAAGGAGTGCTCTATCAATGACATGATCTCCAATAACACATGAAATAATAGGAACACCAGGATCCTTTCGCTTAATGGGTGTGTTACGTGTAAGAATAGAGCTCACATGCTCAGTGAGATGCACCTCCTTAGGCTCATGTGTCTTAGACTTACGCTTTTGGGTACAAAGGTCTTTCAAAAATTTAGCATAAGCTAGAATTTGACTAATTGCCTCTAAAAGAGGGAGGTTGATTTTGACTTGTTTGAACACCTCCATCATGTCTTCTTGTTTTGCCCCCTTCTTGCGAAAGGGTGAAGGTGCATTAAGGCAAGTCGGGAAAGGTGCCTTAGGAATGTAAGATGGAGTCTCAGATAACCCCGGAACAAATGTGGACACTGGGTCGGTCACCTTCCCCTTAGACCTCTTATCAACCTTAGACCTCTCAGTAACAGGTGGAGACACTTTCTCCTTTGTTTTGACCTCCTCCGGTCGGGTCTCTACTTCTCTCCCATTTCTGAGGGTGACAACTAATTTCGCTTGTTCATAACCTTGCGAATTATCAATGTGGTGCATCCCTCGTGGGTTAGCCACTGGCTGACTCGGTAATTTACCCTCATCTCGACGGTTAAGAGCGTTAGCTAGCTGACCCATTTGGGTTTCCATTTTGGCAATGGATTGAGAGTGGGAGTGAAGCAATTGGGAGTCAGCTTTCATTTGTTGGCAATCGGCTCTCATTTCAGCCATAGCCTTCAACATTTGCTCCTCAAAAGCTGGTGTCCTTTGGGAGGACGCAGGAGGAGCAGGACGTGGTTGGTACTGGGGTGGACAATAGGCCTGTGTGTTGGAAGTATTAGGAAATGAAGGCCTCATTGGTTGGGCCAATGGTTGCCCTTGGTCTGGCTGTCGCCATCCAAAGTTGGGATGCTTATTCCAGCCGGGGTTGTAAGTATGAGAATAGGGGTCATTCGCTGGCCTACCAAACCCCTGGGCTGCGTTCACGTGCTCTTGAAGATATTCTGGAAATTGAGATGCCATGTGGCACTCGTTTATTTGATGGCATGGACTTGAGCACAACTGACAGACCTCTGCAACAGCAGCAGGAGATGAAGAATGTGAGGGACCATGACCCAAAGATAAGAGAGAGTCAATTTTGTGGGTCAATGCATCTACCTTATCGGCAAGATTGTCAGAGCGGCCCACCTCATAAAGGCCACTCTGTTTTAAAGAGGTAGAAGTTGTCCTATTGGTGCGGGATGATGAGGCTCGGTGTCGTGAATTCTCAGCTAACTGTCCAAACAAGTCCCACCCCTGATTCTCATTCTTAAGCATAAATGTGCCTCCACATGAGGCATCCACCATATATCGGTGTTGTTCACATAGTCCATCGTAGAAACATTGGACTAACTGCCATTTAGGAACTTGATGGTGTGGACAACTCCTAATGATATCATTGAGTCTCTCCCATGCTTGGTGAAATTGTTCGCCTTCTTTTTGATAAAAACTAGTGAGTTCTTGGCGAATTTCTTTTGTTTTGCCTATGGAAAAGTACTTTTTCAAAAACTCATTTTTCATTTGATCCCAAGAGGTGATGCTATTTGGTGTCAAAGTATTAAGCCAGTATTTGGCTTTATCTTTAAGTGAGAACGGGAATAACTTCAACCTAAGGGCATTATCAGTGAAGTGCTGAATTTTAACAGTGGAGCAAATCTCTTCAAAGTCCCCTAAATGCCGATATGGGTCCTCGTTATCAAGTCCATAGAATGATGGGAGTGTTTGTAACAAACTGGACTTGATTTCAAAGTGTGTGGAGGCAGTGGTAGGTAATGTTATGCATGATGGTGAGGTGTAGGCAGATGGGAGAAAGTACTCCCCGATTGCAGGTGGAACCTCAGCCTCTATTCTTTCAGTCATTGTAACAAGTGAAGTGGGTAAAGGCCAAGGGTTACGAGAGGCTACTCGATTAGCTCTAAAGGTTCGTTCGATCTCTGGGTCAAAATTATCAAGTAAAGGGTCCTGTGATCGACGACCAAACATACAATGCAAAATGTCCCTAACTCAAATAAAAATAAAAACAAACAAACAAAACACTAAAACTCAGAAAAACAAGAAAACTCACAGCGCCAAGAAAGCCAATTGAATTGCACTATCAAGCTGCAATGTTGCCGCTTACGTCTTGCTCCTGTGCGCTACAATTTCTCGATTCCTATATCTGACGCAATAAAAATGCTAACAAGGAAAGAATGCAATTAAACAAATAAGAGGAATAAAAAAATTTAAAAAAAAACTAAAACTAAAAATGCCTATACTAGGAATTAAAATAAAAATCGATTAAAACAACGCAATCGTGCTTGTAATCCCCGGCAACGGCGCCAAAATTTGATCGGGTCGTTTCCGTACCAAAAATAATTAATAAAACGAAACAATTACTACTACTCAAATGAATAGTGATAAGTATTCCGAGTATCGCTCCACAGGGATTATAAGGCTGAGTTGCAGTTATTTCAATTAATTTCTATATTAATCCGAGAAAAAGATTGATTGATTATTGATTTCTTAAAACTATTGAACTTAAATTAAAGACGATAGAAAAGTAGAAAAGAATTCCTAGGAAAAAGCTCTAGGGTTTCGAATCCACTCTTTCCCCTCGTAACCTAAATATGTTTCGATTGTAGGTCATATATTCGAATCAATCCGGATATCGTAGGATTGCAAGCCCTAGCGATATCCCCTAAAAATAATTTATGAATCACCAATCAGTATGGACTATCTCCGCCTAGCACGGATCGTCTTACCAGCACGACTCGTCTTACGTAGTATAATCCATCTAACCAATTATCACAAAACAATTAAAACCGTTGTATGAACGTGCATAAAACCTAGGATTTCATACACAAGATTTGCCGGAAAAAAGTAATATCATAAATAAATCCTTAAAAGTCATACAACCATGATTCGAATAATAAAACCTAAATCAAAACATAAAAGGGTTACTCAGAGTTCGAGCTTCATCTGCACCCTAGAAGAGGGTTTAGCCGGCCATTGGAAAGCGAGACTTGGATGATGTTTAATCCATAAATTAGAACCACGAATCCCTTTCCTGTCGCTGCCGTATGCACGAAGTGCTTCCTGGCCGAAACCTTTTTCCCGTCCAGAACTGACTGCCGAAGTCAGTAGGTTTCCAATGCTTATATAGGATTTCAAGCATTAATTACATTCAGCCCCCTTGAACTTCATGCTTTAGTAAATTAACAATCTAACTTTGAAGCATTCTGCGCTTTAATCCCAAACTTTATTAAACTCTTCTTTTTATCCAATATTTTGGGCAATGAGCTCGATCAACCTATAAATAAAATAAAAGCAAAATAAATATCATATAACAAATATAAATAACTAACAAGTGCAGTTTGGAGGGCCAAAATATCAATATTTCGGCACTTATCAATTGCCAAAGCAGCCAAACTTAATTCCGGTTGATTGGGGTTGTTGGATTTTGGACTTGATATATATATGTTATCCATGGACTGATACTGTGGTTGTGAAGTAGATTGTTTGGGGTTTAGGTTAAAGCATGTTAAACTTCCAATACACGGCAAAAGTCAAACTGGTACACATGTTAGTTATCTTTACACATGTGCTGTTTAAACTTGTGAAAGAGAGGATACAAGGTGCCCTGACCATTTTAGTGTTGAACAAAAGATCATGAAATGAAACAGTTTGATTTTATCAAGAGTTCAAGCAAAAGTAGATACATATTTAAGGCATTGTCGGCATCTGAAGTTAGATTGTAGACTACCGTACTTACAGGTTGTAAGATTAGTTGTTAAAGGCGAGAGGTGCACTGAGGCAACATTGGTTACACACTGTTTTAAGAAGTGTCCACTGTTCCAAAAATTCTACTAGAAGGATCTACTGAATGTTAAATAGTCAGACTTTTTGAGAGAAGTGTTAACTAGTAAAAAGAAAACACAGAGAAAGAGAAGAGGAAATGTTGGACTACGCTCTTAGCAAGGGTGTAAGAATAGATATTTCCAGGCAATTACAGCTTTTTACAGCCCAAAATACATGTATAATATGTTTACCTGAATAAAAGAGTTTATTTCAGGGTGTTCACTATGTGGAGCTGCCCCTCAGTGTCTCAATGTGCAGCATTGTGTTACCCAAATTCTTTGGGCTCGCATTTTATAGGATGATTCTATTTTATTAGTTGTACTATTTTTGAGGTAAATCGTTGCTTTTCCCCCTGTTAGCATGTGTCACAAAGGGCAAGTATTGGGATATTGGGTATTTTACTTGGAAAGTTAACTGAAAGAACTGTTAAACATTACGAACAACAATCATTCAAGGTAAATTATTGTACTCCATCCATTCGTAAATAGGTGTCCCCTACAAAAACACATGCAATTTTCAATCAAAAAATAAAGTAATATCGTGCATAATTTTTTCGATTTCTTCGCACAAAATTAAAAATCTAATTGAGTTCTTTAATTTGGTGCGAACAAATTGAAAAAATTATGCATGGAAGTAATTAATGTTTTTATTCAAAAATTGCACGTCTTTCACTGGGGACACTTATTTGGGGATAGCAGGCGTATCAACTTAGATTATAAAGATCCATTTATTTGGAAAGCGAAAGCTAAAACTCTTATGTATTGATGTTTGTTAGTTGAGCATAGCATAGATTGCTTTAGTCCAAGTATCTGTGGTGCAGTAGTGGCTCTTTGATTATTTTATGAAATAGGAAGTGTGAGGAATATAAAATGTTTTGCCAGTTACTCTTTAAGTATTGTGTAATGGACAATTAGTTGCTGCAAAAGAGAAAATTTTATTCAAAGGCATATGCAGTTGCGGAACTTGGCCTTTCATTCCTGGGATTAGTTGTGCCAAATTTTCATGCTTATCAAACACCCCGTCCTTTTATAGTTGCATAATTGTGGTGACCCTTTAGTACCTTCCATAATAGCAAAAAGTCCCTAGTTAAGACAAACCCGACTAAACATATTCAATAAGAATTGTGTACTCTTTTAAGACTCAAAAGTTATTTCATTTTTCTTTCTTTCTTATTCTTTTAGCCATTCTTTTCGTGAAGGCCTTGATCAGTTTCTTATAATTAGCAAAGTGACATAACTATAGGGCATTCAAAGATTCAATTTTTCATATCTTCAGTATTTTGTTTTCTGAGGCTGCACCTTTATGTTATGGACTCGATTTTTTCCCTTTTTCATGATTGATGGTGATAGTGTTTTGCAGGCGTACGACCAACATTTAAATATGATACTAGGAGATGTTGAAGAAATTGTGACCACAGTGGAGATTGATGATGAGACCTATGAGGAGATAGTTCGAGTAAGTTGTAATTTCACCGGATTATTGCTCACCGGTTCTATTACTAAACGAAATGGTTGAATGGTAGCTTTTTGGAGGTGAACTTCGCTAATCTAATTATATATAGAAACCAAGGTTTTGAAACTCGTACTATGCCGGCCAATACTTACAAGTATTGACCAAATCCAGTATCCTACACCAATTTTGTTCCGGCTCAAAAACCGGTTAGTATCGGTCAATACCGGACTACTTAGGTACCAACTAGTACCGGTCAAAACCGGACGGTACTGAACTAGTTCAGATTTATTTATTTATATAAGGAAATGTATGTGTTATGCTAAATTTTTTGAAATGGGGAAATAACATTGATAGTGATAAATCAGAAACAGTATCGGGTCTTTCACGGGTGCCGGTACATATAGTACCAATAGAAAACCGGTACTCTTGCCTGTATGGTATTCAGAACCTTTGTAAAACAGAATTGTGTATGTAACAACCTGGATCCTCAAGCACCACGATATTAAAAAGACCACAATCTGTCTTTTACTCCGAGAACTATATAATTTACAACTATTTCTAAAGTAAATTAACAACATCCCACCCTCGCAGCAACTCAGACAAGCTCGCACCACCGGTACCTAACTCGCTAACCAACACTAAGATAACTGCACAACATTAACCACCACGTAACACCAACCACAAATATAACACATTCCACATTAATGGAACCATATATCTGGTCCTCCTCAATATTATGACGGGTGATGTACCACCTCACTAGCCTCACCATAGCCCATTGGCCAACTTGTCTTTTGGTATAACTTATTAGTCTAGTCACCCCGTCACATACCAAACAGTTCCATGACATACAATCACTGCACATAACACAACCAACAAGAACCAACAAGAACTCAACATTAATATTGTACAAGAAATACGTATCTCACACTCACTGTCACTCGGATTCCATAACAACGTTAGATTTCCAAATCCACTCCTCCTCACGGTTTCCTCTCAAAGTTCCTTACTGTTCTCTCTTTATCAGTTAAGTACGTAAACAACTTCTTCTTTATACAAAGTGTATAAATATAGTAGCTAAGTAGACTCATCAAAGAGTTATACAAAATGACAACACTTGTTCCTCTTGAACATTAACATATGTACCTTAACTAGATGTTTTTGTCTTGAAACCTACTTCCCAGCTAGCACCTCACATGCACACACCTTCACTTATATGCCACCTATTAATTACATGCAAAAATCAATACTTTTAATATACGGGGAATTACAGTATAGATGCCTCAAATACTGTTATTATGCAAGGGCAGTTTTCAAATAAGGTGGGACCATTTACTTAGGTGGTGCCAAGTTCTTTGGTAGCTATATATGGCCATAATTACCACACAATGCCTGAACTGTGAAGTTGGTATCAAAGGTCAGGTTGGGGAAGGACTTTGGTTTAAGTGTTTTTGTTTGCACTAGCTCCCCCTTTTGGTTGCAGTCTATGCATGTATGGCGGTTTGCACGTGAGGGAGGGTGTTGGATCGCTTGATATACCTTGTTGGGAACATTTCCTAGTTGTCTCATAGAGACTATTGCATGGGTCACTTGTGGAAACTGGTCTCCATAATTTTCTTTCATTCAGTTTATGAGGTCTTAGGAATAAGTAGATGCTTGTGATTTATTGCCTCTCTTTTCGTACAGACAGCTTTAATCCCCTTGCATTGAATGTTTGAATATCTTGTTGAGATTTCGGGATGCTAATTTTTTTTTGAATGTTTCTTGGGATAACAATTAGTTTTTTTTTACACCTGGCTCTTAGGAACTTAGTCAAAAGCCAGTTTGTTGAAACTCAAAAGTACGCTGTCGAACATAGCCCTTTTTTGCTACAACACCCCAATTTTACGTGTTTTGTAAATACTATTGTACCACCTGAATCTATGTGAAATCCACGTCCACCTGCCTGCATATATCTTGTCTTATTGATCGTTTTAAGTGTTTTATAGATGTGGTATATTTGTGGCAGGACTCATCAGTTACACCCCATTCCACATATAAGACACTTGTTTAAATAACCGGACACGTACCCTAATACCGGGCGAACATATATGCGTATCACTTAGACTAGGCATATATGAAACACTTAGAAGTATCAAAAATATGTTTTACACATTTATTATCCATTCTTGTCAGAGTTCTTAATTTCAAGAATTCTAAACGTTCAGTCATCCATCTGTTTAACCATTCCCCCCCCCCCCCCCCCCCCCAAAAAAAAAAAAAAAAAAAAAAAACTAGGTGAGGCATTTTTGTCCATACTTCTAGGCTCCGTTTGTTTCAATGTAAAATGTTTTACAATGTAAAATATTTTTCATGTAAAATGTTTTTTCAGAAAACAAATTTCAAACTTAATGCTTTGTTCTCTTAACAATTCAAAAAGAATTTTTCAAAAAATACCCCTTAGATTCCTCCTACTTCCAACATTTCTCCCTCTATCTCTCTCCACTTATTACCCCTACTATTTTTTAAATTTTTTTTCAAAAACCAAATCAAACATAGCATTATTTTTTGGTGTTTGGTTGGCAATTGAAAAATATATATTTTCAGAAATTGACAAAATAATATAGAAAGAGATAGGGGCATAAAAGGTGGAGAGATCTGAGAATATTGGAATTGAACCGAGGAAACTAAATGGTGAGAATTGCAATAGAAGGCAGCGGGTTCATTTCGGAAAATAACTTATAAAAGATTTAAGAGCAAGTCATTTGCATCTAATTAATGGAAAATAATGGAAATTTTTTTACATGTAAAATTTTTTTCCTCATTTTTCACAAAACCAAACACCGGAAACAGAAAATAGTTAAAATATTTCACCGGAAAACATTTTACGCCCAAACAAACGAAACCCTAATATCTAAAACTTTAAATTGGTTTTTTTGCATGCTTGGCAACGATATAATATTAGTGGATATGTATTGTTAAAAACCAAGCAGCTACTAATAGTTATTGTTCTGAACCTGCCTTGTCATGTCCGAATTTTGTAGGGATTTCTATCTGCGTTGCTTGTCTGTTTCTGTCCTCCTTAGAAGCTAACTGATGCCACACAACACAAAGAACACTTATTGTGCAATGCAGATGTAGTTGGACAATTAGAATTTTCCTGTCTTTCAATTTCTTCATCTGGGTAGTTTTTGTTTATTTTCCAGCAATTTCTGATGCCCTTGTTGTGTTTATGTTTCAGGCAAACAAGCGGACAATCCCTTTTCTTTTTGTACGGGGAGATGGGGTGATACTGGTTTCTCCACCTCTGCGGACAGCTTAATGGAGACAACAGTGCACATTTGGCTGGATGGTATCATGTTCGAATCGAATTTTAGGCTCTTGCTATTAGTTGGTTTTCAATGATTTCCTTTCGACTTAAAAATTCTGACTTAAAAATTCTGTAGTAATAGACCGTAACAAAAATTCTGTAGTAATAGACTGTAACACAACTCGAGTTCTGAATTTCAGCTTAGTGTGTTTCTGAAAGGGTGAAAGCCTATATCATTGTTGCATCCATTTTTAGCAGTTGTCGCTTCATAAAGTATCCTTTCTTTTTCTCCATTGCAGCGGTGTGAATATAGTCCGAAGTGAAGTTGGGGAATTTTGATGTGATCAAGCAATAGGAAGTTCCGTTTAAAAAAAAGAAGAAGCAGCAATTAGAAGTTAGTTTTTGCAATCTAGATTGAGGCAAGTGATTGATGTATTTTGTGAAGGAGAAAGAAGCATTTTCATTGGCCAAGCAGCTTCATTCATACATATTTTTTTCTTTTTCGACAATTAAGGCCTACACTACTGGGTTAGGTTTTCGACGTGACAACTTAAAATTGGTCAATTGGAGCAAAAGATGCACATTTTGGGGGAAAATGAAGTTACGTCTTCGGATACGCATCAGTGTTCTTCCCAAAATGCGCCTTGTGTTGTTTGGATATCGAAATATAGATCTGCCGACGAGGGGCATTGATCCGGTTTCAAGGTCTATGAACAATAGAAATCCCTACATAATTCTTTTGATCAAAAGAGATGAATAGATAGGCCAGTTTTGATTTGTATATTTGCATGAGGAAAACATATCCTGCAATTATTTTGAAACCAGAATGGCATAGCCACGAGCATTCCAAGATCCGAGTTACCATTACACGAGGATTCAATCTTCATTAGCTGAGAGCTAATCATACTCTGACCATTTGTCTCCTTTTCATTACCATATCCCCCAAGGTTCAGCAAATTTATTAATTTGATGATCATCGCACCTCCATACAAAGGAAAGTTAAACCCAATTTGGTGGTTTCTAACATTTTGGTTTGATTTTTCCAATTGTGCCCTCTGATTGGGGAGGATGTGCTTTGGGTTGTGAGTATTTCTGTCATTTTGTCGCGCTAGATGGTGGGCCAAAGACACTATTCAAGCAATTTTCCAAATTACTTTACTAGATTTTTAAACTTTTGAGGAATTTCGTATGTGTCCTCGCAAATATGCTTCTATTTTGTCTTTTTGTGCAAGAAAATTTCTATTTTCTATGGGGATATTTCCGTCTTTCCAAACTTCCAGCCGCCATTCTTGACTTTGTCGAGCCCCTTTGTCTTGGTGAAAGAGACGCGAAGTAGAAGACCGGTAGACCTAGCCTACAACACAAGAAACGAAAAACATAGGCCCAAATTTAACCCATTACAATTTCACAACTCACCTTTTATATATATATATATATATATATATATATATATATAAAATTTACATTAATATAAGTTTACAAAACCATAATACAATTGAAACTGTTAAATGTCAAATAAAAAAATGACCCAACAAAAAATAAATACTTTAATTTACAAGGTCCAAATCCAAACCTCAAATTTTAAACATACAAGATCAACATAAAAATTTTAACTTTATATATTATCTCAGACAACAATACCTAAAATTAAAATCAATGGGCACGACTTTTTTGTGCATAGCACGCACAAGAACAAAGATGGCATATACCCAACTCGTATACACATAATGGCTTTGTTTCTTCTATGGGCCATCTTCTGACCATTTTATGGAGAGCAGGCCAAACAGTGCATAATGAGATCACTTTTTGGGAAAATGACGATCAATGACGTGTTTTGATAATTAATACCCGTCAATGACATTTTCAGCATTAACAAATGTTCTCAGGATATTCTTGACGGATATTAATTATCAAAACCCGTCATGAGTCGTCATTTCCCTCACTTTTTGAGGTAAAAAATGTTGAGAGCCCAAACCAAGCTTTAGAAGCCCGAAAGATAGAGTATTCTTATTTGGTAATTATCACATCCAACCTTTTTTTTATTTTAAATAAAGATTGTCTACTCGACTCTCGACAAGATCATCCTGCCCCCGTAAACATACAAAACAAGAATAAAATACAAAAACCAAACAACAAACAAGAGAAAAATACAAGAAAAGTCTCTCAGCTTTGATATCGGATCCAACACTCCGCTCGTGGAGGTGGATTGACAGCAGTTTATATCCAATCTTTTTTTTATCGCTTAACGCTCACGGAAAAGGTTGGCATATTGCTTTCAGTTTTCTTATTTTCAAGTCTTGCAGCATTAGACCGTTCCCAATCAATCCCACAATATTAACTCAAATCTTGTTTATAACGTTTACCAATTAAGCTGAATATGCGTCGTAGCACAAAAGCCTAACAGGGCTAAGGCCTTTGTCTTGTTGAACATGCATGTTCCCATGCTTTAATCGTACTTTTCATATCGTTCGATATACATGGTACACAAGGTACAATGAATCTCACACGATCATCAATGTTCGACTATTATAGATGTAATGCATTCGATTGTCAATCAAGTAGAATTAATAATGCATATAATTACCGAAAACAAATGTGATCATTGAAACGTCTATGCTTTTAATTGATTAATATCGCATCCGTGTTTAAAAAAAAAATTTGATTATCGCATTGAAATTCTGGTTTGAGGAGGAGGAGAATAGGTGATGACGGAGTTTGTATTTCCACCTTGAGAGAACTCTGGTGGCGCAGCTAGCTTAAGCAGATTGCCATCCTTATCCATTGATCCAATCTCAATGTTTATATATGCAGTCAAAAAATGGGTACATCCCATAAGCAGAAGTTGTTATGACACAGAGCCCCCGGGGTAAATCTGGTTGGTTGATAATGATGGGTCTGCCTCCCACAAATTAATCAAGGTTTTATTCTTGGGGTCAGGTCGCAAGATTAAAAACCTGTGGCGAATCTCCAAGTCCCGGCCTTCAACCGGATAGGGGAGGATATTAATCGAGGTGCACGCGCATAATTACGCTGGCCCGGACACCCCTGAGCGTCAAGTAAAAAAAAGAAGAAGGAATATAACGCATGGCACAGTAGCACATTAATTGAGCGCGCGACTTGAGCTGGAAGGCTGACTATTTTTGCATTTGTCTGTTAATATGTGTAGGTGCCAATATCCTTTCATTCGTACATTACAATGGACCTAAAGAAAAATTAATCTGGCTGTTGGTTTGTCCCTCTCCTAAATCGATCAGGATAAGGGCATGGAATTAACTATGATGCTAGAGTCAGTTACCTTACCTACTAATTAAGAAATTGAAATCCATGGCTGACGTAAAAGCACTAAAGGATCGATGGAAAACTTGCAATGAAGAATTAATGCATGCTCTACAAATTTCTACTACTAACAAACATTTAACTTTTGCTTAATTTGCTAACGATGCACTTAATTAATTAGATTATCGGAGGGTGTAAGCTTTCATTTTCCAAAATGAAAGTAAGAGATTTTTTAATCATTGGGTAGGTTTGTGAAGTCTTATAGTATACGTATTGAGAGTTGGTTTGCCACTTTGCTGACTATGACTCTGCATACGACCTGACGGATCAAGCTGCAGGAGGTATGTGAGCCGGAAAGCGCCCCCAGGTCAAGCCCTAATTTGGGGTAGTATAAGATTATGAAAGATGCTAAAAATAGTCCACTAGATTAACGTTAAGGTTTAAAAAGTGTATTAGAATATGTGAAATATGTATGAAAGTGTGTAAAAGTGTATTGAAAAACATAAAAAGGGCATTGGAGTCTGTATTTTTTCTGTGATTTAATTTCTATGTTAATGACAACTCAATGGTTTGTCAATAGATTAAGATTGGGACACACCTCGTATTGATTGACCCATACAAGAGTTGATAACACCTAAGAGCTTAATCCTTCAAAATGCATGTCCTGCAGTACTCTTGCTCTCTATCCTCGCACTGCGCTCGCGTTTTCAATCCTCACTCTTCCAATTTTTGTTAGATTTGGATGTGTTTTAAACACGCATTTACACTCGCGCTTATGCACCGCGCACACTTTATATGACTTTGCCGCCTGAGAGGCATATGATTGTTTGGTAGTCAGTCAGGGTGCCAACCTGTCTGGTTTAATTGGAATGTTTTCTATTCTACTCATTGTGATGTCCTCTTTGGTCTTTTTCCCTTTTAATCTTTGCATAACATTATATAAAATTTAATATAATTTCTTTTTTCAACCAAAAAAAAAAAGAGTTCAAAAGCAATTTCCTTTGTTATGACTCGAACTCACACTATAAGTCTATATCTGGACAGACAGCATTTTTTAGTTTATAATAATACCAATAATACATGAAGAAATATACTTATCACATTAATTATTAGTACTATTTATTAGCTGTATCCTTCTGTTGTATGCAACAACTACTACATGAAACATTAGTGGCTCGAGCACATGCCCAAGAGCCCATTGCAATCTGTACGTACATCCAAAAATTGATTCCATAATTTCCATCGATCGACTCTTGGCTAGACCAGGATCTATCTAGCTAGGTCCTCTATTTTCTTAATTAATCGAATATGACCATGGAATTCGATCTTATTTATCTAGGGGCCATATTTAGTTAAGGTACTTTTTACTCGATCGATTAAACTTAATTTCATCGCACATATAATCTGAAGGTGTAGGCCGGACCACAATATTATAATGGAGTGTGGCGTTTATCAATCCGATCGAATAATATATATACCCTTATAGCTTCTTGTTGAATATGTGAATAATATGTTGGCATCGCACATGTCATATATGCATGTTAATTATATGCCAGCTGGCCTGCCATACTGAGCATATATGCTTTCTGTTTAATTTTTCCATCTTGATCAATATAGTAGTGCAAATTTAGTTTTCTCGTTGTGTGTGTGTATACGTATCTCTCTTTTTTTTTTTGAACAGTAGAAGAAAATTTTATTAATCTTTAAAATTGTAACAAAGACTAGAAGGAATAAAGATTTGACAGCATTATATCCCTAAACAAAGTTAAGAAAAATCCTGTGCCAACAACAAAAGTAATCCTACAACCCAAATCCTCGTCAGTCAGCAGGTGGGGCTATCACCCAAACATTGTCTTTCGACCTAATTACAGACTCGGAACAAGGCTGAGAGATCCGCAACTGCGAGTGGAATCCCTTCAAGAGTGGGTTATTCATATATGGTGTACTGTCAGTTGTCATTGATAAAATATCGGATGAATCCCTTCAAGAGTGGATCGGATCCTTGGAAATTCCATTAATGGAGTACTTTCAGATGTGGTTCTATTCAACCTTTGCTGGAGTTCGATCGGTGGAGATTGAGATCTCGATCAATTTGAATTAGGTTTGAGCGTTAGCTAGATTAATTTATTTACCGGTGAGGCAGGTCACAGTAGTAGTAAGCAAAAGGCTACCATCTTCTTGGCTTAGACCGAAACCGGAGAGAAGAATGGCAGAGGTGCGCATGACTAAGCTGGCCTGTACATCTCTGACCCTTGGTAGGAAAAAAAAACTACCTACCATCTTCATTAATTTGTGTTTTGTGGAAGCTTGTTAATTGGAATCAAAACCAAATGGTGCGGACCATCCAATTTGGAAAGCACAGATCGATCTATGTTATTTTACAATTGAACCAACCTAAAAGATCAAGTTATTTACCGGGCCTATATGATAATTTTTTTTTTCACGGAAAAGAATACCCATTGATCAACTCATTCAAACAAGTTATACGGCATCTATAAAAAATCACCCAACCCATTTTATTTATGCACACTCTCACATGATCCTGATTTTCCATCTCTTTGCACAATTAACTCTATCCTTACATATAATTACAAGAGATGCTACGCACACAACTCTAAAACACAACTCATGACACAATTGTGCCCGGAATTGTTCGACGAACATGAGTTCACATGCATTAAACTGTTTCAGACACAATTATGTATGAAATTATGTTTTAAAGATGTGTGCATATATTTTCTGTACAATTACTACACTCATAATTTGTAATGTGAAGCGGAGTTGGGGACATGAAATCTGACTCGAGAATAGGGAGCCTAAGCAACGTCTGTCTTAACTTAAGTTTTTGTCGGCAAGTGGAGTGAAATGTAGTTGGTACCTCCCTTATACTTCCATGTACATGGGCAAGGTTTGATTTCCGTAAGTACCCATCCTCCTTCCTAAGTCCCCTAGGATAGAGTAGTTTAGGATTAACGAATGACAAAAAAAAAAACTTCAGCTTTTGTCTTCCCAAGCTAATTGGCTTCTTTTAATTTTTTTTTGGTCTATTTTAAAACTCTTATCAATTTTTTAGTCTATTTTATTTTATTTTTCGGTTAGTCTGGAGGAGAAGCATTGAAAAAGTAAAAATTTGCCCTGCAAGATAAATTAAAATTTCACCAAAGCAAAAATGAGACCCAAAAAAATTACTGTAGTTATTAATTCGTCCCTTTTTGAGCATATTATAAGTTCGGTCCACATATATTTATTTAATAATACTCAACTACTTAATCGGGGAAAAGGAAGAAGAAATTACATAGGCCAGGGGATCGACTTTGGATCACGTGGGCACCTAATTAAAATGTCATTTGGCATTAATAATAGCAAAGTGTATGATTTTTCGATAATCTGAATGAAAAGAGGAAAGATTAGATCGAATACCTACACATATCGAATTAAGTGTTTTTTTTTTCACATATTGGATTGAATGGCTTGGACTTTTCGTGCGGGATCCGTAGTAAGCCCCGCGCAACCATCGGTACAAAGTCGGTATGGCCACCGTCGATGGCCGTAGAAGGTTCCTAATAATAATACCAAATTGTATGGTTTTTAGGTAATTGACTTCTATATTCAATGGAGAATAAATTCTTTACACCGCCGATATAAACATTTGTTTTCTTCAAATCAATTGCGCTGCGATACGTGTCAAAACAGTGGTCCCAATTAATAAAATATGACAATGTGGCGGTGGCACTATGCAATTAATTTAGAGGAAAAAAATATTTACGCCAACCGCGGTGTAAAGAATTTATTCTCTATTGAATGGCCTCATTTTGCCCATTTCTATTTCATTAGAGTTTGTATTCGTTCAAATCTGTAGCCAACAGCCAGCTCATTCCAACAAGTCCCAGCCCCCACATCTCATGCACATATATAAAACCCCCCACCACTCTCTTAACTCTCACCACCACCACAATGGCTTTCGCACCTCTCTCTCTCCTCCTCCTCTCTCTCCTCCTCCTCGCCTCCCAAACCCTCGCCCAAACCCCCACCGCCCCGGCCCCCTCTCCGGGCCCGATCAACATCACCGACAACCTCGTGAAAGGCGGCCAGTACAACACCTGGATCCGCCTCCTCACGGTCACCCAAGTCGGCAGCCAGATAGACAACCAGGTCAACAACTCCAACCAGGGCATGACCGTCTTCTGCCCCACCGACAACGCCTTCAACAGCCTCCCCACCGGGACCCTGAACAACCTCACCACCCAGCAGCAGGTGCAGCTCGTGCTCTACCACGTCCTCCCCCAGTACTACACCCTCGCCGACCTCCTCACGGTCAGCAACCCCGTCCATACCCAAGCCTCCGGCCAGGAAGGGGAAGTCTTCGGGCTTTACTTCTCCGGCCAGGACAACCAGGTGAACGTGTCCACGCGCATCATGTCGACTCCGGTCAACAACTTCTTGCGCGAGAAGTTTCCTTTGGCCATGTACGAAGTGGACAAGGTTCTGATGCCTGAGGAATTCACTGAATCTCCCGCCCCAGCGCCTGCACCGGCAGCGGCAGCCGCAAACACCAGCTCACCGAGCGCCACGAAGTCGACGACGACGACGGCGGCTGAGAGCAATGGCTCGGGACGGTTAGGGGTGGGGTTCGGGTTGGTTGCTGGTCTTGGGTTGTTCTGCATTGGGCTTCTCTCCTGAGGATATACGTGAATTTTTTTCTTTCCTTTTCTTTTCTTGTGGTTATTTCATGGAATGAGTCGCTGTTTCTTTTTTCTTTTGATTTTTTTGGCATTGTTTGATAGTTGGTGGCGCATCAAGAATTTGACATGAATTGGACAATTTATACAATTTGCTTCGTATAATTAATCAAGAAAAAATGTCCATATATAACTAGACTAGCTAGATCAAACATTCATTTATAAGCGTAATTTTTTAAAAAACTAATGACTAGGCATCGTTCCGTTAAGATTCTTATTTTTTAAGTACTTATTTTGGTTTACGAGACAGTGCATTTTTTTCCACAATACATCACATTTAATTCAAAAAATAAGTACTTATTTTAGAAAATATATAGAACTAAAACACTTCTAGCTAAAATTGCTAAAGAGGCAATTTGCTACCGGTTTCTAATATATGTGAAAGCTTTATAAATTGTTTACATTACCAATTCGGGCAACTAAATTATCTATCTATGTATAGAATGAAGCTACTATTCGTCCATTAATTACTCACCACACGAGCCTACCAAAGAAAAAGAAGGAAGAGGTAAGACATGATATTACTAAATTTTTTCCAAGATTTTTAAGCGCCCAAGATACAAAAGAAAATTCTCTGGTTCATTACGAGCCGTGCGCGTTCAAATCGGGAGTGAGAGTTTCGCACTATCTAGGTCAAACCAAAAGCATCATCGGAATAGGGCATATGTACTTTATGATCGCATCCGTATTCTGCATTTTATGGCCTTTGATTTTGACTTGGAGGTTTAAACCCGTTGGATCGCACTCCTTCCTTTAAAAAAGCTCTTTCGAAGTTGTGATTTTCAAGCAAAGGTGGAGATGGTTTGGACTAAATTAATTATTCTTTAAGACCGGATATGATATTTTAGTGTTTAGTGATGAACTTTCATTTCGTAGCTATTGTAAACAATGTTGGGATTAAAGATTTGTCTTATAATGAGAGAAATCAAGATCTAGATCACAAATATTAAAGAAGTTCAAAACAAATTATCAACTTAAAAATTTTAATACAAATTTAATAAATCAAAAAAATAACAAACAGAAGGACACTACACTTAATTAATTTAAGACAAATACATCGTTTACTATAACGGGGGATCTCAAATACTCAATGAGTTAGGGAGAACACTATATGACTTTTTTTCAAAGACTATTGATATGGACAAACGTATCCTTTAGGATAGCAGGCACCTCACATGGTGCTTGCATCTGAAAAGGTTAAAAGTAGGCCCAGTTGTTGAAAGAGGAAAAAAGAAAAACAATTAATTGAAGGGGTCCAAATAAATAAAAAATTATTGTGTGCCATTCATGAGGAATTTTGGGGTCCCCGAGTAGCACATCCAAGCAGTCATCCATTTCGATTTTAGACGGCTCAGATTTAGAAAGAGGAAAAGAGAAGAGAGAGTGGTGGGGTGAGATGAGAGAGTTTCAATCTGAACCGTCCAACATATTTTTGGACGATTCGAATGCGCTGCTCAGACAGACAGACACCATGTGGGTACGACCACGTGGTATCCAACGGACACCCAAAAAATTTTCGCCATCCACCAGCTCAGCTAGCTAGCTAGTGATCGATTGCTAGCGGCTTAAAATCACAACACAGAGATATTTGTAATTACAACATCAAAAATAGAAAAACAATTCAAATTATTGAAGTGGTCCATGGTTGGCAAAGTAACTCTTTCATGGTCCTAAGTCATCACAGGGTGGTGCCCTAATCTCTTTCGAAATCGTACATTTGCGTAAGATCTACAAATTAATGTAATCACGATCTCCACGCAAAGGTATGATTACGGAGGAAGTTTAAATGATTTG
The DNA here is from genome assembly GCA_019656295.1 of Rhododendron mucronatum var. ripense. NCBI lineage: Eukaryota > Viridiplantae > Streptophyta > Magnoliopsida > Ericales > Ericaceae > Rhododendron > Rhododendron mucronatum. Next base: position 931,206 of record BPLT01000096.1, on the reverse strand, counting down.
GGACTAATTTAGTTACTGATTCATATATGAGATTCATGACTAAATTAGTATCAAGATAAATAATTTCAGACTACTTACTTGAGCAGTACTCTTAATCCCGTGACTCTTGTGTGCTATAATTCCCTAATCAAACGAGGCTTAAAAATACCCAATAGTTTTTCTCTTGACAGCGACTACCGACAACATGCTAAAACAATCTCACCTTATTTCAATTAAATTAATGGAGCATTAGCTTCGGTCCATTATGAAATGAAATTAATTTGGTAAGTCAACTTTCCCCATGCTATGTTCAGTTATGAGTTTTATATGTGGAGGAAATGCTACTCCTTATTATTAGCTTGTTTTCACGGCCTCATAAGATAAAGTAAAACAATTGTTTCATAATTCATTGTTTCAGTGCTCTCTTGTAATATGCGATTGATAGCGGGATAATGATAGAAGAATTGGAAAATTCTGTAGTGTAAGGCCCTTCAAGGTACCTTGCAGGGTGCACACGGACAATCGATCTTGACAATGAATGATTGAGCTATGATTTTTAATTATGACCCTGCAAGGCACCCTGTAGGGTGCACACGGGCCATCGATCTTGACAAAAAGCTTAAAATGTTGAGAGCAAATTTGCTCAAGTGGAATTCTGAAGTCTTTGGGCGGTTGGAGTTTGAAAAAGCCAAGGTTGTTGATGAAATATGCCATTGGGATGTGGAGGAACAAATCCGAGCTTTATGGGAGAATGAGAAAATTTTGAGAGAAAATGCCAAAGAAGAGTTTGGAAAAATTGTGAAATTTGAAGATATTAGTTGGAGGCAAAAATCTATATATCTGTGGCTAAAAGAGGGAGAGAGGAATACTCGGTTCTTTCACAGGATGGCCAATTGTAATTGGAGGAACAATTTTATTGGTAAGATTATCATAGGAGATGGCCATCTAGACAAGGATGATGAGATTAGATATGGCATTGCTAATTTCTATGAAGGTCTCTTTAGGGAGGAGGGCATGGGTCGTCCCCATGTTGATGAGTTGGAGTTTGACGCAATCTCGGTGGAGGATGCCTCTTGTTTGGAGAGGCCGTTTGATAAGTTGGAAGTGGTGGTTGCTTTGAAGTCTATGAATGGGGATAAGGTGCCTAGTCCAGAAGGTATGTTGATGAGCACTCAATATTGTAGATATTTAGTGTGATTAGTCCCGTTTTATGTTGTTTTAATTTGCGTTTATTTAGCTTTTATAGCGATTTTGCACGTAAGGTGTGTTTTTAGTATTTTCAAGTAAACTGTGTGAATAAGGCTCGTTTGAACGCCAAGGAATGCTCCGGGTGCAACCAAGTGCTCAAGGCCACATGCTACCCCATTGTGGTGCCCAAAAGGTCATTAAGAGATGGTTTGGAGGTTGGTCGGGTCGCCCAAGGGTCAAGGGAATTGAAGGAGATGTGAGAATTTTATAAAAGCTGTTCATTTTTTGACCAACTGATGGTAGAATCGTCATATCTTTTGATGTACAAATGATCTTGGATCCAAACTACTTGGATTAGAAAGTAGACTCAACGAGCTTTCCAACGGTCCAAGGAACACCCAAATCCAAGTTTGGGAGTGTTCGGAGCGAGCCCACGAAATTCAACCAAAATCTGCCATAACAGCGTGGTATCGATACAGTCATTTTTGCTGTACCGATACCGGTGCAAAACAAAGGGATTGAAGAAAGCGTCAAAAGATTGATGTATCAATATAATCATTTTGGTTGTATCAATATGGTGACCTTTTTCTGCAGATTTTTGCTGCTTTTTAGACTTTTCACTTATGGAATACTTTCTACTTTTAGTATGTTTCTAGATATTCGTGAAGAGAGAAGTGGACATGTATAAATACCCTTCTCTCCACTTTATCTCATTATGTAGATATTTATGCTTTAAGTCTTTCTTCCTAGTTAAGTTTTCATAGCTTTGTTCTTCAAGTTTTCTAGTCATTTTCTTCAAGAACTCCTGAAGGTAATTATCGTATGTTATTTTCTTGTTTGTTAATGTTGTAGCTACGGACTATATTCTCCTTAATATCAAGTTTATTTCCTTTTTCGTCAGTTAAATATGTTTGTCATTTCTAGCTCTATGCTTAATCTTTCTAGTATGGTTGAGTAGTTGTTTGGCTAAGTCTTGGGTTAACCTTTCCCAAAGAGTTAGGTTGTTATTTGGTTCTCCAATCCTCGGGCTTAAAAGCATGGTATTCGGAATAAGAGCTAATCTTGTATTTTTGGTCTAAATTAGGGGTGTTAACTCCTTGACATGCCGTTTAGTCAAGCGGTCTTGGCAAGCAGTATGTCTAGAACTCGTGGCCTCCTACGTGTTCGATTAATGAGTTAAACAAGTTAGTTCACCTCCGATAAATTACATCTTTTGATAAACGTAGTCTTTAAAGCTAAATCTTCCGAGCGTGAGCGTGCGGCCGCGACTCTCGCTTGAGACATAATCGAGAACCGATAACGGCCTTTGTCAAAGGAAAGACAATCCCTCGACTTGCCTCTTTAAGTTAATTAAACACATTTCTAGTCTTTTTCCTTAATATTTTCACTTTCAAAGCAAAACCAAGTTAGTCATCTTAAACGCCACAATCTACCATATAAAACCTACAATCTGATTAAGCTATTTTCGATTCTCTATAGGTACGATCCCAGACTTTCAGGTTATTACGCTTGGGGTTGGTTGGTTATTTTTCGGGTGCTAGAGGGCTTAGGCATGGAGATCCCATCTCTCCCTACCTATTTTTACTAGTTATGAAGGCTTTTTCCTCTCTACTGACTTGGAATATTGGTCAAGGGGAGTTCACTTTTCATCCTAAATGTCAAGCTTTGGGGATCTCTCATGTTGTTTTTGCAGATGACCTTTTTCTACTTAGTGGTGCTCATGAAGGATCTTTGCAGATTATATTGAGAACCTTAAAGGAGTTCCATGGTTTTTCAGGTATGCAGCCCAATCTACTCAAGAGTTCTATGTTTTTTGCTAGTGTGTCGGGTATTGCCAAGCTATCCTTTTCTATTGAGATAGGCATTCCCGAGCGCAAACTCCCTGCTAAATATTTAGGAGTTCCTCTTATTAGTACGGCTTCAACTGATTGTTCTGCACTTAAGGAGAAGATTTTGGCCAGAATTCATAGCTGGACCCAAAAGTTTTTATCTTATGGGCGTAGGGCTCAACTTATTCAATCAGTCCTCTTTAGTATTCAAACTTATTGGAGTTCAAATTTTACATTACCTCAAAGCATTCTCAAAGAAATAGAGGGGGTTCTTAGTGCTTTCCTATGGTCCGGTGCTGATTTGAAACATTTTGGAGCTAAGGTAAGCTGGGTAAATCTCTGTGTTCCGAAAAATGAAAGAGGTCTTGGTTTTAGATCCTTCAAGGAATGAAATAAAGCTGTTAATATGAAGCATTTGTGGGCCTTTAGCCAAAAAGCAGACAATCTTTAGGTTAAATGGGTTCATGTATATATCCTCAAGGGACAGAGTTTATGGGGGATTCAATGTCCTAGTGAGGCTTCTTGGGTAACGCGAAAGTTGATGAAGCTAAGAGCTACCTGCCAAAGTTGGATCAGGTCCATCATTGGCCGTGGTAATGATACTTTCCTTTGGACTGATAATTGACATCCTTTAGAAGTGTTATACCAACAATTTGGGGAGGTTGTGGTGACTAATTGGGGTCTTGCTTTACGTGCTAAAGTTGTTTCTATTATTGACCAAGGACAATGGAAGTGGCCAAGGATAAGGAACAGAGCTATATTGAGCATTATACGAAATACTCCTGTAATTTTTTGCCTTCCACCTCCGATTGTGATAAGGTTGTGTGGACGCTAATTGCTGATGGCTCTTTCTCGGTGAGATCTGCTTGGGAGGCGTGTCGAAAGCGCAATCCCATCCAACTTTGGTATAGCTTGGTCTGGTTTAGTCAAGGAGTGCCCCGTTGGAGTTTTATAGAATGGCTTGCCATTCTAGGTAGGCTATCCACTAGAGATAGATTGTTTAGTTGGGGTGTAGCTGTGAGCCCTCAGTGTGTGCTATGCATGGATGGTGTGGAGTCACATGATCACCTCTTTTTTGCATGCCACTTCTCTTCTGACATATGAAAGCAAATTTGGACCCGTAATGGTATTCACAGGGCTATCTTGCCTTTTCGCAAGAAGTTGCTTGGGCTGTGCAGAGTTATGCAGGTAAAGGGTTCAGAAACACCATTTACAAGCTGTCATTGGCTACTTCTGCTTACTTCTTATGGGGGTAACGTAACGCCAGGATATTCCGGGGTAGATCCAGGAGTGTTTCTAAGGTTACTAATGAAATTTTTGATGTTGTTGTGCCAAACTCAGTTCTTGGAGTACGGTGACGTTCCATGCTCAAAATAGGGGGTTGTGTGAGGATTGACTTATTGATTCTCAAATTTTTGGGATAAATAATTGTAGATAGAGAGTTTTTTTGTGTTTTTTTCTTTGATTTTGGTGTATAGTTGGGCCAGGGTATGCCCCTATAAGATTTTTTTTTTTGGTAAAGAGGAATTTTATTACCAAAAAAGGAGACAAAGAATACAAGAAACAAAGGGCATAACCCGGAAAAACTAGCAACCTACTGGAAAAACTAGACAAGAACACCAAAACTAAAAAAACAAGAGCCTAACTACAGTTTAGTTACAAAATATGCTCTGAAATGTTCCAAACTCTACACAAAGCTCTATTAATAGTGCTACGACCATAATTCCGCCAAGAAGATGCTCTATCCCGCACATCCTTGACAATAATATCATAGATGGCATCCAAAGTGTACTGCTTGTTGCCAAAAACAATTCCATTCCGCACCTTCCAAATGTAGTACACTGTACCCGCCATGGCTAACTTGTAGAGGGCAGAGAAAAGACATTTCTTCTTGAGGTGCTGAATAGCCCAATCAATTTCTTGCCCCCATTCTGTTGGACTTCTAGAAATGCTAAACAGATGAAGAACTTTACCCCAAATGCATGCTGAGAAAGAACAATCAAAAAAAATATGCTTATGGGACTCATGCACATTAGAACATAGGACACACAGGGGATCCACCATCATACCCCATGAGAGAAGCCTATCCTTTGTTGAAAGATGACCCCAACAAACAAGCCACATAATAAAAGTCCATCTAGGAATACCTTGCTTGAACCAAACAACCGGAGCCCACGGCACAGTAGGGAGAGGAGTTCTAAGAGCCTCCCAAGCAGTTTTAACAGAGAACGTACCATTTGAGGCAGGAATCCAGATCACAGAATCATCAACACCTATGTTGGGCCTAAGGATTGAAGGGGTATTCCTCATAAGTTGCATAATGGCCCTATTCCTTTGTCTAGGCCAGCACCACTCACCATTTCCTTTGTAGCTTCTTGTGCAGGTTTTGGTGCAATAAAATTTACTTACCAAAAAAAAAGAAGTTTAAAGGCTTAGATGCATTAGAGCATCCGCAATGTAATAATCAAAAGTGAATAATTAAATTTTTTATGCCAGCTTTTGATTATTCATTTAGAGGGTTGCTAAATTTAGCAATATGAAGTTTCACATTGTTATTTTTGATTATTCAAATGCCCAAATTTGATTATTAGTTAAGAGGTTGGTAACTTTGATTATTACAATGTGAGCATTTTTTTAAACACATGTTGCTAACTTTAGCAATTTTTTGATTTTGATTATTACATTGTGAATGCTATTAGGCCCTCTTAGAGAAAGCTGAACGGATGTACAACTGAGGGGAGTACATTGTGACACAAATCAAGTTATAGGGTTCTTGTACGTAATTTTCCCTGTCTTGTTCAAAAAGAAAAGAAAATATGTAAATTGTCGCAACATGTATATCCAGTTTAGGGTTTTGTAGGGTTTTCTCTGTAATCAGCCACCGCCCAAATCGTGAATCGAAGAGGTACCCTTCTCTCTCTCTCTCGCGCGCGCGCGCTCTCACCGTCTCTGTGTTCGTCTCCCTCTATCTCTCTGTTTGCTGTTTTTTTTTCCTGCCAATGGCTTACTTCACTTTCTCTTTTGCTCTTGGCTTCTTTTTAAAGAAAAGGCTGTGATTACGAACTAATTTTACATTCTAAAAATCTTGCGATTATTTCTCATTTTTGTGTATGCTTTTCTAAAACCCTCGTAGAGCATTTTTTCGAGATACGTCAATATTTATCTTAGAAGTTGTACTTTGCTACCTTGGACTGCATTTTGAAAGATTGAGTTTGCGTATTGCTATCTAGCGTGGGAAATTATGTTGTTCTAGTAGTTTCCTATTTTTGCTTTGAAAGCTCTGTCTTGTTGTTTGCCAACAAATGAGTGTATTTTCCAATGGTAGAGCATCTCTGACCCTTACTCATACTTTTACTCAAATTTGAGTAAAAGCTTCATTTGGTATCAAACTCTCCAATGGGCAAACCCAAATCTAAGCACAAATTCAAGTAAAAGCTTCATTAATGGCATTGTTGTAAATTTGGGAGTGGGATCATAGCCCTTGAAATTTTTGAGTAATAATTTGAGTCTTCTGTGATTTGAGTAAAACTCAGTATGGTATAGGTTTGAGTAAAGGAGTGGAGTGGATTTTTTGGGAGTTTTACTCAAATTTTTAGTTTGAGTGAAAAAAGGGTGAGGAGTGGAGATACTGAAGACCAGATGAAAACATTATTCAGATGTATGAATGATGCTGCCCCTACTTTAAACTTGAAGGGCATGCCGGCGTGAAAAGGAATTTGAAGCATAAGTCAGGGTTGAAGGCTCTGCTGGACTTCAGCTGAGCCTTCACATTTTCTGAGTTGTAGTATTTGAGGCACATGCTGAAGATGCTCTTGGTGTTTATGACCAGTGAATTGTTGACAGTGTGTGCGTCATTTCGAGGAGGTCTTTTGTCTTTGATAACACTAGAATTTCCTTGAGACTGAGTAACTAGGTTGAATTTGTTTGGTCATTGAGTTGCAGTTTATGGGAATCAACTGTTTGTGGTTTAAACTTTTATTGTAGTGTTTTGATATTTCCTTTATCACTTGTTGTGATATAACTCCCTTTTTTCACCCACCTTTGTATACAGCTTACCATTCTGTTTAATATCTGTTAACTGATGCATGACGGACTGCTTACCAGTTTTGCTGGGTTGCTGTATGCTTTAACTTCTCTCTATCGAATCTAATATACTTATTGTCAGGGATTTGAAACATGAATTTCAACAACGTTAAAGTTCCCAAGGTGCCAGGTGGTGGTGCGGCTTCTGCGTTGATCAAATTTGGGGTTGTTGCTGGACTTGGCGTGTATGGGGTTGCTAACAGTCTCTATAATGTCGATGGAGGTCACCGAGCTATCGTCTTCAATCGCATAGTTGGCGTGAAAGACAAGGTGCTTTTTCGTTAATTCTTTTTAGCTTGCATGAGAGAAGTTGTAGATATCTGAAATTAGATTACGGTTACTTCTTGTACACATTTTGATCATTTACCTTTCCTTTGCTATTTTCAGCTTATTTTCCATCCGTAGCCTCTTCTCTTTCCCTGTTTTCTACCTCTGAGTTAATCCATTTCCTTTGGGTTTGGGTAACAAAAGAGTGAAAACTAGCTAGGTAACTCTTATTTGGCTAATAATTAATAAAAGGGTGAAAACAAGAATTGTATTCTCATATTTGGGGAACATAAGTAAAGGAAATGAAAGGGAAGAAGGAGAGAAACTCAGAAACTGTTTATCCATAAGGACAGCTTACAAATGAAATCACTCCCTGTTTTGCCAAAGTAGTCCGCAAATCTTAAGTTTGACAACTGGCAGTTTACTGCGATGTATGACCTTGGAGATTGGACAACGATGGAAGTTGGATGAATCATTTTAGTTTGATCAACAGGTTCCTTGATCATGGTTGCGTTGTAGCTCTTAGCCATCGTTATTGTCGAATTTGTTTGTGCGTGTGTTTGTGTGTGTTATGTTCTTCTCTTGTGTGCTTTTAAGGATCACATTTCAATGTTTCTTCTTTGGTTAGTGGAAAACTCATATTCCATTGTGGTTGTGATTGTGATTGTAGTGAAGTTTGTCAATACGTTTTTTGAAAGCACCTGCAGTGTTAGTTTTTGATTATTTATAACCACATACTTGATTGTGTAGGTTTACCCAGAAGGGACGCACCTAATGATCCCATGGTTTGAAAGGCCAGTCATTTACGATGTTCGTGCACGCCCCCATTTGGTAGAGAGTACTTCAGGGAGCCGTGACCTCCAAATGGTATCTTCCTTAAGATTTTGGTTTCAATTTTATAGTTGAGCATGCTTGTTAAGTGCTGCACTGAAGTTTTGGCTGCAATTTTTAACCTGTATCTGCATCATGTCAACTGATCCAAAAGAAGAAGAAGAAAGACCTCCGGTCAAAACTGATTGCTTGGGTTTTAATCATTTCTTTACAAATGTTAGAGAATGTCATTGTACAAGGTGTTAAATATTACAGCAAGCCATGTTGAATGCATCAGTAGTGTGGTTTACTGATTTAATTGCAACGCATCTGGTTGTCCACGGAGATACCTTTTGCATACTTGGGCTCACTTAATCAGTCTCATACTCTCATTATGTATATATTTCTTCCTGTACTCTTCATTCCGCCATCTTGGAGAGAGGCTTTCTGCCAACATGATTCTCTCTCTCTCTCTCTCTGTCTCTCTCTCTCATCAATTACGTTCCGGATATCCAATGCTTTTACATAAAATCTACTAGGTTCTAGTGTCTAGAGTATATCCTTATTTGTTATATTTATCCGTAAAGAGGATGTGGAAGATATTTCAGCCTTCCTATCATGTGCTTTCCCTGTGTCTCAAGATTGTAGCTTGAATTATTGAACCGTTGTGGCTGTCATGGGAACATCTTTTGTGGGGAAGTTGAGGGAGGGTTGAGCCCAAGAGAGGTAAGGTTCTTGTAAGTTATCAAATTGATGGTGTAACAGTATTTGCGTAATTGATGAGTCAATGTTGGCTACGATTGAATAATTGTGGCCCTGGTTTGTGAATTTGCTTGGTGACTTTTGCATCTTTCTCCAAGAATATGAAGTTCCATTGGAAGACAAGTGTGTTGAGGACCAGGCCCTTCTGCTTTATTTAAGTGGCCATCACTTATTTGTGAAGTATTATTTTTTTCCCGGAATGACTCATTTGTGACTCACTGACTTATGTGACCTATGTTTGTTTGGCAGATGAGATTGAACTTCTTGGTGTTTTCTTATTTCCTATATCTGTTTGGATTTGTCCTCCCTCTCTCTTTCTTGCTCTGTACCTTAATCTTTCTTTGGGCACTCACTCTTCTGGTCTTCCTTATAAGTCCATCTTCAGCACAATTTGCCACAATGTTTGGAGACAGATTTCTTTCCAGAAACATCTGTGTGCGCATTGTCTGCACTTTTGTGTACTTTTGGTCGGTCAATTATGAAGAAAGTTGGCCTTTCAATTCCCTTCTAATCACATTTTAATGTCCTTTTTTCTGCTCATATTGTGATGATAGGAGTTAGGATGCTTCAGGTCCTTTAATTTTTTGCCTCCTTTTCATAAAGGATGCTTATGTGGCGGACTAACTTTCTTTAGGTTTCTTTGGCTAATTTTCTGAAGTATGGAGCAAAATTGTTTCATGTGTACTGTAGACATAAAGGACAAATGGGTTGTGCGTAAAATAGTATTTCCATAGTCATAGGTTCTTTGTCATTAGGTCATGCCCATGCAGTTTTTGGGACTTGCTATTCCATTTTTGTACATAATAATTAATATGCTTCAGTTTCACTTATTGTACAGGAATCTTATTTGTCATACTCCCTTCTTCCCAAATGCTTGGTCCTCTACGGTTTTACGTGCAATTTTCAATGGCCTATATCTCTCAATGTATATTATTTAAAATATACAATTTGGATCTTGTTTAATAGATTTCAATTATTTCTATAAAAAAATGTTTTCAAAAACATAAAAAAAACAACATACATTGAGAGGTATAGGCAATTGAAAATTGCATGTAAAATTGTATAGGAAAAAGAATTTGGGACGGAGTGAGTAGCTAGTTTGGACTTTGGTGAAATTGCTGCTTATCGTGGTTTGGATTTCATTGCGACTACTGTCTAGTAATTTTTTGGTTTAATGCATAACAATAATCAGAGAATACATTTTCTGTATTTCTGGAGGCATTAATTTTATGGTTCTCTGGATATGATCTTCAAAGTATTCTCTTCCACTTTCATAGAGGTGGCCTTTATTGTATATTGTTTTTCCTATTTTTGTTTTCTATGCTTGGAACTGGCCATTGCATGATAACACTTAAAGCCATTATTGTCATTGGTTTAAAACTTGTGTCATGCTCAATGCCCTTGTGTGGCACTCTTTCTGCGATAAATGAAAGAGTACATGTTTGATTTATTTGATTGTGAGTCTTCCTTTTTTCTTGATATTCTATGCAGTATAGGTTTCTTCTTCTTTTTTCCCTTATCCCTAATGTGGTTTTTCGGGCCCTCACTCAACATTGTTAGGACTGTTCCCCAACGTTTGATATTTTCACTTGTTTAGGAAATATCAATGCGAAGAATTTTTTATAGCTTAATGCAGTACGTAAATTACGTGCCATATTTTAGAGAGACATGTGGGTCAAGTTTCTTACACCATGCATGTCATATTCCTTCTGAATCTAATTCCTTTCTATTTTCTAAGCATCGCCCTTGATTTTGCTGCACAGGTGAAAATTGGTCTTCGAGTGCTTACCCGTCCTGTGCCCGACCAATTGCCTACTATTTATCGGACACTTGGTGAGAACTATAATGAAAGAGTCTTGCCTTCCATTATTCATGAAACTCTGAAAGCGGTGGTTGCTCAATACAATGCTAGCCAGCTCATCACTCAGAGAGAGGTATTAATCTATTGTCAGTTTGAATTTCAAATTCTAAGCTATGGATAGAAGCTATTATGGATCCTTGTCTTTCTGGTTCTCTGTAAGGCAGTAAGGCCTCATAGAGTGAGCCCATTTTTACAGTGTTATGTTGCACGAATACCTTACCGTTGCTGATTCATTTGCATACCATGAAATCCTTGTGTGTTAGATTTACTAGGTTGGGTTTGTTATAGTTAAAGCAATTCCTTGTGTAACTTGCTGGTTTATAGGCGGTCAGTAGGGAAGTGAGGAAGATATTGACAGAGAGAGCTGCAAATTTCAACATTGCGCTGGATGATGTCTCGATTACAAGCCTGACCTTTGGGAAGGAGTTTACTGCAGCAATAGAGGCCAAACAGGTCGCTGCGCAAGAAGCTGAGAGGGCCAAATTTGTTGTTGAAAAGGCTGAGCAAGACAAACGAAGTGCTATTATTCGGGCGCAGGTGAGATACAGATTTCCACGTGTTTCTGAATACAAAAACGATTTTAACGCGTAAAATAGATGGTTGTTTTGCCAGTTTCCTTCTCTTTCTGCCTCTTAGTTCTTAAAAACCTTCGGGTTTTCCCCCTTCTATGAGTGGATAAGCATCCTTGGACATTTTCTCTACGCACACGGAAGTTTAGTTTTCGTGCTGCTTCAACTTAAAACATTTGCTTTTCTGCATGTATGTTGCAGGGAGAGGCAAAGAGTGCCCAGCTGATAGGTCAGGCTATTGCCAATAATCCAGCATTTATTACTCTGAGGAAAATTGAAGCAGCAAGAGAAAATGCACATACGGTAGCGAATGCAGCCAACAAGGTTTTCTTGAGTTCGGATGACTTGCTGTTGAACCTTCAGGACATGAACTTGGACAGCGCCACTGGGAGGAAATGAACTCACCAGATTGAAAAATCTCGGTAGTTTCCCTCTTTTGAACTGTTTCTGGCTGTTGTGGACACATGATTTGATCCATTTTCTTAACTTTTTGAATGAGGATGTTTCTTTTTCAAAACTTTTGAACCTGCTCAATCGGTATAATACCAAATCGCTGGGGTATATTTCTGCCCAATGGTTGAAAAAAATGATTTAACTCTGTATATGGTTTTTTTGATTGTGCAAGCATGCATTTCTGCCCAACGGGTCTCATTGAATCTTAGGTACTTTCTGATTAGGTACTTGTGCTGAATGTGATTTACAATTAGGGTTGGGTCTGAATGAGAAAAGGATCCCCGTAATTTGCCGATATATCTTGTGATGCAACATGAGAATCAAAATAGTCTTAATTGGTTCGCATCGCTCATTTTGCAGATCGTTATGCAGTTATAAAAGGACTTTGTCAAATCATATTTGTTTGAACATTAATCGTCAATGCCTCCTAGGACAAATATTGGTTGGTTCATTCGTTGGTACTTGGTACTGATGTGCGATAATTCAATTTTTTATTTTTTATTTTTGTAGAATGATGTGCATATCGAGACTTTTAATGGATGGTTTGAATCGTCTATTCGGACTAGTGTAATTTTTATTTGCGTCACATGACATCCTGGAGGATTTTTATTTGGAAGTCAATGAACAGAAATAACAGAAATCGGCAAGGTCAATGAACATCTCTAGTTTTTAATTGAAACTAGGGTCGTCAGGCACATGATAAGTATCAATGTCATACGCTGTTTTTTTTTTTTGGAAGCGTAAGAACTTCATTAATATAGCAATGTCATATGCTGTTAAATTCAAACGATTTCGTGTACTATACATTAATATAGCAATGTCTTATGTCATCTCCATGGGAAGAGAAAAAAGATAACTTTGTTAAACCATCTCTAACATCAACGTTCGGCTCGTGAACATTGTTGAAGTCGTCACTCGATATTACAAAACTTATGCCGTCAGTGATATTCATGGTTTCAAATATCAAAATCGATAGCGGATCACAAAAAAATATCAAAATCGATAATCTTTCTTACCTGTTCGTGCCATGTCATGGATAATCTTCTTACCAATTCGTGCCGCCTCCACGGCACCTACTTTACTACAGACTTATGCCGTCATTGATATTCGGGGTTTCAAATACATTATCAAAATCAATTATATCTTCTTACTAATTCGTGCCCGCCTGCCTCCATGTAGGGCTGTAAATGAACCGAGTAACTCGCAAGCCCGGCTCGTTAAGACTCGGCTCGACTCGTTTACTAAATGAGCCGAGCTTGAGCTCAAGTATTCGGCTCATTTACTAAACGAGCCGAGCTCCACTCGGCTTGTTCGACAAAAACTCGGTTCGTTAAGGGAGAATCGACTAGATTAAAGAAGCTCATTTAGTAAATGACTAAGCTCGGCTCGTTATGGCTCTAGCCGAACTCGAGCTCGAGTTTTTGGCTCGTTAAGCAAATGAGCCGAACTCGCCGAAGCTCGGCTCGGCTCATTTACACCCCTACCTCCATGACACGTATTTTACTATGGTATATTTTGATTGATTAGCACTTGTTACGGCAAGAGAACAAATACACAAGCAAAACATAAAAAAGCATACTGTACACTTAGTACTAGAGGTTTTTACCCTAGCCTTGTCACTCTGTAAACAAGAAATTATATTATCTAGAAGAGAGAGAGAGAGAGAGAGAGAGAGAGAGAGGGGGGGGGTTGAACATTGTCGGTGTTGGATGGTTTTTTGAAGTAAACAAGTTTGGTGGTCTCTTTGTTTTTGCCCGCGGTTTTCATTCTGGGGCCCTATCTATGTATCCCCTCCCTCCCCTTTCGAACAAAATTCCAAAGCAAATTTAAAACATGTCAATTCAATCAAATGAATTACTACTACTATTCTACTAAGGAGCCCCTTTTTTCTTCACGGTGAGCTGGTCTTATATCCTTCTTATATATATACTCCTTCCAAGATAAGCAAGCAATCTCGTATGGTGTAACCTTATAGGATAATAATCCCACTTGTTGCCAATCAACTAGGTTAGCCTTTTCTTCTTCTTATTATTATTATAATTATTACTCTATCCGTTTCCAATTAAGAGTTCAATATTTCATTCTGGGTTGTCTTAATAAGTATCCATTTTGAAAAGTTAATGAGTTAAAATTTGTACAATTATCCTTTTGCCCTTTTGAAAAATTAATGGTTAAAGAGTTAATTGGTAAAAGTGGAGGATAATTTTGGAGATAAAAATAGAAGTTGATATGAAAATGAGTAATAATAATGTCTTCTTAATAAGTTAAAATTACAAAACTGAACACTTAAAAAAAAGACGGATGGAGTATTACAACTGTAGAAGAATACAAATATATCTATATATATATATATATATTAATCAGATTATGCAGTAATAAAAAAAATCATATTATGCTCAGCTAGCCCTTTAAAAGAAAGAATAACTAGACAACCCCATTCAGAAAAAAGAAAATAGTCACTCATTTTTCTTTTTTTCAGGACTGACATTGACATTATGTATGAAAATGTACAAAGGTGAACAACTGAGGTAATCGCAGTTGGTATGATTAGTCATTCTCGGAAATATATTAATGCTTCATTTGGAAATTTGGACTACAAAACAAAAATTAAACGTTTATCTCCTTTTTCTTTTCCTAGGTCTATGTTTGAATACTAAAAACTTATATTTAAGGGGGAAACCACAAAATAAACGCGAAGGAAAACCATATATAAAAATAAAAGTGAGAACATCTCCGGCCGAACCTTTAAATTAAATTAGTATTGGTAGAAGTTAATAAAAGTAAATTTGTGGGGTCCCGCTGGAATGCATGAAAAACAATTACTCTTCATATTATATAGCGAATGACCCCACAAAAAAAAATTATATAGCGAAATAGCAAAATACGGTTTTTGATTAAGGCTGCTGATTTTATCACTCCTTTTTTTTGTTAACGTCACTTCCCTGCAAGTGTATTTTTATATATTTATAAGGGAGTGACGTTAACAAAAAACGAGTGGCAAAATTATTTCCCTTCATTAAGCTTTTGAATAATGCTGAAGATCCTCTAAATGAACTGGAAGAAGCTATTTACTTTTTTCTTTACTTTTTGGTTCAGCCCAGCCGTAAAAATAACAGTACTTCTTTCTAATTTCCACACCTTAACAAATCCACCCCGCGGTTTAAATCCGCCCCATGCGTAAAACGGTCGTGAGAGAGCTTGTAGCCTGTAGGAATTAATTCGAAATGCACGCAAGTTGGTCGGGGCATTCTACATTATCAAAAAACAAGGGTAAAACGTTTCGTATAGTACGCAACAGGGCCATGAATCCCAATTACCTAATCATTCTGTCCCCACGCGATCGAATTTTTCTTTTAAAGAATTGCTAATAAGACGAAATATCGACGTGGTGTTGAATTAATTAGTAATAAAATTACATTTATGTAGGTTTTGGCGTGAAACACATGCAGCTTTTCTTTAATTGGGTGAATTACACCAACCTCCCTTAAGGTTTGCCTTGATGACATTAGCACCCGTGAAAAGAAAATTCATTATCAGTGAAGCTCTAAATTTACAAATTGGTCGATGCTAAACCGTGTGTGTGTAAAACATAGTCATGTTGAAATCTTGAATGAAATATTTTGATGGGAGATTTTTTGGGAGATCCATTATAATGGACCGTAAACCAATTTTTTATATTTTAATGCATGTAGGCTACCATCTTATTTATAGGCTAAACTCTAACTCAACCAAGAAACAATAGATTCTTGCTAATCAAGAAAAAAAAATGAAAAAGAAACTAAAAGCGAAAACAAAAAAAAATTGAAGACGAATACAAATAAAAGAATTGACTTAATCTACATATGGAAATTGAGACTGTTAACTAATAGAAACATGTCAAAACAAACGGTACCTTATAAATACCTACACCAAGTTAGTACTAAAATAGTGTTTTCAATGAAAATTTGTAACACCTTGTTCTACATCAAGGAAAGACGAAGCATGGGTACTAAATTGATGTTTCGGCACAAGAGGGCTATAATGTCAATTAAGCCAAAACCTCAAGTAAGGTTGGTGTAATTCACCGTGTTTTAATTTGAATGACTTTGCAAGGCAAGAATATGGTAAGGCTTCCCATTTACACTTGTCGAGTCGTGATTGACCAATTATATATTAACTCTTTTCGTGAATATAATATGCCACCCCTCGTCTCTTTTGTCCCCTAAATCTAGACCTGGGTAATAGGTTGTGTCGAGTCGTGTCAGTCGAGTTCGTGTCACAAGCCATCCAATCCGAACCTGACCCATTTAGAATTCGTGTTTCTCAAGTCATGTCATTTTAGTGTTTCGTGTCAAAAATGTTCAACCCTAACGAGTGAACTTCGTGTTCGATTCGTGTTGTGTTATTCGTGTCTGTTGCCCAACTCTATATAGAATTACAGATATACCATATATTATATATATATATATATATATATGTTAGTGTTAATGGGTGACATAGATTAGTAATCGTGTTGGTCATGCCGATTTCGTGTCTCGCATGTTCAACCTGAACCCGACCCATTTAGAATTCGTGTTCTTGAGTCGTGTCATTTTCGTGTTTCGTGTCAGAAATGTTCAACCCTAACCCGCTAATTTCGTGTCCAATTCGTGCTGTGTTATCGTGTTTCATATCCGTTGCCCAGCTATACCTAAATCATTCAAAAAATATTATTTTGTTTCTCAACTTTCAATTCAACTTATCTCATCCCTAAACCATCTCAACTAATCCTAGGGTCGCGCTTGATTGACGATATGATTCTCAATATGGATAAAAATTGCGTTAAGTGACATCATGAGACATTAGCGCTAGACCAATTCATGGAATTTTCAACAATTAATCATCTAACTTGGTCCAAGAACTTTTTATTCTTTATTCTCATGACAACAAAATATTCAAACGTTTAATATTTTGCAGTCACTTTTAATCTTCATTTTGATGAGCGAAGTCTCTTTCCCGTCACTTGGAACAATATATGTCCGTGGCCTGGGCACCCTTTGGCAATTGGGCTTAATAGGTTTTAAATAAGATGAACCAACTACATCCGTCATAATTGGTTCAAATAAGACAAACCAATTTCGAGGTTCAAATAAGATGGTCGAGGGATGAAAGTGGTGCAATTGATAGTTGAAAGTAGTTCAAATAAGATTACATTGGTCCAGAGGTCCCATGGTTAATAATTTACAATCAATAGACTTAAAAGTTGTACTACCTTGAGATTTACTTAGATACAGAGTGTAGATTCCACAAAATATATTATTCTGTTCGTGATTGAGTGCATGCATATTGTTAGGGCAAGAGGATACATACAATTGGAAAAATAAACAAGCAATCGAAAGAGCAAGATGTAGTGGAGCGAAATATCCGAAGGTCCAATGCCCGGGATTTGATATGATGTTCCTAACCAAATAGTTGTCTCAGTTCATCTGCTCCACACGGAGCCGAGATACATCAGTCGTACACCTTATCCGAAGGATAAAGTGCCTGGAGGGACCCAGCCGAGCTTCGATCTTGTTCCGAAGGAAGAAGCCCGTTTGTTCGGATATGATAGCTGACAGAGTTCTTTCGTTCGGTGAAGAGCGCTGCCTGTTGCTCTTCGTTCCTTCGGGTACGATGACTTCGTTCGGAGGCCACAGATCTAGAACCTTCTGGAAGGTTCCAAAGAAACGTGGGAGAGCCTCTCTGATAAAGGATGGGACAGCTCTGAGTGATGTGACCCCCCCTTTATTCTGACTGGGCGGCTCCCCTTTCCCCAACAGGCGGCATTCATTTAATGCTACTGACTCGTGATGTCATCCGAGCGTCACCGAGCACGTGGGTGACAGAAATGGCCCAATCTACACTCTTTCCCTCTCTGCCTATAAATAGATGACTTCCTCCCCCAAGTAAAAGGTTCAACTTTTCTAAAACTCTCCTCCCTCCTAGCATATTTTCTTACTAAACTTCTTCCCGGCTCCTTTTCTGACTAGACCGTCGGAGCTTCTTCCCGGAGGAACAACCCCCTCCGGTTCTGCAGGTACCTGACGTCCGGTGCCACGTCGCTCGGTTCAGAAGGGTCAAGATTGAGGAGAAGAAATCAGCCCCCCACAATTGGCGACTCTGCTGGGGAACACTTAACCTAGCAACGTGGACCTGATTTCTACCCCCATCTCGACACTATTTCAGTCCGGTTCGCCCACACTCTCACCTTATGGCTCAACACATCCCACCTCGTGGCCCGGAGAACTTCACTTTGGGGTTGTCCGGGTATGGATCCATCAACCATGAACACGAACACACAACACTCCCGCATCAGTCGGTCTCTCGACGGCTTTCGTTTCCACCAACAGAGCTGGATGTTGCCCTGGCGGAGCAAAAACGCCAAGCAACGGTCATAGCCATGCTACAACAACGCCTAGAAGAGCGGGACGGTAACCAACTTGTCACCCCCGTTGCTGTCCATCAAGCTGGACCTAGTCAACCGGTGAGACGCCGAAAAAGAAGCAGGAGGTCCCACCACAACCGAACTACAGAACAAGCAGTACCCGAGAGACGAACCGTCTTCGAGCGTCTGGAACCCATCGCTCGGCCACAACAAACGGGCTCCCGCCCACGGATGGAGAGCCTTGACCGAACGGAAAGCACTCGATCTTCGGCAACACACTCCACGGCGGGAACTCACCGAGCGGAATCATCGGGCCAGGGGCGTCGCCCATCTAGACATTGCTCGGACGTCAGAAAGGAAAAACGGCCCATGGATCTGAACGATTCACCTCGGCGAAGCTACCATGATGAATTCCCCGAACGATCCGTCTCGCCATATCGGGATTCCGAGTGTCGCCGTGACAGAAAGCTAACGGAAGGGTCGCGAAGTCGTCTGACGGTTCCAAATCAGGAAGGACGTTCGGAAAGGGCTAACACCATCACCCTTTACGACCAATTCACTGGACTTCCGACGGTGTACCAACCGGTGGCTGGTCCTCGGGAGATTCCACAAACTCGGCCAGGAGGGTCCGAGCTGGGCCTTGCGCAAAGAAGGGAACCGGGAGAACGAGGATACAGGGCCGAACGTCCTCGTCGGCCCCATCATGAACGACGGACGCCCGAGCCTCGTCCAACCTTGCCAATTGCAGTAGTCCAACCGAGCCCTGCACCGGAGGACAATTCGAAACTCGGGAAGGCGAAAGCGTCCCCCTTCGTAGACGCTATACAGCAAGAGCGACCACCGGAGCGGTTCGTCATGCCGAAGCTCAAACGGTACGAAGCCAAAGAGGACGCAGTCGCGTTCGTCTGCCGCTTTCGCCAAATGATGAGCCTCCACAACTTCTCTGATGCACTTATGTGCAAAATCTTCCCCCTCTCGTTAAGTGAGCCAATCATGCTCTGGTACAATCAGTTGAAGCCAAAGTCCATCACCTGTTTCAACGAGCTTGAGTTGGAATTCACCAAGAGGTTCGTAACCAGCAACATTCAACCGAAGACACTTTCCATGCTGGTGAACATGCGAAGGACCCCGGGAGAAACTCTTCGGCTCTACACCGAGCGATATTGGGAGGTATACAATCTTATTCCTGACTGTGATCAGGGCGTAGCTGCTGAATCATTTATGAATGGCTTGGATCCAAATTCAGCCATGTTTCGGGATCTCTCGAGAAATCCACCCAAGAGTATGGGGGAACTAATGACCATTATAGAAAAGGATTGCGTACATGAGGAAGCAATGGCCGAACGTCATGTTCCGAAGGCAGCGGAAGCGATTAAAGCTCATCCTGCGGCTCGAAAGCAAGTGGCCAACGTCGGACAGTCCCCGAAGGTAAATCAGCCGAACAACCGAAATCGACCTCCGCAGCACCAACAGCACGTGGTGCAACAGAAACGGGAACCAAGGCCAGACGAGTACATTGCCGAGCAAACCACCTTCACGGAGCCCATCTACAAGCTTCTCTCTATTATCGGAACGCTCCCATTCTTCTCTTGGCCGACGGGACTCCTCGGCACAGCTGGCCAGGGACCTGGGATGTGCTCATACCACAAGGAGCGAGGGCATTACACGACCAAATGCCAGCCATTTAAAAGGTACTTGGAGGAGCTGGCTGCGGCTGGACATCTCAACCCCTGGATCGACACTCGGAAAAGTCCACTTCCGCCCCCGCCTCCATTGCTCGGGGGTAACGTTAGTGTAATTCAGGGGGTGGCTTCGGCGGAACGTGTATCCGAGCTACAGACGGAGATCAATACAGCCGTCGCCGCCTTGTCAATTTGCAACATTGGTACTTCGGCCAAGAGGAAATTCGAAGATCCGAACCGTGACGGCCCCATTACTTTTAATTCCGAAGATTTGAAGGGAGTTCAGATCCCCCATACCGATGCCCTTGTCGTTACGGTAATCATTGACAAATCCACCGTTCAAAGGGTGTTGGTAGATCAGGGAAGCTCGGCTGATGTGATGTTTTATTCTACTTTCAAAAGTCTCGGCCTGTCCCCGAATCAGCTTCGGACAGCAACAGCGCCGCTCGTCGGTTTTACGGGCGCCCCAGTTTGGCCACTCGGTATGATCAACCTCCTTGTGAGAGCCGGTTCCCGAGTGATTGACGTCGAATTCATAGTGGTTAGCTCTCCTAGCCCCTATAACGTCATCCTCGGTCGAGCCTGGCTCCACGGGATGCAAGCTGTGGCTTCAACCTACCATCAAGTCGTAAAATTCATCGGGTGGAACGGCAGACAAGAAAGCCTCCGAGGGGATCAGGTGCAGTCCAAGAAATGCTATATCAGCACAGTCACGACGAACCAAAGCTGCTTGGAAGTGCAGTGTGTGGATAGTGGGGAAATGGATGTGCTTGAAGATGTTGGACTTCCGGCCGAGCAAAGGTCAACCGAGGAACTCATTTGCATGCCTATCACGGAAGATGGCACCCGGTACTTTCTCGTCGGCAGTTCTCTGACCGAGGATGAGCGGAATGAGATGTTCGACTTCCTCATGCGACACATTGAGGTATTTGCTTGGACCCCGCAGGAGATGCCAGGAGTAGATCCCTCATTTGCGACCCATTCTCTGAACGTCGACCCGAACAGAAAGCCTGTGGTGCAGAAGCTTCGGCGTTCCTCGGCTCTTCATGTTGATGCTGTGATGGCAGAGGTGGATCAATTATTGGAGGCAGGGGCGATAAGAGAAATACTTTACCCCACTTGGTTGGCTAATCCTGTTGTGGTTCCGAAGAAAAATGGAAAGCTGAGGGTTTGTGTGGACTACACGAACCTCAATGATGCTTGTCCAATGGATAGGTTTCCCCTCCCTCGGATCGAGCAAATGGTGGACGCAACTGCGGGCTGTGAGCGGTTAAGTTTCATGGACGCCTACCGAGGGTACCACCAGATCGCCCTTGCAAAAGACGATCAGGAAAAGACAGCCTTCATATCACCTCGGGGGATCTACTGCTATAATGTTGTTCCGTTCGGATTGAAGAACGCTGGGGCTACATTTCAACGAACGATAACATCCATGTTTCCGGGGATGCTCGGACGAATACTGGAGGCTTATATTGATGATTTGGTATGCAAAAGCAAATTCGCTCGGGATCATCTTCGGGACCTTGGAGAGGTTTTCTCCGTCCTGAAGAGACGAAAACTGCGGCTCAACGCTGAGAAGTGTGCGTTCGGCGTCAGCTCTGGAAAATTCCTTGGTTACATTGTCAGTCGCCGAGGCATTGAAGCGGATCCGACGCAACTCACAGCTGTGCAAAACCTCCGAGCTCCAACTACTATTAGGGAAGTGCAACGTCTTACAGGGATGGTTGCAGCATTGAATCGGTTTATTCGGCGCTCGGGAGACCTCTGTCGACCGTTCTTTCAAGCTATCAAAACCAGCCGCCGAAGATTTGTATGGACCGAGGAGTGTGAGCAGGCTCTGCAATCACTGAAAGATTACTTATCCTGTGCTCCTCTCCTCGTCAAGCCACAACCTGATGAAGATCTGTATCTTTACCTCGCCGTCTCGGATCATGCCACCAGTTCAGTGCTTGTTCGGAAAGAAGGGACAGAGCATCAGCCAATTTTTTATTCAAGCAAGACGATGACGGATTCTCAGACTAGGTATCTGCCTATGGAGAAGTTGGCATTGACCCTCGTTTCATCTAAAACGAGCCTTTTGCCTTACTTCCAATGCCATAGGATCGTGGTCCTTACTGAGTTTCCTCTCAAGGCTGTGCTTCGGAAGACGGATTCCTCGAGTCGGATCCTGAAGTTCTCTCAAGACTTGGCTAATTATGACATCCAGTTCGAACCTCGGACGGCGATCAAGGGCCAAGCGTTAGCTGATTTTTTCGCCGAGCTTACTCCGGGCTTGCAAGATGAAGCTAACGCCTTGACTCTGGCAGAGACCGAAGCTCGGATAGCAGCGACCGAGTCCCACATGGAATGGATCCAACAGCCAACCGACGCACGACGCACAAGATTCACGCTCGGCCAAAAGCGCCCTGCTCATGAATGGAGCTTATTTTCTGGAGATGCTTGGCGGATGACTGTGGACGGAGCGTCAAACATCCATGGGGCTGGGGCTGGAGTAGTTCTTGTATCGCCCGAGGGGACCGTGCACGAGCATGTTGTCTCAATCGGCTACCGAGCGACGAACAACGAAGCCGAGTATGAAGCCTTAATCGCTGGGTTGCAAGTTGCCCTTCGGCTTGGTGCGGATTCTGTTCATGTATTCTGTGACTCTCGGCTGATAGTGGGACACTTGAATGACGACTATCAAGCCAGGGATGAACGAATGAACGCCTATGTAAGTCACGTTTTGGTTCTCCTGAAACAATTCGGACGTGTGGAAATTGAGTGGATCGCTCGGGAGCATAATGCTCACGCTGACGCCCTCGCAGGCCTCGCTTCGGTATACCGAGCCTCGGGCAGTCGCACGATAGTGTTCGACGAGGTCAACACTCCGAGCTTCGAACCCTCTGACCCACCGGTCGCAGCCATATCGTTCGGCACCAGCCAATTGGATCCTATTGTGTTGTATCTTCAGAATCAAACCTTGCCGGCAGACAAAAAGGAAGCTCACAAGATACGATGCCGTGCCGCTAATTACTTTTTAGATCCCAACGGAAGTCTCTACCGAAGAACTTTCACGGGCCCAGATCTGAAAGTGGTGTTTGAGTCTCAAGTGGACGGTGTACTGGATGAGTTACACTCGGGTAGTTGTGGGGCTCATTCAGGTGGCCGAAGTATGGCGCAGCGAGCTTTGACTCAAGGGTACTGGTGGCCGAAGATGATGAAACAATCCGAAGACTATGTGAAGCGCTGCGTTCGGTGCCAGAAGCAAGCTTCGCTCATTCACCAACCAGCATTTCCACTAAAGATGATCACAAGTCCTTGGCCTTTTGCAGTCTGGGCTTTCGACATTGTGGGTAAATTGCCCAAGGCTCCTGGAGGTTTTGAGTATTTGTTGACTGCCACGGACTTGTTCACTAAGTGGGTCGAAGCCAAGGCAATGGTGAAGACGACAGCCGCTGACGTGGAACGATTCATATGGAAGCACATCATCTCGAGGTTCGGTGTTCCATATGCCATTCTCTCGGACAACGGCTCGCAATTCGTTGCTGCTGCCCTAAAGGCCTTCTATAAACGACGCAAGATCACGATCCAGAATTCTTCGGTGGCGTATCCGCAGGGCAATGGTCAAGCCGAGGCATCCAACAAAACCATCACTCGGGGGCTCAAGCGTCGTTTGGATAGGAAACTCGGATTGTGGGTTGAGGAACTCCCTCATGTCTTGTGGGCCTATCGTACTACGCCTCGGCGTTCCACGGGACGTACTCCGTTTTCAATGGCCTACGGCATGGAGGCTGTCCTCCCCCTATCCACGTTGATTCCCACAGCCCGTACGGAAAATTTCAACCCAGTGGATAACAGTGCTCTCGTGGGTTCGGAATTAGATTTTGCCGAAGAACTTCGCGATAATGCTAACCTACGGCATGCCGCGTATCAACAGGAAGTTGCACGAAGCTACAACAAGAACGTTCGGTCACGGCCATTCAACGTCGGGGATCTCGTCCTTCGGATGGTTGTAGAAGCCAAAAAGCTGACGAAACTCAAGGATCCATACGAGGGTCCTTACCGAGTGATCGAGAAAATCGGCCATGGGGTTTACAAGCTAGCTGAGATGGATGGTACTCCCATACCTAACCCTTGGAATGCTCAAAAGCTTCGGAAGTTCCATGGCTAGCTGTTGTTTCACTTTTTTTTACTTTTCTTTAATTGTTATTTCTGTTCAACCTTGTAAGCCTTTGGGCCATTATTAATAGAAGTTTCTTTTTTCTTATCTTGTTTGTTTTCTGTGTTTTCTTTTTGTAAGTGTTGGGTATCTCACCTAGCCCACTTTTAAGCCGTTGGGCCCCACCTCGTGTTCGTATGGGTCATATTCACATAGCCCTCGGCAATTTCATCCGCGCGATCTGTCCTTCGCCCTCGGTGCATTCGTTTGGACGTCTCTTGCGTCGCCCGTATCATTTCGTTCGCTCGGGGGATATATTCCTCTGTGTGCCCTCGGATGATTGTTCATTTACTATCTGCTTGAATTCCCGCCAATGTCCTTCGGCAATCCTAGCAGATAGGGGGCTATTATGGGAAGATCGATTAAGATATCCGAACAGAAACATGATGGAGCATGACCCATAACATTTGCACGACAGATATGTACTTATCCGAACATCGCGGTTAATTCACAAGCAAACCAAATAACCGAATAACAATACTTGTGACAATTTCATTTCTTTACGATAACCGAACAAAAATACTTGATAATTTCATTACATTTCCAAAACGAAACAGAACAAACAAACAAAAAGAGCAAAACGCCCAAACAACTCAAGGGGCTGGAGTGGGGAAGAGCGGCAGAGTAGGATCATCTGTCAGGGGAGCTGGAGTGGTGTCAACCTCGGTAGATGCACCCACGGGCGTCACAACAGGGTCAGGCTGCGCCTCAGCAGGCTGCGCCTCAGACTCGGTTGGTTGCTGTGCTTCTTCGGCCTGTGGCGCTTCGGCTTGACGACGAGGGGGAACCTCAACCAGCAGTCTCCGCTCGTCGTCAGCCTCCACGCCGGCGTCATCAAAGCCCGTGTTGTAGCCCAGCATGAAGCTTGCTTTATGCTGGTCTTCGAGCATCTCAGCCTGGGCCTCGGCGAGTTCTTCTGCGGCTGCTTCCTCGGCCTCGAAGTACCCCTTGTCGTACCCTTTGCTGTACTCCTTCGCCAGCTCCACCTTCATCTCCTCTCGGCCAAGAGCTCTGCCCTCGGCCAACCCTTCGTCCTTCCCTTCCAACCTGGTTTTTTCAGCAGCTTCCTGCAAGCCTTTTACCAAGTCGTTGAGGTTGAACACTTGAGCCTCGAGTGCTTTGCGTGCTGCTTCGGACTCCTCCCAGCTTTTTTTATATTCATCGGCCGCATCCTTGTTCACCTGTAAAGACTGCAGCAGCAGTTTCTTCCTTTTCTCGTGCTCGGTGAGATGAAGGTTGACACTCATAATGGACTGGGAGGCCTGAGAGGAGCAATTCATTAGATAAGGAGACAGAATAAAAGGAGAAATAGAACCGAAGAAACTCACCCTCGCAGCATGGTAGTAATACTCGGTGAGCGCAGCTTTAAGCGAGGGGGGAGATTGAACGTCCTTCGGCAGTCCCACCCCTGACAGTAATGTCAAGGCAAGGGAAGGATCCTCCCGAAGGCTGTCGGACTGAAGGATCTGCTTCTTGTCTGGAGTGATGAAGCTCGGCGCCCATGGAACAGTGTCTACAGCTGTTCCCTTCCCCTTGACCGCCTCGGAGGCTCCTCCCTCGGTCTCGGTCCGCACCGTTTTTTGTTTTTTGCTAGCCGGTGCATCCTTCGGTGCTAGAGGAGCAGGCGGAGTAGCACGTTTCTGAGTTGAGGGGGGAGGCACCTTTTTGCTCGGTGCCGAGCTCGTGGCCTCTGCCGCCCCGGCTTTCTTTGAAAGGCCCGCGGCCTTGCCTTTCTCGGCAGCCTCAAGCTTCTTCTGAAGCAAATCTTTCATGTTCCTGGGAGGCATGTTCTCTGCTTCTTCGGGGGTCGAGTCTTCGGCCGGTTCTCGGATGAGTCCTCTGAGAGGTCTGTCCTCGCTCGGAAGTAGCTCTTCGGGAAACTCTGAAGATGCTTCCTCTCCCTTGTCTGCTTCCTTTCTTCGGATCCTACCACCGTACGCCGCTTTGTACTGGAGAATGGTGGGAGCGTCCCTCTCTTCCCAAGGGATGGTGAGAAGGGTGGAAGCAAGCTCGCAATTTCTAGCAGCTCTGGACAACGCCTTGTTCACCCTTGTCGTAACTGTCGAACAAAACAGAAAACAAAACATCAGTCCGAAGAACAGAAAATGGACGAAACAACTTAAGGAAAGCAATAAAAATCTCTTACGAGGTTCGCCTCGGTGTGTGGCAACTTCGAATTGCCCGTATTCCGTTTGGGGAAACTGGTAATTACCCCGAACCTCGACGTAGTCCGAGGCCCATTTCTCGGAGTCATACATCCCTTCAGGAATAATTTTGGCCATGTTCCTTCGGGAACACAGATAGTATCTTGAGTACCTCACGTTCCGAGACATCGTATAGGTCTCAAAAATGTGATGAGCTTCCAATGGGTACATCTTTAGCTCGGCGAGCTTTATTATGGAGTGGATGATTCTATAAGAGTTGACGCTCAGCTGGCAAGGCGTGAGCGAGAAGAGAGAGAGGACCTCCCTGAGGACTCTGTGCATCGGGAACCTCAGGCCACCTTCGGTAATGGCCATCAGTGGAACCGTGATGTGTTCATCACTGAATCTAATCCGAGAGCCAGGGACCGGTGTGACGACGACGTCGTTCGGGATTTTGTAATCCCTTCGGAAGGAACTCATGCCCTCTTCGCTCTCGAAGGATTTCCAGTACGGGCATGGATCCTTTCCTGTTCGTTCAGGAATGACGTCAGGATCTAGTGGGACTATCTTCCTCTTCTTCCTTTGGGGTACGGATGGGGCTCCGATAGTTCCTTCGGTACCCTCGGCTTGACTCGACGAAGCCGTGGCCGCACCACCTTCGGCGACATCTCTGTCAGATACGGTTTCCTCGGCCTCATCATCTCCTTCAGCCTCTTCCCTCGGATTGTCCTGCTCCCTTTCCGAGGGATCGTCCTCTAGATTGATTATTTGACTCTCTGGCGGCATCGTTCGGAGAGGAGTGATGCTGGCAGGGATGTCAGTTCCCGCAGAATCTCCGGAATCCCCGCTGCTCTCCCGAACACGGTAATGCCGAGCTAGGTGGGAGATAGCGTCGGAAATAGCGAGGTTCGAGCCTCCAACGCCTAAGTCTGCGCTATCTACCGAGCGAAATGACTCCCCGGACGAAATCGACGCAGAAGAAGCCATACCTATAAGCAAAAGTGCAAGGGAAGGACCGTTAGCGAATTGCATGGTCGAGTCCTAATGTGCCTATGTTCAGTGAAGCGTGGATCTGAGGGAACCGATCCTCCCGAGAGACGACTAACCGAGGCAGGGATTCCAAGTTCCGAGTAAACGATTAAAAACTGAAAAGAGGGTATTCCTATCGGAACTCGGAAGAACAGATGTTGAAGATTCAACTACGTTCGGAAGAACATTTGAAGATCTTCAACGTGTTCTACGATTTTCTACAGTGCGCAGGCAGGAAAAACGGGCAAAAAACAAGAAAAACGACCCAAATACGGTAACTGAGAAGCATGAAGAGTGTGAGAAATCAGAGATACCTGGAAATCAACGACGAAATCTGGGTCGAAGTCTTCAAAATCGTCGCGAATCTGCAGATGGTTTGAGTTTTTGAGAATGGGAACGGCTGGAACTGTTCAAACGTCTGAGAGAGAGAAAAAGTGGCTCTCTCTCTCCTCTCGTTGCCTCTTTATACCTAGGGCGGAAATCGAAGCGTCGCCGAGCCCCCAACCGTAGGATTTGGGCGGGAGATTGATGTGACCGTCGATGCTTGACACGTGGAGACCAATGGGCTGCGCCGTATCGATATCCAATAGCGGACGGACGCGTGGCTTCCTCTGGAGCTGGCGGTTGCAGAAGCATTAAATGAAAGGTACGGGCCTGACGATTCGATATCTTTCTGACGTTTGACATGGTTCTGGCGTTCGGAAGTTCGTGTCATCGGATCTGGTTCGGTGGCGGCTTGTTCCTCGGCCACTACTGATTTTTCAACTCCTCCTTCCATTCCGAAGCGTAACAGCTATGGAAACAGGAGTTGAGGGGCTATTGTAGTGGAGCGAAATATCCGAAGGTCCAATGCCCGGGATTTGATATGATGTTCCTAACCAAATAGTTGTCTCAGTTCATCTGCTCCACACGGAGCCGAGATACATCAGTCGTACACCTTATCCGAAGGATAAAGTGCCTGGAGGGACCCAGCCGAGCTTCGATCTTGTTCCGAAGGAAGAAGCCCGTTTGTTCGGATATGATAGCTGACAGAGTTCTTTCGTTCGGTGAAGAGCGCTGCCTGTTGCTCTTCGTTCCTTCGGGTACGATGACTTCGTTCGGAGGCCACAGATCTAGAACCTTCTGGAAGGTTCCAAAGAAACGTGGGAGAGCCTCTCTGATAAAGGATGGGACAGCTCTGAGTGATGTGACCCCCCCTTTATTCTGACTGGGCGGCTCCCCTTTCCCCAACAGGCGGCATTCATTTAATGCTACTGACTCGTGATGTCATCCGAGCGTCACCGAGCACGTGGGTGACAGAAATGGCCCAATCTACACTCTTTCCCTCTCTGCCTATAAATAGATGACTTCCTCCCCCAAGTAAAAGGTTCAACTTTTCTAAAACTCTCCTCCCTCCTAGCATATTTTCTTACTAAACTTCTTCCCGGCTCCTTTTCTGACTAGACCGTCGGAGCTTCTTCCCGGAGGAACAACCCCCTCCGGTTCTGCAGGTACCTGACGTCCGGTGCCACGTCGCTCGGTTCAGAAGGGTCAAGATTGAGGAGAAGAAATCAGCCCCCCACACAAGACATGTGATATATGTGGTTTCAACTTAAACAATTTGTCTAACCGTACTTTATGGGGTGCGGGGGGATTTCACTATAATGAAAAGATGAACAAGTTACATATGGAAGCTGCCCTAGCTTAGCTTTTATAGTTCGGTCAAGCAATTTAATTCATGAAAAAATCCTTAAAAAAACTTTGAAACTCGCGCCCGACTGCCCAGGCAGAAATGGGTTCCGCTCGCGCGGAAATTTAGGTTGGTTGCTAAGTTTCTCCCTTCCCGGCCATTTTTTTTGACGATTTCTTGCGAAGACCCTTAAAATCACGTTCTGGTCACATTGAGCGGCTCGGATCATCGAAATTCGATCGGGATCTATGAGGTGCACTTAAGCTAAGTAGGGGATCCCTCATGAGAAGGGAACTCATATACATATATATATATATATATGTGTGTGTATGTATGTAGTCCGATTCCCATAAGGAATCCCGCACGGCTTTACAGTGCGAGATTCCCTTTTTCCGATCGAATTGCGACGATCTGAGCCGCTCAAAGTGATCAGAACGTAATTTTAAGGGCACTAGCTAGAAATCAGCAAAAAAAATGATCGGAAAGCACTTGATCCGAATAGTTTTTTATTGAACGATTCAGTAAAAAACTGCTCGGATCAAGCCCTTTCCGATCATTTTTTTTGCTGATTTCCCATGGGTACCCTTAAAATCACTGAACACATTGAGCGGCTCGGATTGTTGCAATTCGCTCGGAAAAGGGGAGTCCCGCACGGTAAGGCCGTGCGGGATCCCTCACTAGTTCCGTGGTGTATATGTATGTATGTATGTATGTATGTATGTTTGTGAACTTCTCCTATTTGATAGAATATTTTCCTCATAACATATAAACTGATAAGTTCTGTTTTCGTTGTCAAAATATAAATATCACATCCTGAGTTCGTAATCATTTTTTTTTCTTTGATGGCCGGATATTCGGGCCAACTTACATGCACTTTGACTAACTTCAAACATCCATGGGATTCGAACATACGAACTAATGGATGACAAAAATTAACTTGTTGCTTTTTCATAATCGTTTCCACGTCACGTTATATGTTTACGTTTTTCCTTTATATTAATTTTTGTTTTGAAAGACATGGAAACAAATTGGTTGGTGGGTTGATTTCAAAGATATTTCATTTAAAAGTGGTACTAATTATTTTTCCAAGGATCACCAAAAACAATATAAGGTTTTTTTTTTTTTGTTTTGACTTTGGAGTATCCATTTTGAGAAATGATTTCCACACTTCCCTTTTTGCCATATACACTCCTTTTTTTTTCCCTTGTTCATATAAATTTACCATTTTACCCTTCCATGAGTTTACTTTTTCACACATTGAGGGGCAATAGAAAAAATTTACACCAAAAAAAAGACAAAAAAAGAAAAAGAAAAAGAAAGAATGTATATAGCAAAAAAAGGGAGGATAGAAATCAATTCCCATATTGTAAAACATTTTACTATCATGGGTCATCGCTAAAATTAAAAAGGATTCTAAGTGAGGAAAATCCCCAAGCCGGCCAGCCGCCAAGCCTAAGGCTACGTCTGTGGTGCACTACACCGGAACTTGTTTTCTGGGAAAAGAAACAAAGTCAACTCGCAAAAGTTTTGACTCATGAAAAACAAAAGGACAAAAAAAAAAAAAAAAAAAAGGAAAACAAATGGATGAGTTTTTTTTCTCTCGTCTTTTTTTTACAAGAAAAAACACACATACCACAAAATACGCTATTTTGCAATGAAATTTATTGGGGGGAAAAATACAAGAACCCCAAGTTAGAAGGGTAAAGTGATTTTTTTGGATCCGGTCAAGGCTTAGGTAGCAAGGGGTTTGCTTTCTCTTACCTATAAAGTTAAGGGGACGGACCATTCGGATTGGGAGTTGCTGTAGTACGGCAGTCGTACTACACTGTATAGCGCGGCGGATCTAATCGTCCATCTCGATATGAAAGGCTCGGATTTAATCTGAGCTAACCACTCGGATTGAGAGTTGTTGTAGTGCGGCAGCTGTACTACACCATGTAGTGCGGTGGATCCGACCGTTCATTTCGATATGAAGGGCTTGGATCTACAAATCTGAGCTGTCCATTATTCGAACAAAAATCTGAGCCGTCCATTGCCGAAATGGATGGTTGGATTGGCCACACTACACATGTAATGCGGAGAGTGCACTACAACACCCCCGGATTCTACCGACATGCATGCAAAGTCCATTTCGGGTCTTGCACAGATGATCCGAAATTTGAATAAAAAAATAGAAGATTGAATCAAGCACCTACACATATCGGGATGAAATAATTTTTCACGGGCCCACTCGATTTTTTTAAAATTATCGAATGGTTTAGATCATCCGTTCTGGACCTGAAGTGGGCCCTCGTGCCTCTCGGCACCAATAGCAGGGTTCTTCTCTTAAAATTTCAATTTTGAAATTTCTGAAGTGTTAACTCTTATGAGGTTGGTTGACCTTTACTTATATACTCCCTTCGTCCGGATTTAATAGTCATTTTTGGGAGTTCGTGTCATTTTTCAATCGATTATATCTTCCAATTTATAAAGTTTTACGTGATTTCGAATATATTGTATTATAGAACTAATCGAGATCTATCAAACAAGATCCATATTTGATATGATATTCATTACGGATTCTAAGATATAATCCGTTTTTAGCCGGTTAGAATAGAACTAGAGATAATTAAATCCGGACGGAGGGAGTACTTATTGCTTTTCATTTCATGGCCAATGTGGGATTGTTGCCCACTTTTGGGCTCTCACATGCTAGATCCAATCTTCCAAATTTTGAACAAATTTGAATGAAAAATTAGAAGATTGGATCGAGTACCTACACATATTGAATTATGTGTTTGTGGTTATATAAGGATTGTTACACACATCCAATGTATGTAAAGCCCACACTTTTGTGTGTATGAATGTGTGAGTGAGTGGTTTTAAAATGATTGATTATTATTTACGAAAAAATTATTCATTGTTCTTGGGCCACCCAGAGTTGTATTCAACCATAAAATCAAAATTCTGTGAAACTTGAGGACCACAATGTAATGTGTGGTGGGAAGAGGTTTGGGGCGGGAAGAGGTTTGGGGCAGACCACGTGCTGCCGAAAGGACATTGAATAATCTCTCATTGGCGACTGTGTTTAAGTCACGCTAACGTCACCCGTGACGGTGACGGCTTTTAGTAGCCTGCGTGCCACGTGGACGATGACGACAACCGACAAGGTCGAGGGTGGAGCGGGTAAAAGATCAGCGTTGACGAAAGCGTATTGACACTCCACATGGGGGATGACGTCATTATCTATTCCAAAAGCCTCGTCCGGCTGACGTGAGCTTCGCGCACCGTCCGCGACCTGCTTTTTTATTTATTTATATATTATTATTATTATAACTGCGTCGCCTACTTTTATTTTTAACAAAAAGCAATTGGAGTAACCATTACTGTTCTTTTTAACCCCGACCGAAAAATAATAGGACTAGTCGAGATTTTTACGGTTTTTAATGCCTTGTCCCTTTTGGTTTTCAAAAAGTATTTTTAAAAAAATACCCCCTAGATTCCCCCTAAATTCTTCCTATTTTCAACATTTCTCTCTCTATCTCTCTCCACTTATTACCCCTACTATTTTTCAAAACCTAATCCAAACAAGATAGTATTTCATTTTGAGGCGGATTTTCGATCACAATTTTTTTGACTTTGAGTACTTTAGGACTTTTTGGAGTAGTGTGTCTAAAAGTTGTAGAAAGATTGGCCTTGTCCGTTTAGCACATTTGGGTATATTAGTTTTGGTGGTGGGTGGAGAGAGAAATAGGGTAATGATTGGAGAGATAGGTAATGAGTGAAGAGAGATAGAGAGAGAAATGAAATTAATAATTGGAGAAATATGGTAATGATTAGAAAATAAAGTTAAAACAAACTAAATATGTTAAACGAACAAGGCCATTGTTCCTAGTAGTAACTTTTTTTTGCTTTTTCCAAGTGACCATTTTGTCCTTATCCAAATAAACGTTCATCTACTTTTTTTAGAAACAAAACATACAGTATTTATGGGCAAAATGGGGAATTCACTTTCTATTTTTCGTGGTGGTCGGTTGGGCTGGCTATTGCTACAGTACAGCAGGCCCCTAAAAAAGTTGTGGAAGAACAAGTTAATGTGACTTTTTGCTTTTTTCTTGTAGAAAAAAAAGTAAAATAGTAAGTGTTAGTGGAATGAGGTCCAAGGTCTGAGATCTCATTCCACTAAGCACCAAAAGGATTTTTAGGACTTTTTTTTTATCTGTCCTCATTTGAATTTTTTCTCGTTTGTTAGTTTTGGACTAAATTTTCTTAACTTTTTGATTCGAAATGAATCGGATAAGTAAAATTATTTTACTTTTACTCAAATATTTTAGGAAATAACCAATTTTAAGTTCAAAAAAAAGTCAACATTTTTGGCCAAAAGGTGGTTATTTTCCAAAATATTTGGGTAAAAGTATTTTTTTTAAAACTTTTCCGATTCGTCTCGTTAACAAGACGAATCAATAATCTTCAAAAGTTTGGCGTAAAACGAACAATCGCGATTTTTTTTTTTTGAATAAGTACAAAATGTTCTACAAGAAAAAGTTCTTAGCAAAATGAGGTTTGAGATATCAATTAGAAAGTTAGTTGGTAAGAATTATGGCGTTTTTCCATTTTGAAGTATCTTATAAAAAGTGTAATTATAATATTTCTATAAAGAGCAATCATGAGAAGTTATAATTTTCAAAATATAATGATGCATGGTATCTTCCAAAAAAAATTGAATTTACAAAGTTGGAAACTAAAAGAGGTGTGATAAGAGTAAGTTTTTGCGATTTTATTTTTTATTGCTGTATTTAACTACTTTTACTATTTGTATTGATTTATAATATTTTTTTGTATGTGAACAATAAAAAATAAAATTTATTTCTATTTCAAATGAATAAACATGATATTTCTTTAGGATGTCATTTTCATATGAAAGAATTATTATCACCCTTTTAAAAATGGTTGACTCTATCTTAATAACATCTATTATTGAGAAAAAAAATCTTAACAGGATTTGATTAGGTTGTAGATCTTAGAAATGTGAATGTCTTAAGAGTCTGGTTTGACTTTTCTTTTTTCTTTCTTAAAGCACTAAAAGGGAGGCAACAAAAATCGAAATAAAATCAAGAGTCATGACAGCAAAAGACACTATAAGGGAGATATTTAAATTTATTACATCATCATAATTTAGCTCTCAGTAATGGATATTTAAATTCTTACATCATGATCAAATATAGTACTTAATACGATTGATGAATTTAAAATAAACATTTAGTATACCTCTTGGAGATGCTCTTATGTGGTAGTCTGGTAGAGGTAGACCATGAAAGACTAGAGAGAGAAATCAAACATGATAGCATGAGACCATTGAGTTATATATCTTCATTTTGATACTAAATTGTTATTTTAAATTTTGTTTTCTCAAACCATGAAAAACTTATGGTGCTAGTTGATTACTTAAAAAACAACTCTAAAAGGGATAATTGAATGATAAGTCTATTTGTTAGCACATGCAAAGAAATAGTTTGATTTACACAGAGATTAAAATTACGAAACGAAAGATGTGCAACTTTTGAATAAACTCAACATGGTAAGATCGAACTTGTGCTTGCAACATAGTAGGGTTCGA
This sequence comes from Rhododendron mucronatum var. ripense, assembly GCA_019656295.1. Taxonomy (NCBI): domain Eukaryota; kingdom Viridiplantae; phylum Streptophyta; class Magnoliopsida; order Ericales; family Ericaceae; genus Rhododendron; species Rhododendron mucronatum. The sequence goes on along the minus strand of BPLT01000096.1, from coordinate 896,705 downwards.
TTCTCCCTGGAGACAAACCATGATTTAAGTGGGGGGCAATGGTGGTGAGTTATTGTGCTAGTCTCCTCGAGGTTTGAATTGCGCAGTCGGATCCAATAGTAGCTCAACTGCAGGGTTATTCCTCAATTAAAAAAAAAAACTTTTGAATAAACAATGGTATAAGTTTAAAAAAATATGATAGTGAACTCATTGTAGACGTCACAAAAGATCCTTTAGAGAGAGAGAGAGAGAGAGTAATAGAAATGACATGAACAGAGAATTGACATCACAAAAACATTGGACAAACTAGTTGCTGACTGCGGACCAAAAAACACGCTAGTTGCTGACTGCTGCTGACATTTTTTTTTTTTCCACGGAAAGAGATAAGGATTTTATTGAGAGGAAAGATGGCCCGAAGACCGTACATCATCAAGGGCAAGGTTAGCCAAAAAATGGGGGACAGGACCCCCCCAATTCTCTAACCTAACACCTAATAGGGATTGCTTAGCCAACGAATGGGCTACCCTATTGAAAGAATGCTTAATATATTTAAAAACACAAGAGGAAGACAAATGAATAAGCTCTAAACAATCAGAGATAATAGAGCTACAATCGGAGAAAGATTTTCCAACTTGAGTAAGAGCTTGCACAATCTGAATAGAATCACCTTCTACAATAATACTAGAGAAACTTTTGTTTGCAGCAATAACCAGCGCTTCACGAAAGCCTAGTGCTTCTGCATTTCTCGGGGAGAATAAACCAGGAAAGGGAATGGATACCGTTCCCAAAATTTGCCCCGCATGATCTCGTGCTACTATCCCAACACCAACCAGACCACCACTCGTATCCACAGCACTATCAACATTAAGTTTAATGATACCAAGAGGGGGGAGACACCAATTAACAGGAGGAGAAGGAGCAACATTACTGGAGGAAATACAAGTAGAAGCATTGGCATTCTTGAATTCAGAACAGATCGCAAAGCTTTCTTCCAAGATTCTGGAGCTATTCCATTTTTTACTTTCAACATAATTGAGTGCCTATGCTGCTGACATCATAGGCACTCAATTATGTTAGAATTCGGATCAAACAATAGTACTCCTTCTGTCCATTTTTTAAAGTCTAGTATTTTATTTTGGGCTGTCTTTTAATAAGTGTCCATTTTATAAAGTTAGTGGATAAAAATTGATACATTTTTCATTTTGTCCTTAAAAGTAGATTCCATTTTGAAAAATTAGTGAGTAAAAGTATAATGATGATGTCTCCATAGAGGGAAAATAGGGAAGTGAAGGTAAAAGTTGATATGAAAGATATAATGATGACATTTACTTAATAAGTTGGAGTTACTTAGCAGGATATTTAAAAAGGGAGGAAGGGAATAATAATTAAGCAAGCAAAAAGATAATCTTATGCCTACTTAAGCATGATTGTGTTTTTCCCTACTTTTTTTTTTTTTTTTTTTTTGTAGTCTTACACTTTTTTAAGGGAAATGATTTTGACACTTTTTTTTGTTAACGTCACTCACCTACAAGTGTATTTTTAATACAAAAATACACTTATAAAGGAGTGATGTTAACAAAAAAAAGTATGACAAAATCAACAACCTTTTTAATCCCACAGATAACTCTTCAAAAAAACCAATTTTTTTTTGGACCATCAATATAAAAAATAAAAAAATGAACCCCCACGTCTCCCATGACATCAGATAAATAGGAGAGAGAGAGAGAGAGAGAGAGAGTCGCTATTCATTAATCAATTTGTGAGGCGTAGCATCTGCTGAAACGTAAGCCACACCACATGTAACGCGTAAAGATATCCTAACTGCCGTTGACGCCGGACTCCTTCAAGTCACCCACCCAAATAGTAGTACAATAGTACATTCTTTTTTTTTTTTTTTTACCTGCGACCAAAAAAGTATATGATAGTAATAAATAAAATGTGCATTAATATTCGAGAAATGTGTATTGATATTTGTGAAAGTAATTAATATCCGTGAGATATGTATTGATATCCGAATTTATTTAATATTATTAGCATATTACCCTCTGTCTAGTTGGCAGAGATTAGCAAGACCATTTTTTTATACTTCTTCCGTTCCAAATTGAGAGTTCATTTGGGGGATTCCAACGATTTAAGAGGACATGCAGACCCTGATCGTTTTGAAGTTTTAGATTCTAATCATTATTATATTTCTCTCCAATTATTACTCTCATTTTTCTCTCTATCTCTCTCTAATCATTATTCTTATTTTCAATCATTACTTTATTTCTCTCTACATTCATTACCTACAATCCAAATCCAAAATTTCAAAACGAACAGCGTTGCAATGATTGCTTCGACAATGCCTATCATTTTCACAATTCCTCATATATTCTACATACTTTATAATATTTATATTCACCTGTGAGGAACACTTTGAAAAAACACCAAAATTTTTCTTTCATTTTTGAAAAGGGACCATCATTTTAGAACAATTCAAAATAAAATAATGAACTCTTAATTTGAAATGGAGAGAGTAACTATGTATCAGGATCTTCTTATGCACGATTTGATTAATTTCAACAGACAAAATAAATATTACTGCTCATTAGCAGAGGTCCCATTTAAAACTGGAGCAATAGTCTGCGGGGACAACTAAACTAACTCCAAAAAAAATCTTTGGATTAGTTGTTTTTCCCCCCTTGTATCATTGAAGATTCTATTTACTTGTCTTGTACACAATTTATCGTGCCTATCTTGCCCCTTTACATAGTATTAAAATGTAATCATCATCGACAATATCCATTGAAATTAGGAACGAAAACGTTTGCAAAGTCGGAAACCGTATCGCACCCCCAGATTCACGCGGAGAAGTCATGACGTGCACACCACCCGCATTACGTAAGGACGATCTCTGCTTTTTGAGGATGTGGATAAATGCTGGCGATGGATTGATTAAGAGATTTTAAATAAAATATTATACTCCTCTTAATTAATACCTGATGACGAAACGAAATACGTGCAACTGAATTAGTAGTAGTAGTAATAAAGAGGGACGAAAACTAAACAAAATCTTACTCTAACATTATACTACTATTAACCCAAAATCTTGCATCACCCTCCTACCCTCTCTCTCTCCTCCCCCCCCCCCCTCTCTCTCTCTCTCTACACGCATCTGCCTCCGTGTATAAATACAGAGCTCCATTCCAAATTCCAAATCCACCACACCACAACCTCCTATACTCTCTCTCTCTCTCCAAAATGCAAGAAGCACTCCCTTACAAGACCTGGCAACCAGTCCCCCACCAAACTTTCCTGACCCGATCACCCAAACCCAACCCAATTCCCGTCGACGCAAAATCCGTTACGAAACCGTTAAATCTCAACGGATCAGTTGGATCAGCTACGAACAAATCTCCGATCGCCGACGTCCGGAACATGGTGTCGGAAAACGCCGTGATAGTGTTCGGAAAGCGCGGGTGCTGCATGAGCCACGTGGTCAAGCGCCTGCTCCAGGGCCTGGGCGTGAATCCCGTGGTGTTCGAAATCGAGGAAAGCGACGAGAACGGCGTCGTTGATGAATTGGAGGCGGTAATCGGCGGCGGCGGCGACGAAGAGGGCGGGCGGCGGTTGCAGTTTCCGGCGGTGTTTATCGGAGGGGAATTGTTCGGAGGGTTGGATCGGATTATGGCGACCCATATTACCGGAGAGTTGATCCCGGTGTTGAAAAAAGCTGGCGCGTTATGGCTTTGATTATTGATTATAAAGTTTTTTTTTTTCCTCAGATTATAAAGCTTTTTTTTTGTTAGTAGTGATCTGTTTCACTTTTTTTTTTTGCTGTTTTCCTGACCTTTCCTTCTCAAGCTGGGAATGATTTTTGATGTTAGTAGAAGAGATGTGACGTGGATTTGTATATAAAAAAAAAGTTTCATTTTTGTGCAATTTTTTTGGGATGCTTAGAGCAATTTATATCGATGGGGTAAGAAGTCCCTGCCGGCAGATGCAGGATGTATTCGGACCCTTCAAGAGGATTTTCAGCAGGCCAAATTATTGATTGTCCAAATTATTGATTGTCGAGACAGATGGTCTGAATGTGTCTTGCACCCACTCGACAAGAACCTGCTTGGCAGCGTTCCTAGATCCATTTTATAATGCTACTGCTATTGAACGTAATAGTAAAATAAGGATTTTGATTTTGGCGCTCTAAAAATTACTACTGACGCTCCAACAAATGAAGTGCTAAAATCAAATACATATTGGAATTGATTTTGGCACTCTACTATTGGAGTGGCGACAGTAATGTTTAGAACTCCAAAATCAATCTCATAAAATAATCCAAAATCTATCAATATTTGAGGGATAGGAGGTGGATGAACAAATTGTGAAGGGATGGTTCTCTTTGGACTGACAAACGTGACGGAAATGGACCATTTTTTTTTTTTGATCAGGAAATGGACCAATTGATTACCGTATTTAAGTTTGTTTTTAAAATATACTCCTATTTTAAACTCAAATTTTTTTAACGAACAAAACACAAGCCGAAATTTTCAATAAACTTCTTCCATACATCAAAACCCAAACAAGCCAAGTGATAGCCGGTTCGATAGTCGATCTTGAACAAGCTTTTAAAAAATTAACGCGAGCCTGGTCTCGAGTAGCTTAACTGATCAACTATTTCTCTCTCCCTCCTCAGAATTTTCATTGAATTCGATTTGCTATAATGGAATTTAGCTGTTTCAAGGTACAATTGATGGCTAGACATAATTATATAACGACCATATGGTAAGAAAACAGAGCATAGCTATTTCTTGATTTTTCTTCGGTTTCGATTTGGTTAGGACATAAATAAAGGCGCATTTGTCAAAACCATCTATCCCCCTCTCCTTTATTTTTTCGATTGATGAATCCAAGACTGAATCATCAATCGGAATCATCAATCAAACTGAGGTTGATGATTTTGTCAAAGGTTGTTAAGGTACCTAAAACTGAGGTTGTAGCTCCTCATAACACAGCCAATGCAGCTATACCCTATTGTGTAAATGTTTCATAGTAACGGAATATATGATTGTTGTCGGAAAAAAGACCGAATCATCAAAATTAGATTTTTGAAACTCGAGCCATTTCCAAATTTATCTAACTTGATAAATCGAAAAATAACAGTAAAAATCATCGATTGAGAGATCCAACCAAACTGAACTGATGCATCTAAGAATTGTACTTGTTTCATTACTTCAACAACAATGCAACCCCACACTGTATAACAACCATCACATCTGATCTGATGAAAGAAGAAAATTCTAACAACCATCACAATTCTATGTAACCATTCCAGCCTGCGAAGTACGTATAGGCCTGGACATCTTACACATCCGTAATAAAATCGAGGTAATCAAATACAGTATTGGTACATGCTTCGTCAAATGGTCAGAGTCTGTCTGTGCTCGGTTAGATACAGTTATGCCATCGTAAAATGTTTTTTTTAAAAACGACACGCATATAGAACCTTACAAAATGAACGGCTCGAGTTGTCATGTGAAACTGTGATAAATTCTTTTTTTTTTTTTTTGAAAACTGATTAATTCTATTTTGCGTCACTAGATTCACCATGATTGAGCGCAACGCATAGGAATTTGCTGAAAACACTTTTTTTTTTTTCAGCGGTGCTACGCTCACCACTATGTTTCACCACTCCACATCTCACCGTTCGTCTTGCTGGTCCCTGGAATAGTTTTTTAAAATCCGGATTGTCCAAAATACTTTTGAAAATTACTTTGAGACGGTGAAATTGAGAGCGGTGAGGAAGCGGCGAATTTTAAGCGACAGCTGTAGACTTTCTAATTTTTTTTTTTATGGCAGTGATCTCGTGAGAAACATGGGTCGCCCAGCTGTCGCTGTCAATTCCAGTGAATTATTTGCATTCCAATTACGTCATCCTTTGTGTCACAATTAGGAGACTTTGCGTAATGCTCTCTCTCTCTCTCTCTGATAACAAAAGCAAGTGAAAAGCTGGCTTCAAGTTGTAAATTTTACTACTTAAACCAGGACAATAATACACTTAAAAGGTGATAATCACACGCGGCACAATTTTTAATAAATTTTTCTCTCTATCTCTCTCCACTCATTATCATTCTAACTCTCAAAAATAACTTTCTAAAATGTAAACCAAACAAAGCGATGGTCATCTACCTAGTCATAGTTCAGATAAAATAGCTTTCAGAAGAGTTTTTTTTGAAAACATCCCTCCAACTATCCACCAGATTTTTACTTAGTCCTCAAACTATCAAAATGTTTTATTTAGTCCTCCAACTATTGGCTTTTGTTCTATTTAGTCCTTCCGTTACTCCTTCCGTTAAGTTTCAAACGGCAACAGTAGACGGCAATGTTTTGTTAAAAAAAAAAGTTTCCAACCACCAATTTACAATCCTATGGAGTAGAAACGTGATTATGAGAGCTTTAGAGACAAAATTTGATTATGTCTCTTTAGAATAATATGATCAGAATAATAAGATCTTCACATCCATTCAAATGGATTAAAATTTGAGCACTTAATTTTTTCGGACGGCAACGTTTTGTTTAAAAAAAAAAAGTTTCCAACCACCAATTTGCAATCCTATGGAATAGAAATGTGATTATAAGAGCCTTAGAGATAAAATTTGATTATGTCTCTTTAGGATAATATGATCAGAATAATAAGATCTTTACACCCATTCAAACGGATTAAAATTCAAGACTTAATTTTTTGATTATATTTTTTAATATATAAACCGTTTTAAAAAATTAAGTGCTCAAATTTTAATCCGTTTGAATGGGTGTGAAGATCTTATTATTCTGATCATATTATCCTAAAGAGACATAATCAAATTTTGTCTCTAAGGCACTCATAATCACATTTCTATTCCATAGGATTGCAAATTGGTGGTTGGAAACTTTTTTTTTTTTTAAACAAAACGTTGCCGTCCGAAAAAATTAAGTGCTCAAATTTTAATCCATTTGAATGGATGTGAAGATCTTATTATTCTGATCATATTATTCTAAAGAGACATAATCAAATTTTGTCTCTAAAGCTCTCATAATCACGTTTCTACTCCATAGGATTGCAAATTGGTGGTTGGAAACTTTTTTTTTAACAAAACGTTGCCGTCTACTGTTGCCGTTTGAAAGTAACGGAAGGACTAAATAGAACAAAAGTCAATAGTTGGAGGACTAAATAAAACATTTTGATAGTTTGAGGACTAAGTAAAAATCTGGTGAATAGTTGGAGGGATGTTTTCAAAAAAAACTCCTTTCAGAAAGCATGTTAGGGATCAAATGCTTTCAAAATTTTCAGCCTCTGTTCATGGACGGAAAATTAGTGGGGTTAGGTAACAATCACCAGAAGATAGTTCCATATTCACCTCACACCTTCTAAGGCAACAGAGAAGTTAACACACATCAAAGTGAAGCTTTGCAGCCATGTATTTTTTTTTATAGCTTATGGACCATCAATGTTATCGAACCACGAATCAAAATCATCCAACGCTAACACTTTGGATTTGGAAACAGGACCAGAGGAAGATGATGACATAATATCGAGATGGGTTGAAATCCCCTCATGGGTCTGTAGGGAGGAGACCTTTCCATTTGTCAAGTTGGATGTTGCGTCGAGCAGGTCATCAAGAGCATCATCAAAGCTCGCCGTAACAGAAGCTGACTTGGATGGATTTGGACCTTTTCTTGAAAGTGGAGCACTGTGAACAGATGAAGTTCCTCCTACCGATGATGAAGTTGACGTTTCTTGTTGGATAGAAAATGTCTCACTGGTGGATGTCTCCTTGAGTAGGTCATGAAGGGCATCATCAAAGTTGGCCACTGAAGCGGGTTTAGTTAAATCTGGACCTTTCGTTGAAGGTCGACAAGCAACCTGTTTTAATGAGGAGATTCCTTCAGATGATGACAAAGGGTGAACTGAAAATGAGTCACTAGAATTCTTTGTGACGGCAGAGGAATCAAGGATGTTTGTTTCACTGAAGGACTCAAGAAGCTTATCGAGTTCTGCTTCTGAAGCAGCTGCCTGGACTCTGAATGATTTCTTCTTTGTGTTTGCAACAGAAGTACCATCTGATTGTGCTCCATGGTACTGCACCGTCCTTTCACTTGTTCCCAGAGATTGATGTACTTCATCCTTAATTTGATTCGTTCTCTCCAATTCTTGATTAGAGGAGGTTGAAACTGAATTTCTCGTCACCCCTTCACGTTGGAATGTAGCTTGTCCTTCGCCAGGTTCCTGGCTGAAGCTAGTTTCTAGTTCTTCCGAGCACTGTAAGATACAAACACTAAATGTGTAGGAATTCTTAATTCGACAAGTGTGAACATTTAAAAACTCGTAAAGGGGAAAAAAGCTAAAGATTGCTGGAATTCAATTTTTGGCTTCTTGAAATGGATTCAGCAACAACCTATTTTCATATTTGATTTATAAATACTTGATTTTTAGTTAGATTATCAAAATAAAACCATGGAAGATCAAGTCATTATGTTTATTAGCTACTATACAGATCAGAAAATGTACACATGAGAAAGGCGATCCAGACCTAAATGCTGATTGCATTAAAACAGTTTTTTTTTTTCTTTTCTTTTTCTGAGAAGGCATTGAAACAGTTAGAAACCAATGATTAAACTGTACAAATGCGAGGTGCAACTGTATAGAATTAACTTTTCACTGTGGTTAAACCTTAAAATGCAAGGTGGAACTATATACCATCAACTTTTCACTATGGACCTTGGGAAAAACTTTCTGAAGAACTTTCCAAGACTTTCTTAGAGCCTTCCGCAAATAGTCCCCGACAAACCTTTGTGCGCTGGCAATGCACTTAAGTACTTAACTAGGCTATCATACATTCAATAGTATTTCAGAGAATCAGAGGTCATGCTCACGTATCAGCATAAAAGAACTTCTGCTCTGGATGTTAGAGTTCTATCAAATTACAATTCAAGCATAACACAATTTTTTAAGAAACCAAACTTTGTAAAACGTATCGTGGTGAAGTAAAATATGTAGAGAAAAGATTGACCAACTGTTTTGGACAAATCCAGAACTATTCACCAGGATATCTTGTGAATTCTATTCCAGACTGACTCCATTTTCTAACAAATCAAGAGCATTGTCCTTCTAGCAACAGAAAAAAACTTGAAACTCCACTCATCATGAGGTGGCCCGATGAAAAATACATACCAGCTCTGGCGGCAAAAACTCTGGGTCAATGAAGAGCCTCTGTGACAAATCTGCTTTTGCAAGTTGCTCCGCAAGAAGATGAAGATTAAGGGAGAGAAAGGATGCCTATATACCAAGGGGAGGGAAAAAGAAAAGTAAGCGATAAGATCGATGTGAGCCAACCAATATGCCTCGAATAAGAATAGGAGTACATAAAGGAAAGTTGAGTGGCTTGCAGTTAATGTTTGAAAACTAGCTGAAATATCATTACCAAAAATGGAAGACAAAACATAAACTATGATTTATCTCATTTCCTCTAAAATCAAAAGCATGACAAGCTCCCTGGGCTCCTTGATTCCGTAGCCACTACGAGTTCACCAACTCGATCTCTGATCAACATGATTCCGCATCCATCCAAGACCAAGTAGAATTAAAGGCATGAGTGAATGAGATGTGATGAAGGTTTTTTAGAGACTACACAATCTAGAGACAATATATGCTCATAGTGTGTATTGTAGTAGATTGCTACAAAGAAGATTAAACTACATATGCAATTTACTTCATCCAAGTACACAAAATTATAGAGGGGAAGGGTTTCTCTCTCTAAAGAGGGCTGAGGTCACACACATACCATAAAAGGGTGAAAGAAAGCATATATACTACTCAAAAAACGCAGCCTAGATTCAGCCAATCAAAAGGTGCTCCAGAGCGGTGCCAGAGTGCTACAAGCTCACTTTGAAGCGTCCTCGGGGGCACTCAAGGGCGCTTTGCAGCGCCAGAGCGCCCTCACTCTTCAAAAGATATGCAAACAAAAACTAAGAACAAGATGGATGTGCTCTAGGAGCGCTTCATGGCGCCCATGCACCTTTTGGGAGCCACGGGAGTAGGGCCGTTTGCCATGAAATACAACCACAGCAACCACCACAGAACCCAAGAAGTCCCCCAATCATTGAGGGTATGGGCGGGAAAGGATTGGAGATAGATCTAACCTTTAACTGTATATGCACAAAGTGGCTACTTTTTGAATACCACTGAAATAGTGGCCCCCCCATTCCTCCAAGAACCAAGGAGCGAAAGGGAAGTTTTGCCGCGAACCATGCCCCCAAATCAAAGCCAAAAGGCATTCATAGTCCCGAGCATCGGTGTTGCACAACAGGCCGTCAGCCATGAAATGCTCTTCGAAAAATTTTAGACTCTCTTTATACCAAGCAAAAACTAACCTATTCATGCCTTGGACAAAAACCCTGATTTTTCCAACAAATGCCTAGATAAGATTTAAAACAATGATGCATGGAGATTCCAAATGCATATGAAATGCATATACCTTTCAATTTTCATAAATTAAGCACATGCACTTGCACAACATCTTCAACTAGAATAGTCTTGAATTAAAGGGCAGAGTATCTAAATCAGATAAAAACCACCCAAACCCAATAGAAACAAGAACAATTATAGACTCCTATGGTTTGTCAAATCATGAAATCGCCAATAAACCTAACAATTACGCGCCATGACAACCAATTTGTTCCACATGTGGCTCTTTGCCAGGCGAGGTAATTTGCAGCAGGCTTCAATTAGCTTTCTCACAATCTCTAGACTACTTTTAAATATAGGTGGGATCTCAATTCCTCATTTTTGACATGCTACTCACAGGGAAAGTGCCATTTGTTGGTTTTCCAATGGAGAGGGGAACAGAATGATCTTTAGTGCTCTCGCCTTACTCAGTAGGCCGGGTAATAGCTATCAGTCTTTCTCTGCCCTGCCCTGCCTGAATGCAAACTTTCTTTTCAAACATCACGTAGCAGCTGAAGATTAAGCTATGCAGCTTATGCCTGTTATGTCATTTATAGCTAGGTCCTATTCTAAGGCCTAGATGGTAGTGATATGTTGGGAACTGCAATACAAGGGGAAAATGACAAATATCTCATGTCCAATCTCCATCTTACTAAAACTTTGGCGGAGAATATCTTATACAAACACCACCTGGTCCACCTCTCCAGGCAGGTCAGAAAATCAAAAGAAAACGTCACTCATGGATCTTCTAATAATAAGAATCCTTGTCCATGATGCCACCGCAACCAAAAACTAAGATGACCCTTAGCAATTTTTTAGAACATTGAAAATAACCAATCCTTGTCCATGATGCTCTGCCCAACTAGCACTTAGCAATTTTTTAGAACATTGAAATAACCAGACGTTCATTCTTCAAAAAAGACACAACCAAAGTTGGGCTGGAACGGGAATGAAGTGCTCATTCCCATCCGATCTCAAGTACCGAAACCGCCGTGAAACTCAGCTTAAACATGCTAGTTGCTTACATCTTAGCTTTTGTAAAACGAAAAAAAAAATTAATAATAATAATAAATAAAAAAACAATTTTTTGTTCATTTGTACCACCATTGTTAATCTCTGATGCAAGAAAGTGTCAACAGTGCAAAGTTACTGCACAGGTATCACCAAAACAACGGCAAAATGATTGACCAAACAAGTAACCAATGCATTCCAAACACCTGCAAGTTGCATTATGACAGTACCCACCTCTAGTTCTACACATCTGTATAATGGTTAACTTTCCCCTTATCTGTGTATCATATTTTACGTGTAGTTCTGTGATAATCCATGTTGCAGTGTGTAGCCACACTAAATATTCTTTGGAAAAATGTGGTGTAATTAAGTTGAAAATGAATCATTATGGTTGTTGACAATTAGGAGAAGGAAGTACAGCCACGGTAATTTTTTCTTCCTCACGAAGGCTAATAAACGAACCAAAAGCATAAATCCTGGAGCTTGCAAGAAAAAGAGAAGAGATAGCAAACACGTATTTTCTATATGACTGGAAACTAAATTTTAAATATAAGCAAGGATTGAACAGCATTTTTTCATAAGCTTCTTTCTACAAACAGGCAAATTAACATGCAAAATGTATCATTCTTCAAATCTAATTATTTAATATCAGCTCTTGTGCTTTATCTCTTGAATAGAAAGTTCACATTTAGCAAAAGAAGCATAATGAAAAGATATACGAGGACATACCTCATGACTTGCAGTTGCTCTATCTTCAACCTCAAAATTATCATCGCCGGTCCATGATAGAATGCCTTGTCCCCTTACAGAAAGCAGAGAACCAAATCCCTGATTGAAGTCTACAAAAAATTGAAGTCAATCTCCTGTCATAATATATGATGAAACTATTGTTGCAAGAATTACTCGATCTACTTGAACTGATTAAATTCCAGTGAGACTTCTGAAACAGTACTGTGCAACAATACAATTTACATGTCCAAACTTCAGAATACCCGGCCTCCAAGAATTACGTACATGAAACTATCACAACCCATATTGCATATCAAACCAAACCAGTATTGTCAATGTAAATATTATGATAGAAGAGCGCGGACTAGAATAGGAACCTTAGAAGCACAGACATAGACACGGACACATATACGAAATTATGGATACTGAATAATACTGATAGAACATGCGTCAGCAATTCTAACTATATAAGGACTTATGCACCCATATGAGTATAGTAGGTTTGTGTGAACAAGTGGCCCTTGACAGAGCTCAATGGAGGAAAATGATTTATGTAGCCGACCCCAAGTGATTGGGACATAAGACTTGGTTTGGTTTGGTTTATGCACCCATAAATCCAAGAGTAGATGCTCTTTTTTCAGAAATTTGAGAGAAAAAAGACAGGGACACGAAAAAACGAATAGACATAATTCATGTTTCAACTTTAGTTGTCATTAAATGAATATTGCATCCACAAACACCAAACACTAATGGAAACCAAGCACAAAAATGAAAACTGATACTGCTTCTACATCATTATTTATTTTCTTCAAAAGGCTTCTACATCACTATAAGATGATCAATCAAAACGACAAGCCACGAGGCACAAGTGACAGGTTTGTTATAACTTTTAACCCTTTTGACGGAATTTGTCCCACATCAATTAATTATCTCCTCCAAAACTAGTATATGAGCCTGGGCGGCCTCTCCACTCTTAGCCAATTGGTTTGGAGTTGGATGCTTTAACATGGTATCAGAGCTAGGCTTTCGGAGGCTTTTCCCCTTTGTTTGTGCTATGGTTGCACTTTATTTCATTGTGATCCGTGTGTTTTGAATCCTTTGTTGACCTCTCCACTTGCGAATCGGGGGTCGCACGTGCGGGGGAATGTTGGAATTTGTCCCACATCAGTTAATTATCTCCTCCAAAACTAGTATATGAGCCTGGGCGGCATCTCCACTCTTAGCCAATTGGTTTGGAGTTGGATGCTTTAACACCTTTCATTAAATTTTTTGAATAATGAAGTAATCTTTCTTGTCCGACATGGATTTGGCAACCTCTTATGCGTGTCAGTGCTTCATAGACAGGAAATGAAGAAAAAAATATATCTATTACCTAATCCAAAAAGATGCTAACTGATACCCGAAAGTCCATTACATATACACAAAGGAGACTACGGCCTGCAGTACTCTCTTTACACAGTTAATCCAAAGAAACCAAAGAAGTTTCTAAACAAGGATCCATCCACTATCGTTACCAGGAAAGCATAAGGTCAATAACTTCAAAGTTCAAATGAATGCTAATCCCTTTTTCCCAATATTAACCACATCAGGCAAAAAGAGCACATTTCAAGCCCTCCACCCACTGAGAAAGATCCCCAAGAAGCACAGCCACGGTCGTGCAAAATACCTAATGTGCACTTATCACCTCTTACCACTTGGCAATGGATGAACATGATCCAACTCCCCTAGTTTGGTACACATGAAAGCACCAGTTAGGATATTTTTTTTTTGCTCTTAATGACACTATTGGTAGTAAGGACCTTCCTTCTATGTCTCCAAATAACCAAATTAAAAGATGCCCTTCAAAAAACTTGAGACCAAGGAAAATCAACAGTACCACTAGACAAATCTGCATTTGTAAGAAGGCTTTGCCTCAAACCTCACAGACTTGAGATATCCCATCTAGCTTTGTTTTCTCCTCCTCTCCTAGGATCATACATTCCACACAGACTGACAAAACTTCATTATTTCATCTACTGCATGATAATGCACCCTTCTATGAAATCTAATGCATCCTTCTACGAAATTCACAACTCCTTCTAATTTTCCACCTTGACAACTCTGTTACCCCAAAAACAAATATACAAAATGATATAACTGATACAAATAAGGATAACCAAGTGCCAGTACATACCAGTGAGAACATCATCAAAAGAAGGAAAGCCATCCGAAGAAATATCCGTCAGAGACTGAGACTTTGCCTCAGAAATCAGGTGACCATAGTCTGCCCCTTTACTCTTCGGCATAACATCAATTGCTTGACTCATCTTGTTGCGGGATGGATTTTCTGAACCTGAATCATACTCTTCCTCATACCGGTCCCAATTCGAGGGGAGTTTACTAGAACCCTGAGATTGATGGGGTTTTTCCCTAACTTGCTGTCCAGATGGATTTTTTCCAATGCTGGCTCCTACTGAAGGAGCTTTAGATGTTACATTTGGATGATGCTTCTTACTGTGGTGTTGAGAATGAGCTCTCTTTGACTTTGCCAAAGCTTTTGTATCCATTCAAAGGAAAGGGGAAATTTCAGCGCAACACTAATGGACCTTACAGTTTTTTAGCCGAACAAAAACGGTGCCTATAGTTCACAACCCCTGCAACATAAAGTACACATTAGATGTTTGACACGTAATCTGCAGTTCCTAAGCTCCCTGTTTGATTCCTATTAACGCAAATATCCCTCAGGCATAAGCAAATAAGAACTTAGGCTTTATTTCGATATAAATGGATTTCAAATGAAGGGTTCAATCTCACCAGTAATACCAAAGGTTTAGTTACAGGAGACCGGTGAAACTAGAGAGAAAGATGGATTAGAGGTCCAAGAGATTTACTTTACGTGCATCATTCTACATGTCATAACTGCAATCCATGATATGAAGATTTCAAATCACTTCGCTATAATTTCAAATCAATCATGATAAAGATCTCAAACCCAATGTCGAAATGTTAACTACATACCTAAATTTACAAAATCCTTAGAAGAATACGTGCAGTCAATCCATTTCATCTCAAATATCTACCCACACAGAGCCTTATTCACGTGCAACAAATCCAAACCCAATACATGTGAGGAGTAATTTAGCTGAGCTCCCATCCCAATTGCCATCTTAATTAGGGGAAACATAACAGAAAAGCCAAACTTCAATATACCCAGATTCACAGACAACTCAAGAACGACTAAAAACATAACATTTCTCCTTACAACACGAATTTTTAGTGGAAAGCTTTACCCAGTTGAAATTCATAGAAAATTATGCAGGAAAATGACACGAGGGAAACTTTTGGAATGAAGAATTAGGAGAGTAATTTTTTCGAATTTCGAGCGAGAACAATTCTCTACTCTACTTACCCTACTGCAAGCAGCTTAGATTGGCCACACTTCGCATTGTCGCAGACCGTAACAACTAGAAAAGGGGAGATTTAAAACTCTAGGTTCTACTGCTTTCACAAGTTCTTTTTTGTCCAGCAAACAAACAAGAAGTTAAGCATTAACATACACAACTGTCAGCGATTAATGACTGAAAAATAGCAATATGACAGAAAGATAAAATATGTATTAGGGTTCATACCTGGTATTGAGATTTGGGTAAGCTGAGTAGTTGCTCTACAACTGGTTACTATTACACAATCGCGAACTACTCTCTCTCTCTCCCTCCCTCCTTGTAGCAGCGGGTTATTTGGGTCTGGAGATTATTGGCCCAATAATCTAGACCAAGATTTAAGAAAGAGCCCAAATCATATGGGCCAATAAACCAAGAGATACGTGGTTCTGGCTGTCTATCCAGACTAATCCAGTCGAGTCTATTGGGGCTTGGGCCCGAGTCTATTGGGGCTTGGGCCCTGTTTAATACTCATTTCGTCTCTAAATAAATGTGCGGTGTGCAAATTTAGACGTTTAAAAAGATATATTTTTTATTAAAAAATTTATTTTTTCTCCACAACTTTAAAGACCTTATTGATATCTATTGATTTGTGGAAAAAATTTGCTTCTTTTTACAAAAAATGTATCTTTTGAAAGGCCTAAGTTTGCACGCTGAACATTATTAAGTTTGGGCTTATCTACAATTTTAGGTCTGTAGTTTCAATGTGGTCCTTATAATTTTTAACTGACTCAATTTCATCTTTATAGTAGACTATAGTTATATGAAAGTTTTAATTTGGTTATTATATATATGTTTGAATGTTTCAATTTCGCCCTAAAGGTTTCTTTTTTTTTTTTTTTGATAAGTCGTCCTAAAGGTTTCTTATTTGTTTCAATTAGAATTTTTTTAATTAGACATCAGGCCTTCATGTTTATATATAATTATACATTAAACCTCTAAGGTTATATTTACTTTCCTAAGTTAGAGTTTAAATACTTTTAAAAAAATTAATGGGTTAGAGTGGGGTACTCCTAATCAGTAACAATTCATTTTAATTCTACTAAATCTAACTATTATTGATGCATTTTCAGAATTATATTTTTTTTATGGCTATTACAAGTATGACTTTTTCACATAATTTGTTAAAGTTAAATTTACTTCCTTCACATTCTATATTTCAATTTGAATTGATTACTTTTTATCTTTGCGATAAATTCTTTAATCATTCATCTCAATAAGAGGAATAAGAGAAATATAAAATTATGTAGCGAAGTTGAAAAAAATTCATATAAAACGATACTACGGACACATAGAAGAGTTGGGACTAGTATGATCTTCAATCTCTTGGGGTTGGTATGCAGAGAAGAGTTGGGAGATGCATTACCAGTGATAGAAGTTTGGTGCTTTGATTGATAATCTAATCCTCAAAAAAAAAAAGAAAAAAGAAGGGCCCTTCCTATTCGCTTCTTTTCAAGGAGGCTCAGAAATACATTGGATTTTGACCCCAGGATAGGCATTAAGTCTAGAGGGGGAGGAATTTTTTGTTAAAGCAATTTGTTGAAATGTAGGAGAACTAACGAATTAACGGATAGAATCAACATTCTTGATAACCTGGGGTAGGATTTTGACTTTGAGGATCTTGATGATATTGAGGAAGACGCCTCTCTTTCCTTGGAGTTTTTACTCCGAGGTTTGGTGTTTTCGGTTTGATCTGATGGCCTTTGTTTTGCCCCCTCGGTTTGTTCGTTGTACTCGATTTTCTCTTTCGGATTTAGGTAGTTTTGATTATTCTTTGTTTGGGCTATGCTTGCGGTTGTGTTTGGCTTGGTGTCTTGGTTTGGTTTTGGTGTTTTGGTCTTTGTTTGCTTGTTTGGGTTTGAGGCTCACGAGGTTCTTGGCTGTTTTCAGATCGGGTTTCTCTGGTTTTTCAGTTGGCGTCTTGCCTTCGTTTAAGTCTGGATGGCTTTTTACCGATTTGCCATTGATTCTTTTAATCTTTGTAATCCTTTATAACAATTAATAAATTCTGTTACTTAAAAAAAAAAAAAAAGTTTCCATTGGGCCATCCATCAGTAAGAATAGTTTGTAAAATCGATTAGATTATGTCGTACGTCCAATTGTTAACTACTTAAAACAAAGAGGATGCCATCAAATTGGGCACTAAAGCTTAAAAACCAAAGCCCCCAAATCTCTTTTTTATATAATGAGAAAACAAAGTGGGATGGTGGACCTCCCTTTGAATATTTGATCTTCTTTTTGAAGTTTTTTGAAAGTGGCCTTTTTCTCCCGGCCCTCTTGCTTGCTCTCTTTGTCTATCTCTATCCCCCAATCAATCTCAATCTAACAATTTAATGATTAAACCACATTCACCTACCAAATCCTTTCCATTCCTAACCTTAATTCCAAGGCATGGGCGGCTCAACTAGGGTTTAAGGGATTTCAAGCGAATTTTTTGGGTTCAAAAAATATACTAAAATTTGTATATTGTCGCGTATTATTTGATATTTCTTTTCTATTGTCGGCACTGCATCAGTCATGCAAAGTGGTGTAAATGAAAATTTATTGAAATTTGTGAGTAAATAGATCATTTAGCTCAATAAAATAAAATAAATTAGGCTCGATAAATCTTCAAGCAAAGTAAATATATTTATATTATATAGTGTTTTGTTTGCAAAATTTATACATTTTTGTCACCGATGAGTTAAAATCCTTCAACCGACGCTGTTCCAAGGCATTAATTGTTTTAGTGGAATTTCAGTGCTTGTAATTTGACAACATTGTTTTTCTCTTAAAAGGCTCATCATTTTGCATTTCAAAACACGCATATCTATCTCTCTCTCTCTCTCTCTCTCTCTCTCTCTCTCTCTCTCTCTCTCTCTCTCTCAAAACACCCACAAATACCAAAGATGAATCATATGTAGGATGTGAATATCCTTTTAGGATAGGGACCATGCAATCCACCTAGAGAGAGGGAGACAGTGGGTTGCTTTAACTTTGCTTTTCCAAGAGAATCTTTAGTTTTTATAAGCTATATATTGCATGACATTATTGCTTTGTTGGTTGAACATAATAGTGTTATTCTAACTTCATTTATATTGTGAGCTGCTACCATACATATGATCGGGTGCGTCATATCCAAGTTGAGAATATCTTTTTTTACGGAGGATACCGTGAAAATGGGTTTACGGAGCTCAATCACGTGCGTTCAAAGTATTTTTGAACAGTTCGGATTGAAAACAAGTTTGACCAAATTACAATAGTTTTTACCAGTCAAGATTGACAAGCAATCTCAACTATTAATTGCGGAAACGGACAGTTTCGATTGCACGAATCCATGAAAAACTTGATCATGGCTTCGCCGTGAATAAATTTCTCTCATCCAAGTTATGTATTTTTTCAGAAAAGAGATGGATTGCCTCGGAACTTTAAAAACCTTCATCCAAATGTAATTAAGCAAGTAAGAGAAGATAAGATCATACATAAAGTTATCGACAGTGGTATGCACAAATATACTGGAAATCCATGAGTCACTTTCACATAAACATCTTGCTCGTGTGTGTGTCTATATATATATATATATAGTTATTTTCAAATGAGGAGGACCTCTCCATTTCTCCCATTTTCCGTTCAAATTTAAATGATCCGAGCCGCTCAATGTTTTCAAAACATAATTTTAAGAGTATCCGCGATGAATAAGCAAAAAAAATGACTTAAAAGGGTTTCATCCGAGCAGTTTTTATTTGAACCGTTCGATAAAAAACAAACAAAAACTGCTCGGATGAAGCCTTTCTAGTCTTTTTTTTTTGCGGATTTGTCGCGGGTACTCTTAAAATCACGTTCTGAACACATTGAGCGGCTTAGATCATCGAAATTCTATTGGGAAAGGGAGGTCCTTGTTTTATTCAGTTAAGGTGGTCCTTAGAAGAAGGGGACTATATATATATATATATATACACAGTCCGGATCCAGTGAGGGATCCCTTACCAGTCTACCGTGCGGACCTCCCATTTCCCGAGCAGATTTCGATGATCCGAGCCGCTCAATGTCTTCAGAACGTGATTTTAAGGGTACCCGCGAGGAATCGGCAAAAAAAATGACCGGGAAGGGCTTGATCCGAGCAGTTTTTTACTGAACCGTTCAATGAAAACTGTTCAAATCAAGCCCTTCCCGGTCATTTTTTTTGCTGATTCCTCGCGGGTACCCTTAAAATCACGTTCTGATCACTTTGAGCGGCTCGGATTGTCACAATTTGGTCGGGAAAGGGGAGTCCCGCACGGTAAGCCCGTGCGGGATCCCTCACTGGATCCGAACTGTATATATATATATATATATATATATATATATATATATATATATATATATATATATATGAGAAAATCAAATAAGAATTCAGTATATGTAGAACATTGTTTGATCGGTGGGCGACGACTGTTTCAATTTTAGGGTTAGGTTTTCGATTTTCTTTGGGATGGACTATAATGTTTGATTTGGACTTTTTAGAACTTTTGGATTGTTCGAGCTGTTTAATGTTTTAATTTAATTTGAGCACTTTAGGCCTCAGGTGTTATTTGGGCTTTGTCTCTCTGAATATTGTAATTTTTTAACTTTTGATTGGAATTCCTTCTCAGTTCTCATTTCCTTAATAAAATATTATTTTTGCCGATGAAAAAATATGTAGAACATTGTCTACAGGAAGTTAAAAGATTGGTATTAGACTAAGGCCCCGTTTGATAACAGTGATAGAGGGTTGGGATTCGTAAGGAGATGAGATTAAGATTGAAATTGTTAATGAGAAGGGATTGGTAATGAGTATGTTTGTTTAAGATGGGATTAGATGATGGGATTATTAATATCATGCTTGTTTCACATGGGATAGGATTGGATTGATAGAATACATTTCCGTTTTTGCCCTTCACAGAGGATAGGATTGGTAAGGAGATGAGATTGGTGAAGGCTGTTTTCGTATTTTTGCATTGGCAATGATGGGATTGGATTGTTAATACCAAGTGGGAGAGGCCTTTCTCAATACCCCTTAATACCCACCTTATTAGTCCGAATTAGTACTAATAATTCCAACCCATTTTTGATTACCAAACACAGTATTAATAATCCCTTGAGATTGGTAATCCAATCCCAAACGCCCCAGAGGTTTATCAAACGGAGGGTAAAGGCATAGGAGTAGGCTACTAGCACCTAATTTTAATTAGTAATTTAGTAGGGTTAGCACTTGGTTTTTATGTTATTTATTATTTATAACTTTACAGTCACACTCAAACAAATGAGAACTACTTTATTTTAATCCATGTCTTGAGCAACATGATCTTTTTCAATTGAGAGAGAGAGAGAGAGAGAGAGAGAGAGTCTAAGTTGGTCAATCTAATGTAAATACTAGAATCAATATATTATGATTCACTAGAGGACATAAGCACGTAGTGTTGGTCTTCGTCTCTTCTGTTTAGTGTTTTGCACGTAAAGTTTGAATTAACCGCTCCGTAATACTAATATATATTACTACTACTTGTTTATGCTCGAGAATGTGAACTCTATGGAATATATATATATAAAACTCCACTATATATACAAATTAAATGGTTGTATAAAATTTAATTAGAGCTAGATTGAATAATTACATTAAGGCTCTTCACAGAGCAACTCATGTTACTGTAGGATCTGGGGAAGAGTTAAAGAGTTCGACTCCTCTCCAATTCTCCAATAATTGGAGAATCCTCCAATTCAAATCTCACGGTCATGCTATTCACCTTGTTAAGAAGCCATTTGGTTGAGCACACAAGAAAATCTCTCTTTCTCTCCCAACTAGTAGCGATGAAAAATATCAATGACCCAAACTAGAGTACATCATCAAATCATCGAGATCATTTTTTTTTTGGGTAATGCAAAGTGGCCAAGGTTAGCTTGCACGCACCTCAAATTATTCCCTATAGTTAGGGACAGAGGGAAAGGGGGGCACATGCCCCCGCTCGAAACTAAAATAATTTTGTTATATTTTCGTATATTTTGCATAATTATGAAATTAAGTGTACTACTATATATGAACACGTGCATATATCTTGAAAATATACATATAAACTAGTTTTATTTTTCAATTTCGTCATATGGTGCATTTATAATTGTTGATTTTTGAACTATTTGGATCGATTCTTTCTTAATTATACTTATTTTTAACCATCTAAGAGCAATATTTTAAAATAATATCATTAATAAAACCATATTAATCATTCTAAAACTTGTCGATGTTCATGTAAAACATACTCTCAAATTTTGTCAAAGATTTTTTGCTTATTTTTACATAATTTAAGTGAAAGTATGTGTTATATATTTTGTAGTTTGTAATGCATGCATTAATTGTGTACGATTTTATTATGGTTAACTCGAAAAATAAATTTTTGTTTCTATGATTAACAAGATGCCCTCACGAAACGACATTTCTGAATCCGTCTCTGCCTATAGCCTCTCCCATAGCCGTTTCACCCTCTTATATATGTTGTTGACAAGAAAAATTGAACCTGAATCTTAGGATTGAGTAAACCACTAAGTCCCAAATCAAGACCACTCAGCCAACCTTGGGGTTAATCATTGAGATTATTCAATCAATCAAAAAAGTTTTTTTTTATATCTATTAAAAAACTTTGACCGTTTTTAATTGACAAAATTGGTTGGCCATTCGATTTATAAAAAAAAAAAAATTGGTTATTCGATCTCCATTTGATGATCGGAAAAAAACCCCGAAAATTCTATCAATGTCAGTTTAGTTTGTTTGGTGGTGAATGTAATGGGGTCAAGTGTGGATGGCGACGAGTGAGCAAATTAACGGGATGTAATGAGGTGGGAAACAAGAAGGGAGAGGGAGGAGGCAGTGGTTCGGGTTGGAGGAGGTGGGGTCAGTGCCGGCCCCGGCATTTAGGTTGCCCTACTCCAACCTTATGTTTTGTTGTCCATTTACAATTAAGTCAAACCAAAAAATATATATATACTATATAAAAGTACAAAAAAAAAATCAAAATTACATTGTTATTTTAGCTCGAATAGCATAAAAAAAATCAACATCAAAATGTAAACCCCGGTTAAATTGTTTTATGATTAGTACAATCCGATTCAAAGAAAATAAATTCTTCTTACATTTTTTGAAGCAAAATTTTCAATTGAGTTATCGTACTTTACTTATCCAATAACTCGGGACCCATTTCACTAATTTTTTATTTTTGGGCATTTTAGTTGATATACGTGAAGAGAATGACTTGTTTCGAAAAACGTAAAAAAGTTAAAAAAGACCAAATGTCTAAAAATGCTTTTAGTAGAACGGCGCTCCATTTTCAATTGAGATCATGGCCAATCTTTTTAATCTATCTTGCAAAATGGTAGTTTGAAGGTAAAAATAAAAATGTGTTAGCTCGCTCGATTTGTGACTTTTTTTAATCAAATGTAAGAACATATCACTTATACATTATTTTTGTGTTTGTTAAATGGGAAATTTTCAATAAAGTAATTTGATTTTCGCAATATTATGCATTGGGAGGAAAAACAAAACGAGGTAGCTCAAAAGTGGAAAAAAGGCGGATCAAAAAAAGAAGTGGGGGAAAAAAATTAAGGGGCGCGGAAGGGGTAAGAATCACAAGTAGAGAAAAAAATTTAAGTTGAGCGAAAGGAGCCAACAAGAATCGAATCCAGTTCAGCAGGGACTTTAAACGGCTAGCGTGACAACTGCACCAAAGGCTACCACCTGTGCAAATATGGGAAATGTTTATATATATATATATATATGTTACTTAAATTTTTTTTTTTTTTTGGTTGCCCCAGACCGGGGGGTTGCCCAAGACCGAGGGCTTGTGGGGCTTACCCCGGGGTCGGCCCTGAGAGTGGGGTGGTGATGGTGGTGGCTCGTCGGCGTAGAGTCGAAGACACATAAGGGGAGGGGTGGGGCGAGGAGGGAGAGAGAGAGAGAGAGAGAGAGAGAGAGAGAGAGAGAGAGAGAGAGAGAGAGAGAGAGAGAGAGAGAGATTTTCCTGTGTGCTCAACCAATGGCTTCTTAATGAGGTGAAGACACTGAAGAGCATGACCGATAAAGTTGAATTGGAGGATCCTCTAATTATTGGAGAGGAGCTGAATTCGAGACTAATGGTTACATGTATACAGTCTAAACTTAGCAAACAGAGAGGCTATTCGACAACTTAAACTTGTGACCACTGGGTCACATTAGAGTGTTGTCAAGCAATCAATTTCGTTTAGGCTACTACTTTTTAGTGATTTTCTTGTTCTAATGTTTGAAATTTGGCGGGGAGGCGGGGTTACGTTTTTATTTGTTGGTGTCTTGTCACTTTTTCTTTTGGAATATCAGAGTCTATTTTGGCTAACTTTTGTCAGTCTTTTTGGTTTTTCCCTCTTAATTTTTACTACTAGATTTACGTTTATCTCAACGAAAGAAATTAAAAAAATTAAGTATGAATATATAATTGAAAGTTGAAAAAGTTCACTAAAGACGACACTAAAGATATTGTAACAAAAAAGATGGTACAAAAGACGGTGAAAAGTTAGTCCATAGAGGCCAATATTAGTCTTGCATATGCTCATTTGGTACGGATATTTGCTAGTGGTGAGCATGGACCAGATTGGTTCGGTTTTATAATAAACGAAGAACCAAACCACTATCTACAGATTATGAATTTGGAAAACTAAACTAACCCACAAAAAGTATAGAATCAAACCAATCCAAACCATTAGATTATGGTTCGGATTCAGTTTCGAACCACGGTTTACTTGAAACTGAGATATCATCTACGTAAACTATTTAAAGTACACAAAATTGTGGAGATAAATGGTGTTGGAGATTCAACAAAGATGACAACTCCCTATGGGTGAGAGTGGTGCGAGATAAATATAAATTAGATCGGAGGAGCTGATTGCCAAACTGTCCAAAGAGAGGTTCAGTTTCTACCTTGTGGAAAGATATTTGTTCAATTGGTGATCTTGGATCAAGTATTGGAGGAATTGTGCAAGAGGGTTTCGAAATCCATGTCTTTTCAAGTTAGAATACTTATTTTTGGAACCACCAATGGTTGGTTCCCAAACTCTCAAAGAAGCGTTTGCTAGACTGTTTTTGCTATCTACTCAACAGGATGAGGTGGTTAGTAACATCTGGGAAGGCACAAGAAACGGAAATTGGGGGCTGGTTTTTAGGAGAGACTTGCTTGAAAGAGAGAACCGGATGCTAACAAACTTGAAAATAAGATTGCAGTCTTATCATATGGATCCGTCTAAACCTGACTCTGTGCAATGGAGATAAAATAAGAATTTCACGGTAAGATCGGTTTACGAGCAATGGGAGTGTAGACTTAGTATAGAGACACACTCCTAGGATCCTTGTGGAGAAACTTATGCCCCCCAAAGGTTGAAATTTTGGCGTGGAAGGCCATTCAAGAGCGGTTGGCTACAAGGTCTGTTCTAATTAGTAAAAATATTGCCCTGAATGATCATTCGTGCCCATTTTGCTCTCTGCTTATGGAGACCCCCAACCATTTATTTCTTCACTGCCAATTTTCTTGGTTTGTTTGGTCTCAAATTTTGGATTGGTGCACACCATATGGGTATGCCCATCCTCGGTCGCACGTCTCATGGGCTGGTGATTCGACAATAGCTATTGCAACTTGGAAACACATATATAGGTGGGAAGTGTGTTTTTATGCTACAATCTGGTCCATTTTGGTGATGCGGAATGGGTGTATTTTTAAGAATGCGGCTGTAAACATAGAGGAGGTGGCAGATAGAATTAAATTCAGAGTGGCTATGTAGATCAAAGTTAAATTCAATATTAGGTTGTACTCTGTGGAGAATTTTAAAATGTTTCTGGATGGTATCCGTTTGCTGAAATTGTAATCTGTTTTGGCGTTTATCATTCAACTTTGTGCTGGATGATTTACGTTCCCCTCTCCCCCGGGTGAGTAGAGCATTTGTGCTCCTCAACCTTCCCTCTCGATGTATCCTTTCGAACTTTATAAAATTTCCTTTTGTTGAGAAAAAAAAAATTGTGGAGATAACTAAGAATTGGTTTTCATTTATAAAAAGAAAATGTTAGGGACACATTAATGTGTCACATCCCAACTACATTTATCTCACGTGCATGTGTGCAAATTTCACAATATATGCTAGGGATCCACATATATGTGAGAGATATGTGAAAAATTGATGGACCTTTAAACGGAACACAAAAACTCAAGATCCGTTCCGGTTGAAATACCGGCCAATTCCGGCCAATTCCGGATGTACCGGACGATACCGGTCTATTTTTTCCGGTGCTCCGGCCAGTACAAAATTACCTCTTCTCTCTCTCTCTCTCTCTCTCTCTCTCTCTCTTTTTTACATTTTGTTTATGTTTATACTTAAAATTATGCAGCATGGTAGATATATATTATATATATATAATATTAATTGCGGTAAATCTGGAACGGTACCGGAATACAGCTCGATACCGGTACGTACCATTCCAGTAGTGAAAATGATACGCTGGCCGGTACGGTAATGACAACTTTGGTCACATCCCAACCACATCTCTCTTACATGCATGTGTGAAAATTTCACGATATATGCTAGGGACCCACATATATGTGAGAGATGTGTGAAAAATTGATGTACCCTTAGCAAATTTAAGAATTAATTCAACGGAGAAATCACTATTCACTAAATGAAGCATTATATATTTATATACCATTTGTTTTTGGTGTACCACAATTATAGGAATGAGTTATGACATAGAAGTTTATACTAAATAATTTTGACAGTAAATGAATACTACATAGTACGGTGGATTGAATAGATTATTAATTTAAGAAATTAGTTGACTATATATATCTAACTCTCATATAAACTTGGTGTATATAAATTAAATGAGTTATATAAATATACAGTTCGGATTGGTTTGGAACCAAAACCATTAACATAAATTCATAGACCGAACCATTTAACACTGTTTCTAATTTTTTTAAATCGGAACCAAACCCCATTACTAAAAAACCAAACCAAATCATTCGGTTTGGATTGGTTTGGGCTGGATTCGCGATTTGACGGATTTGTTGCTCATCCCTAATATTTGCCGAACAAATGGAGATCAAAGACAAATCCTTGTATGGGCGTATGGGGCCATGGCCCCTGTTTCGGGACTTTTTTTTTCAAATTTTAATATTAAAATTAGTATTTTTTATGTTTGTTAAGAACACCCAGAATATGTTTATCTTAGGTTCCAAAACCTAATTTCTCTCTGCACACGGTCTTCATAAGTGTAGACACCCCAATCCGAGCCTCGAAAGTGCTTTAAATGTTCCGATGATGAAATAAATGAAACAAATACCTCCGAGAGCTTGGATGTGGAACTCTCCCAAAACAAAACTCAAAAGCACAGAGCAAACTCAAAAGCCCATAGCAAAACCTAAGGCCCGGAGCCAAACCAAAAGCCCAGAGCAAACCCAAAAGCCCAGGACTGGACCTTTAATACCGCACGGCACATCTCTACACCGCACGGCATAACAGATTTTAATATGCCACACAAGGTCATGAGGTCAACCGCACGGCATTTTGGATAAAGTTCTGACTGGCTCAGCTAGCTATCGGTCACGCCCACTTGAGCCACTGCTACAAGCTAGCTCAGCCAAAAAGGCACTTCTGACCCGCCTAAAAAATACCTCCACCATTTGAAATTCAAAATTATTGGTTTTTGCCTATAAATACAACCCTCCACTCAAGAGAAAAGGGCCCTGAATTCTCTTTCTCTCTCATCATGCTTTCATACTACTCCTCACTCCAAAACCTTGAGAAAGTGCTCCCAAAAACATTCTCAAGGCTCTCCCTTCCTCAAAATCCTCCATTCTTTTTCGCATCATTGAGTTGAGCTTTTCATTTCTATAAAAGCTTCAACTACCATAATACAATCTATTACCCACACCTACGACCCTCTCCTTTCAACCGGTCTCATTCGCATACATCTGAAGCCATCTGTCTCCATCCAAGCTCAAAGATCAAAATGTATAAACTAGTTTCCTTGGGATATGCCCTGTCCATATTCCTGAGGGAACCTCTCCATGGTCAGGATCGACCCCCTTTGGGTCAGATCCTGACTTAAAAAAAAAAACCATTTTCAAAACAAAAGAAAGCCTCTGTACTAAGAAAGCTACACCGCGCGGCATTTTGATGTGTCGCGCGGCGTAGCTGACTTAAGCGCACGGCGTTTTAGTCTATTGTTTTCTCGCTCAAACTATCTGGATCGTATCCATTTCCTGACTGGGCCTCTTTTATCAATGAGCTGATATTTTCAAAACAAGACCATATCTACAAGCCATGTTTGGTTTTGAGATGATAAAGCTTTCTTGGGTCATTTTGAAAAATCAAGGATTTCAAAGCTAGTTTCTATTGATGGCTTGAGAGAGTGGTACTTTCCAGAGTCGCCTGACAGAAAAAAACATTGTCAGATGTCGGTCTAAAACCCCGCGCGTGTTACCCAAGACGCTGGGCAGCATTCTGAAGCTTCCTGAAAACTTGAAAGCAAAGAGGATACCCCGCACGGCATTCCGTAAAATCGTGCGCGGTATTACAAAAGGCCGTGTACGAGAATACTGTGATCCAGATAGTTTCTGCTGAAAGTTCCTTTCATTTTGCATCATCTTTATCATCACTGTACAGTCAACACCACGTGCACGTTAACGTGATTTATTACCCATATCCCTTTCCCCCTTTGCTTGCTTATTTAAAAGTTTTATTTTCCAAGAGATACTCTAAATCCCTTCTTTTGAAAGGTTTAGTAGAGACCGGTTTTTACCGGGCAAACAGGGTGCTTTTTCCAACAAAACCTTCCCCGTTCGTAACGTGGCTCCCGAACCCAAAATCTCAACGTTTTCGTTAGATCAAAAGCCTTTCAAAACAAACTCTCGGTTTCTCGGATCATCCATCTCAAAAATCCGGGTGGCGACTCTTCGCTTTCTGGGCGAGCGCCAGTCGGGGAGCCCACAATAAGGTTTTCCTTTCTTAATTAATCTCATTTCTCTTTCTATTTTTTTCTACTCATTACTCAAAAAACCTCCCTCAAAATCCAAATCAAACAAACCATAAGATTCCCGAACCTTGAAATTTCAAAATCTTGTTATTCACAATTCGGCCCCCGCGTTTACGAAATCCGAGTTACGTCCCTAATGGATATTATACATACCTTCAATTCCTACCATTGATTGCTAATTGTAGTTTGACTCGTTGTAACTTGTACTTCAGTGTTTTCGATGTAAAAATAAAATTTCTCTCTTCTCCAATCATCAAAAAATGATGCTTGTATGCATGGCAGATAAAGCATTTTTTTGGTTGTCTTCCATGTTTTTTGGCTACATAGTCGCATCCAATGGAAAAGAACCTCAAGAAAAGCAAAGAAAAAAGAACATAAAAGCCTTAAAAAAGAAACTCATTTTGGTGACGCATATATGCTTTTTGTGCAACTTTAAAGTTGGACGTTGATTCAAAACTTATCTCAACATGAAAAAGAAAATGTAAAAAGAGGCAAGGATAAAAATGTTATGATCACTAGCAAATTAATAGACGATTTTTATCGTAGTTATACTTCAAAATTAAATTTGAAATTCAAGGCGTTTTAAGTTGGTTGCTATTCGATCGATCAGGCTTCCATTTTTGTTATTTATATAGCATGCAGCTAGCTCCGGATGTAGTGCTATAATACGTGTTTTGTTATTTGGATTGTCAGGGTTTATTCGAATTCACGTAACGTGCATGCATGAACGCGAGATAAAAGCGTCTTCCGAAGATATTTCAAACTACTAAAGTCTACGAGAGCGAGTGGTCACAGCACGGAGCGTAGTTTGAGATCAAAGGCGGAGGGTGCCAGAGAAAAGGACTATATGAGACCAGGGATTTACCTCAAGCTCAATAAAAAGTCCACCATTTCCTTCAAATTTTTTTTCCCCCACTGAAAGACAAACCAACAAGAAAAAACATACCCTTGGTGACAACACTTTGCTTTTTCCCAAACCCTTTTGAAATCCTTGTACAGATCTTCTTGTTTTTTACTACCTCAAAAAACACAGAGATCTAGAGAGAGAGAGAGAGAGAGAGAGAGAGAGAGAGAGAGAGATGATACAAACTAGGATTGGAGGGGTAATTAGAAAGGTAAGGGAATCCCTAATTAATAAGGGCAGATCTTGAAAGTTGAAGCTAGTGTTGGTGCCTTTGAGAGAGAGAGAGAGGGTATTGGGGAAGGAGAGAATATTCTGATGGCCACCAAAGTTCAACAGCTAAACTCCAAAAATTAAACACTAAACAAAGTTTAGTAAGCAAAAAAATCATTAGATTATGATTAAAGGGCGTTTTGCAGTAAAAGTCAGCCCACAACTAGACGACTGCTCTCTCTTCCAAAAATTCACTGCCTTTGTCAGTTCTCTGTCTTTTGAGTGATTTTTCGGGTAAATCATCCGTGGTATCCGTTCGGTGTATTCGAGCCATCTGATACACTTTTGGACGGTTCGAATTGAAACCTTCTCTCTTCTTTTTCTCTCTCCAAATCTGAGCGATTCAAATACGCAATGGACGGCTCGGATGTCCGAGCGAACACCACGTGGTACCCGCTCGGCACTGAAAAATTTTCCCTGTCTTTTAACCTTTTCCCAAACCAACCTTATATATTCTCTCTAGTAATCAATTACTCCTAACTAATTCATTACTAATATGGCACCCATATCTATGCCAAAAAATGACTCAAATATAACTCAAGATTTTTCATCTACCGAGCCAGAAATAAAAGCATGTTAAAGTTCATTTTTCATCTAATTGTAATGGA
The DNA here is from genome assembly GCA_019656295.1 of Rhododendron mucronatum var. ripense. NCBI lineage: Eukaryota > Viridiplantae > Streptophyta > Magnoliopsida > Ericales > Ericaceae > Rhododendron > Rhododendron mucronatum. The sequence continues at coordinate 866,293 of BPLT01000096.1, read as the reverse complement.
TACTCATACTCCATTATCAATAACTCGGTCGAGATCTAGCCCAATAAATCGACTAATCTGTTAGATCACATTTCATTGACAAGGAAGCCTAATTAAAGTGAAACGAAAATTCCATACGTACGGACGGACCGCTACAGCAATCGATAGCTAAGCAGTTGTAAGTTAATAAATCATTAATATAATCTGTTTTAAAAAAAAAAAAAGAAAAAAAAAACTGTACTCGCTTACTAAAAAAGATACTATACTAAAAGTACAAGTGGGTTAGTTTTGGTCGGCATAAAAAAAAGAAAGGGATCGAGTGTTTTTCATCTTTCAATTTCTGCACTGTTTAGGGTAGTACTCAGAAATGACAGATCCAGAGATGATCTTTCCTTTAAAGAAAGAAACTGGGGAACGATTCAACAAGAAAAGCTTTAAAGTGGGTAAACATCTACCATTCAAAGAGAAAACCAACAATCAAATTAACCGTCCAAAGACTTTTTATCCACTTAATTAGAATCTCCTCATTTCATCATCATCATCATCATTTCACCATCATCGTGGGTAGACCCCATTTGTTTTGAGATTTTGAATTTTTTGAATTTATAAGTAATGTGTGTAAAGAGAAATATAGTAATAATTGAAAAGAGGGGTAATGAATGGAGAGAAATATAAAGAAAAATTAGAGTAATGATTGAAGACAAATAGGATAAGGATTAAAATTCAAAACCCTTAAACGAATGGGGTCTTACAAAATTTGAAGCATATCTCTCTTTTTTGCATTTTTAATAGCAAAAAGTATTAATTACGCTCATAGATTTGATTTTATAAGCTCATATTTAATGAATTAAATAATAATAAAAAACTAGAACCCTTATTAGGCCTCGTTTGGCTAAGATTCTTATTTTTTAAGTACTTATTTTTCTCTTTATGAGACAAATTATTCTCTCACAATACATCATCATTGATTCAGAAAATAAGTACTTATTTCCTTAAGAGGAACGAAGCCTATCCGCAAATGTTTAGAAGCCCAAGGCTGCTAGTACTGGCTGAGTGTTAGTTGGGGATACCATTGACACTCTCACAAGCTCAAGGCAGCTAGTACTGCTTGTTCGGCGTTCCCTTCAGATTTTATTCTCTTTTAGGACGATTAATTATCTATGTATTAGCAGACTATATATATATATATATAAATGAAAGGATCGAATCATCAAAATATGACACGTAATAAACTTTTGGAACAGAACAAAGCTGTATCCATATATGATGCCATGGGAAACAACCTATTAAGTCTTTTTTGGGAATGCTTTTTCCATTCATTTTGACGCAACTAAGTAAAAAGATTTCACTTGTGTGAAATATGAAAACAAAAGGAGCTTTTGTTAGATGGGTATTGCTCATCAATCACACTTTAATATAACATCTACTTTTACTTTAGTTGACATAAAAAAAAAAAAAAAAAAAATCTCATTACACCCACTTGACTCAAAGGGTGCTCATTCCAATTGAATTGCATTTACCAATTGGCTTATCCATTTTCAGTTTTTGCACTTTTTTGAAATGTTTTCATCCTATTAAAGTGAACTGGCTTTCTCTACAGAGGACATTCAACTTGGGAGATTAATTTCCAAAGGCCATTAGAATTTCCTCATGAGGCAGAGAGATGCCTGTTGAAGCATGTTTCCTAATTTATAGAATGAATCAAAAGCATGTCATGTACATCAACAGGAAATTACCAAAAAAACAATGAAAGAAACATAATGAATTCTCTTCCTATGTCTAAGATTTCATTCGAATGGTTTGAGTTCAAATGGTGCATCGGAGACATAGAGATTACAACCCCATGAAGGACTGGTGCAGTGACAATTAATCACCTGATAATCAAGTGCGTTAGAAAGTCTTTTGTAATTAGAATTTGACTCTCACTGCGCTTGTCGTCATTTTACGTACCGTGTTCAATCCATGGTCAATCGATAGGAGCTATATTTTGTCCAATTTTAATTGAAACATCTGCCAGTCAATAGTAATTAATCTCCTAGATTAATTGGTCCATTTAAAATAGTACCTTTTAAAAAATAAAAAAAAATACAACAAAGTTACATCTAGAAGTAACCCGTATGATCATAAAAAGAAGTCATCCGAAATAAATTTCTAGACTAGCTACCTAATTTATAGAAATCAAGTTTGTAGAAAGAACTAAATTCTCTTTTTATGTATAATGAGAAAAATATGTACTAAGAACTATGAAAGATTTGATAGTTGGTCACAAACTTTTGTGGGGTTGTTACAAATAGCAAGCTAGTATATTTCTATTAAAACGAAATAGGAGTATAGTCTAGGCATGGTGATTGGAAGATATCTATTAGAAAAATACTTACTCCTATAAAAAGGAAAAGCAAGCAAATTATGGGATAATCATTTCCAAGGGGAAAGGGTCAATTATGATATGTGTCATGATGCACCTTTAGTGTGGTTTTTGCCACCTCCCCCTTCCCTCTATGTTCCCCCTTCCAACTTCCACTTTTCACCGCCTCCCCCAAACCATCATTATTATATTCTCAGTCCAACTAAAAGCAGTTAAAAAAAGACTGCAAATACATACGAGGAGAGAGAGAGAGAGAGAGAGAGAGAGAGAGAGAGAGAGAGATCTACTCCTTGAGCAGCTGAGCTCTTGTTATTAAGGCACTCATTCTCTGGTGTTTACTCTTAGTTCCATCTCTAATACTCCCCTTTTATTGAAGAGAGAGAGAGAGAGAGAGAGAGAGAGAGAGTTGATTCCAAACTTTGAAGAAAAAGAGGTGACCAAACTTTGAAGAAAAAGAGGTGACATGTTTGAAAAAATGGTAGACGAAGAAATCTCAAATGGTTTTACTCAAAACCCAAGTGGTGGATCCAATCCTCCCCCTCTAAGGAAGAAGAGAAATCTCCCTGGAAATCCAGGCAAGCCTCCATAGTTTCCCACCAAACAAACACAAACACATGTTTGTGTATATTTGATATACACCCACATATATTGTTAGCTTTCCTTTCCTTTCTTGCTTGCTTTCTATCTTTCTTTCTGCCTAGCTTTACGAACACTGGTATATCCATGGATATTCATAAATAATCAATTTATTTTTTTCAGATTATTTGACTTACTTTCTTTCTAATTCCTATAAACCCTGGCATATACCCACATGATCAATCCATTTTTCAGATTTGTTTTTCAGTTTTTAATTAGTAGGAGAATCTATATAAGTAATCCCATTTGAAATCTCTTTCACAATTTAATTTTCTTTTGAGATTATGTCAAACGCGGTTATTAATCAGACCACTATCAATATCTCTCAGATCCTGAGGCCGAAGTCATCGCGCTGTCCCCCAAAACCCTAATGGCGACCAACCGGTTCTTGTGCGAGATATGCGGGAAAGGTTTCCAAAGGGATCAAAACTTGCAGCTGCACAGGCGCGGGCATAACCTGCCGTGGAAGCTGAAGCAAAGGACCAGCAAGGAAATCCGGAAGCGCGTCTACGTGTGCCCCGAGAAGACTTGCGTCCACAACCACCCTTCCAGGGCCCTCGGCGACCTGACCGGGATAAAGAAGCACTTCTGCAGGAAGCACGGCGAGAAGAAGTGGAAGTGCGACAAGTGCGCGAAGCGATACGCCGTGCAGTCGGACTGGAAGGCTCACTCGAAAACTTGTGGCACCAGGGAGTACAAGTGCGACTGTGGTACTATATTTTCGAGGTAATTCATCGATTCTTACGATAATCTAGATTTTCGTTTTCGAACAGCATGGCATTGATCGATGTGCTTTTATATAACTCATGGTGTTCAGATCAATTTTTCGTTAACCTTCTCGCGACGGTAGTACTATTAGTGGCATTTAACTATTGTAAGAAAATTAAGTGGGCTAATAAAGTGTTCTCGAATCAACGGATTTTGTAGCCCAACGATTATCTCATCTTCCTTCCACAAGGGAAACCAGAGTTCAAGTCCTATACGAGGCGTTTGGGATTCAGGTAGCTCCTGAATATTTTGTGACAGGGCTTGGGGTTGTGGGTAGAGGAGCGAGAAGATCATGCGAAGACAAGATAGTGCGCCAAAAGACATAAATTGTTGATGTTTTTTTGTCCAAACCCGCTTGTAAGCGCCTATCTCGATTGATCCCGAGCTTAACCGTGAGTTTCGCTTTAGCGAGCCATTTTCAAAAAACCTATAGTTCTTCGGCATTAAAGCTTGAACTGTTGGTTCCAAGGTCCTGCATCAACTAGTATTTCTCTTTTTAATTCTAGCTACTAATCAACTTTTCTGTTTATCGAGTTTCACCTTAATAAATTTTTGCCGTTTTAAAAAAAAAAAAAAAAAAAACACACACAAACTTTTCTGTTTATCGATAGTACTGTTTTAATTAGTTTGGGCTTACTTCTTGATTAGTATTCTTGATACTTAAGGAGTCATATATATCTAGGTTTATCTTTTACCATACAATCTTGTTTCCCCTCTTAGTCTTGTTTCTCTCTTGTGAAGTTATATTTCAACGCATAGATTTAAATCTCGGTCGGCAGCCGCTATGTAACGTTTTTTCGGCCAACCAATTCCGGTATATCGCTGCTACCAAAAATTCATAGCTATGTCGATCAATTTCCGGTACATATCTCTTTGTATCAGATATTTTTTCCGCTTCACTGCCTCTGATGGAACCACTATGTACGGCCACTTTAGGTGCTTTGGTGCCAAAAATAATTTGAAAAACTTCACGATCGTTACACTCGATTCTCACTACGTATCAATCGATACTACTCCCGCTATATCATTACTGCTACCGCTATTAGCTTTTGAAAATATACACGAACAGTTTCTGGATTATAACTAGCTAGAACCCACATACTATGTACGATGGATTATTGATGTGGTATTGTTTCGTATAGTCTTAGCTCTAACATACTATATACACATTTAATTACTCGTAAATTTCTTGTCTAATGGCAGGAGAGATAGCTTCATCACTCACAGGGCTTTCTGTGATGCCTTAGCAGAAGAATCAGCACGAGTCGCAGCGGCATCAAACATCACCACCACAATGGCCACTCCCAACAACATCAGTTACCATTTCATCGGAGCCCAAATGGGCGGCCCGCCGATGCCCCAAAACTTCTCTCCAATTTTCATTCCAACCTCAACGAAAAACGACGAAAATCTCACTCCGAACAAGCCGTTACCGCTCCCCCTTTGGATTGGGAATACTGATTTCCAACAGGTTCACCAACTAGGCGATACACTGCAGGTTCAATGTTCGAATGCCCCACCGTCCGATTACCAAATGAATTGGGTGTTTGGAAACAAGATCAGTTCGGGCAATACCGATGAAATGACGAGCATTTCGATTCCTTCCTTGTATGGAATTGGAATCCATCATCAGCCTCAGCAAATGGCTTCCACAAATACTTCTGCAACGGCTCTGTTACAGAAGGCTGCACAAATTGGTGCAACTTCCAGTTATAATCATCAAGGGCAAGATGGGAACAAGTTTTGTGGTCTAATGTATGGTGCAAACCCAAGCATAACAAGCAGCGTTGGAAGTGAGGTGGAGAGCGGAGGAAATGATCTCTCCGGTTATAATCAGTTCCAGATGTACCCCTCGAAGCGCCGGAACATACAGAAGGAAGAGAGCGTTGCTGCTGGAGGGCAAACTAGGGATTTCTTGGGCGTTGGCGTTCAATCCCTCTGCCACCCTTCTTCCGTCAATGGGTGGATTTGATCGTGCGTTCGAATTCTCTTTAACAAATTTAGAGGACCACAGAACCGATCACGTAAATTGCATGAATGTCGCGATTAAAAGGTAGTGCCCGATGAGACCTACTTTTGCAAAATTGCGAACTTCCATGCACTTTCCGTTGACCGGTTCTGTGTGACTTGTTCATGTGGTCGTAGAATAATTACTCAATTGGAATTCATGCACTCAAGAATTTAAAGCAACGTGGATACTAAAGAGAGTATTTAGTAAATGAAGAACTTTGCAGATGGGAAAAGGTGGCATTGAGTGCTTTGATGTTGGGCTAAAAAGTTGTGCTGCTTAGAAAATTGTTCTACTGTTGAAGGAGAAGATCCAATAAACTGAAAGCTGTTTATGTTCAAAGGAAAAAACACAACTGAAAGCTTTTGCCTTTTCTGAAAATGGTCAAGTCTCGGAACACAATTTTAAAAAATAACTCCGGACATAATTGCGTTTGAAGTCGGACATTGCATGTATCCCGTCCATGTACACTCTATCGAGTTGTGTTTCGAAGTTGTCTTTATCATTGCCTATTTTTGGGTTTCCTGATGAAAGTGGGGGAGAAAGTAGTGGGGGCAAAGAAAGAGATGGCCTGGCCTTTGGGACTCCATTATTGCAAACTTTGCTTCTCTGTTGTGGTTTTGGTCTTTATAAACTGGCTATGAAATGGAGTTTCAGTGGTCAAAAAGGCCTTCCTCTCTAGTTAAGTAGGCTTATAGCCCTATTTATTATTAAGTTAGATAAGCTTATGTCGCCTTTTCCTTCAATAAACCATGCTAATTAAGTTGTATTCCCTCCGTCCCCTTTTTAAAATCCAGTATTTCGTTTTTTGCTGTCCCCTAATAAGTGTCTATTTTGTAAAGTTAGTAGATAAAAGTTAGTGCATTTTCCATTTTGCCCCTAAAAGTAGATTCCATTTTGAAAAGTTAGTGAATAAAAGTAGAATGATGATGTCTCCATAGATGGTAAGTAAGGAAAGTGGAGGTAAAAGTTGATGTAAAATGTACAATGATGATATTTTCTTAATAAATTAAAGTTACAAAGCATGACACTTAAAAAGAAACAGAGGAAAGTACATAATAAGATTTGCTACAGTACTAAGATGCTTGAGATTGAGGGATCAGAAATGTTTAATATTTCATCCCCACCATAAAAGGAATTGAGCCTTTTATGATTCTTAACTATTTTGGTACCTAACTATATGTAACATCAAGCCATAGTGGCATAGCCGGCAGGTTTGAATATTGCAACTTAATCATCATGCTTTATAGCATCTATGATCTCCCAATTGCCACTGTAAATATTTATGGGATCGTCCATAGAGGATTTTGTCCCGATTTTTAATCTCCTCTTCACTAGTGAATAATTGAATTGGTCTCCTAAGTGTTAGTCGAAGTACGTCTAAGCTAGTCTGGGCGAATCTCTTATTTTTTCTTTAATTTATTTTGGCTAAATTTGACTCTCGAATTGTTTCTTGACTCCATCTTTTTGGCACCTTGATTATAAATTAAACATCAAACAGACAGAATGAAAAAAGAAGTCACATTCATTCTTGCACTGTTATCTTCATGTTTAACACTTTTACTTGAATAGCCCCAAGGGTAAGTCCTGTTATTTGGTGGGTTGCTCTCCATACAATTGATTAGAGTTTTTTTGTGGGGTCTGAGCCCAAGAAAGTAATTTATTGTGAATCTTTAATCCCAATGTCAATGGCCTGCCTTTGATCGAACCGAGGAGGGAATTAATTGAGGTGCGCGTAAGCTGACCCAGACACCTCTAACCGTCGGAAAAAAAAACATTTTTTCTTGCATGATTGAATGGAGGGTTTCAAACTGAGCACTATGACATACACATAAGAATCAACAGTGGTTAGGTTTTGGGTGTAGTGCTTCTTCTTTGGGGTTGTATGTCTTGGTTGGCTTCTTACCATTTAAGGGTGGTTATTTTTCCCTTCTAGTTCCTGGTGCTTCGTGCTTTGAATTCTTTTAATCTTTATAATTTGTTTTCAAAAATTAATAAAATTCTTTTTGCTGTTACAAAAAAAAAAAAAAACAGTGCATATTGTATACAAATTTGGAATTGGGTACCAAACCTTCCAAGCTACAAAACCGCATTGTGGAATGGCAAAAATAAAAAGGTTAAGGTGGGGGTGTGTTTGTTTGTCGAGGAAAAACCAAACAGAAAGTCTGGCACAACAATCATGCACAGATCACGGTGTGGGGCTCATTTCAAGTCACACATAAATGATTTGAGTCGTTTATTAAATGTAAAAAAACTTTTCGAGAGCTTCGCAAAATCAACTCAATCCGATATCTATAGGTGCTTTGAAAAGTTAAATGATTGAATCGAGCATCTGTAGATATCGGATTAAGTTTTTTTTTTATTTTGCGGGGCCCCCGAAAAAATGGTTTCATTTTAATGAACGGCTTGGATTGTTTGTTGTGCAGCCGGGTTGAAAAGCAAATGCATGTCATCCTCTGGTTTATTTTTAGAGAAATGCTACGTACAAAGAAAATTGGCAAAAAAAGACCCTTAAAGTGTACATGAACGGCTCAGATGTACTGCACAGTGAATCTAAGCCGTTCATGTACACTTTAAGGGTATTTTCTTTGTCCATTTTCTTTGTACGTAGCACTCCTCTTCTTTTTATTTACATTTTAGTTCTGAAGAAAATATTTGGGTCACACGCTTGTTTGTTTTGGAATTTTGAATTTGGATTTATAGTTTATGAGTATAGAGAGAAATAGAGTGATGATTAAAAATAAGGATAATGATTAGAGAGAAATATAGAGAGAAATGAGAGTAATGATAAGAGGAAAATAGGGTAATAATTGAAATCCAAATCCAAAATACCTCAACCGAACTAGGCCGTTCAAGAGATGCAAAAGTACTTGCAAAGTGGACGACAGTGATAAGGTTTAGATTTTCTTGTGAATCTAGCTAATTTTTTCCTCATTTTTATTTGCTTTTCTTTCCATCCACAATTGCTCTGCAAATTTATGGTCTAAAGTCCAAAATTTGTCTCAATACTGATTTCCATGCCATTGCTCCAAATAACTTGATTTTACAATTGAATCTCAATTTTTTTGGGGAAAACAAAAATTAGATACTTGCTACACAGCTTTTTACGCTGAGGTCTAGTCCAATAACTAAGGACTAGCCATTTTAATATTCACCGACCCATATATCCCCAACACAACGAAATGATGTTCTTATCATAAAATATCTTTCAAAAACACCATTTTTTCAACCATATTACGCATTCCTTTTATTCTTAATTTCTTAATTAAACATAATAAATAGGGACGTCAATATCTTAATTATTGTCAATTCTTTGCACTTTTTCTATCTTTTTTCCCTTTTTATCCATAAATTCAAAGATCCAAGTATACAAGAAAATAGAAGTGAGTCAAATGATCCTAGGTTAGTTTAATAAAATTTCTTGGAGCAACTAACGCAGTAATATTTAATTTCTGGAAAGAATAAGGATGAATACAAAAATTATAACTACCCATTTTGGGCTTGTTCTGGTTAGTTAGGCTTCTTAACCCAAATCTCCAGCATTTGGGAAAATCACGGCCAATGACATATTTTAAAAATTAATACCCGCTAAAAACATACTGAGAACATTTGTTAATACTGAAAATGTCTTTAACGGGTATTAATTATCAAAACACGTCATGGATCGTCATTTTACCGGATCTCTTAAGACGAGGCCCAAATTAATATTTTGAAGTTTGAACTATTTGATGGGCTTCTGCTAAGGACTCAGTTGTAGGCCCAGCTTCCATATGGGACTTATTAAGAACAATTTAAATGCAAAAAACATAAAAGTGAAGGAGATATTATTAATTGTTGGTTTTTTATGACCGGATGTTTGGATCAACTTGTGTTCACCTCGAAAAATTTTGGAACCTTGAGGTTAACGGCTAGGCAAACCTTACAGCAGCCCCAAAGTTTGAAATGTTTAGCATTCGTGGGATTTGAAGATACGACTTCACACTAACAATATTAATTGTTGATATGTACCGAGAGTCCCAGAAAGAAATCACCCCTATAGAATGGTGAATCCTAATTTTCCCTTTGAAACAGTAGTAAAAACAAATTTTTGAATTTAAACAATGTGAAAGCATCTATTAATTAGGATTTTTTTGGAACAATTTATTTTTTTGATTAAGGATACACATGCATAAAAAAAATACTTCTGTGTTCCGCTAAAGGTTCTTAAAAAATAGGTACTTATTTTTAATTTTCAAGCTTAAAAATAATACTTACTGAAATAATATTTGTGCAATATGAATTTTGTTTGATAGTCTCGATGGGTTCTTTTGAACGGTGGAAATAAAATTTAAAATTTTTTTTCCTAATACATTATTTGTAAGTTTAAAAATTATGAATAATTACTTATTTTTTAAGAACCTTTAGCGAAACAGAACTCCATCTCCATTTAGTAGTCATTTTTAGAAATCTGTACCACTTTTCTAAAGCTTATATCTCGCATTAATATAAAACATTTTATATGATTTTGAAAATATTGTCTAATAGAACTCTATCAAACAAGATTTATATTGCATATAAAATTTATAACTGATTTAGAAATATAACTCATTCTTTATCTGGTTAGAATAGAATAAGGAACCATTGAATGGAGATGGAGGGAATATATAAACTACAAAAGGAAGTAGTGGCTCTTCATGTCACGCCCTCGATCCGTATGATATCCCAAAAGAGTTTGATATTTCCATTTCCACAATTACGATTCATCCTCCAATAGTTTCCAATACATCCTCCAATAGTTTCCAATAGTGCATCTTTGGCTCCAAGGCCCAAATAAACATAGGTACTGAATATCAAACGAGAGTTAAGAACTTACAATATTCTTTAATCAAAAGATTTATATATAGAGTTACGAATACGTCTTTCAAAAGTAATTTACAAAGATAGCTTAGTAACTCCTCTATATATATTAGCTTTCAAAACAATGTCCACAATCCAAGTATTCCAGACATGCAAGCTACTGTCCCGAGTTAGTATCTGAAAATGATATAAGGTTTGAGCTACACTAGCCCAGTAGGAAACTCTAATCCAACAATATATGTAAATGAAATGCATGGATGATCTCATGATGAACAATGATATTAAGATTTGAAGAATGGACAGTATTAGTAATCAATAATTCAACATTTCGTTTTCGGAACCAACCATGTGAATTAATGAGTAATCATTAGAAGTACCAAGTGTCCAATCGTGTCTCGTACAAGTGTCTTGAGCCGTAGCTCCTTTCGGGCCAGTTAAAGGACTCTGATGTCCTCTGCCAAACACTTTACCCCTTTGGGAGGTCCTGAAGTATCCAATACGAGCATATAGCTCCTGTCAGGCAATTAAAGGACCCCAATGTCCTCTGCCAGGCACTCACCCGTCAATGAGTCCTAAATGTTCTTGTCGCATTCGCAATGTTTCAAAATCCTTTAACCGTCATGTTCGTGCCATTCAAACCCAACTTTGATACATAAAGCATTTTTGTGAAATCATGTCCAAATGAGCATTAAAGTTATGGAAACGTTCAATGAAGTCATTCCATACAAGTAATCAAGTTAAGGGTCATTCAAGAGGTGTTTGAGTAGGTTAGAAGTGATTGGAAACCAAAACGGTGAAGTACGAAGCAAAACAGCAAAAGCTGTCGATAAGCAACATGTATTGATACCATTTGACCGAGAAGGATTCCAGATGCAAGGGCATCGATACCAGTGAGTTTTCTGGGTTTGGTAAAGCAAGGGTATCGATACCCAAGGAAAATAGTATCGATACCATGGCAGTTCGATTATATTCTCAGTAGATTTTCGTGGGTTTTTCAACTACTTCAACCTCAACAACAACTACAACAACAAATGGCAAGGTTCAAGCTCTAGGAAACAAGTCATAAACATATATCGAAAGTTAGAACTCCCTATCTCAAGATTGAATGATAAAATCAAAGGATTCCTCCGAGCCCTAGCTCCAAAGCTTGAAACCGGATGAAATATGTCTCTACCATGCTCAAACCAGCGAAATACAAACTGCAATACGCGAAGGAATGAAAGATTGAAGGCTGTTTTGTATGGATTTTGGGTAAAATTTTGGATGAGAACAAGAGCGAGGGATGGAACCGAGAGAGAGAAAGAGTCGGGAGAGAGAGGCGTGAGAGATGGGAGGAGAAAAATAATTCTCTACTCTCTCACCCTCCTATATATACATATATCCACAAATCACTCTTGCACCCTTTCACATTCAATTCAATCATTTTAGCTCCAAATCACATAAACACATCACATTTTCCATTTTTTCTTAATTATAAACATTAAAATTAAATAAATTAAATACAAGTCTCCACACTTCAACTTCTACTTTGGGAGATTCTAATATGACAGAGAGAAACAAACCTCCTCTTATTATCTCCCGCCCTTTTGCATTTAAATATGTGAATTTAGTTCACCACTTATTGCATAGTACCATGCAATTTACATTGAATTAATTTGGACATAATTAAAACGAAAATTTAAAAATTTCCTACTCTTTACCTAGAGCCACCGCAGCATTGTGATTCTCATTTACAAGAAACAATGGCAAGAACCAAACATGAAACTAAGGATCCTTTTGTCGCCAAAACTTCTTCAGCTCCCATTTAGTTCGTCTGAGATTCAGTTCGATTCAATTTGTGCCTTTGTGGGTTTCTCACCAGACTCGTCGTTCAATTTTTACGACTTGTAACAAACCATCGTAAAAAAATTAGCTTGAACAAAAGTCATTAACTACATGATCAACAAAGTACGTTTGTGCAATACAAAACGACTACTTTAAGTAGTTTTAAATAATACTTTGTCTATTAGTTTTGTATTGCGTGAATGCATTGTGTTCATGTAGCTATTTGTATTCGTTCAAGTTATTTTTTCATAGAAATGATTACTTAGAAGCTCTACAAAATAATAAACGATGCTTACCATTGCTGTTAGCTTGAGAAAGAGTCACCCACAAAGCCAAACTGAACCGAACTGGACCATAGTCAAACTAAGTAGGAGTTTCGTCCCCATAACGTATCGGGAATCTTGACGTATACGAATCAATCACGGGCCACCATCGTCAGCACGACTATAACTGTATTAGGGTAGAACAAGGGAGGATTGAGAACAGAGGATCCCGAGCACGGACGCTAGAATTCGGGAATGACCACCCGGGAACTCGTTCTCTCGCGATCGCATATCTCGAAGGAAATGAGGGACGTCGGATTGGCGCCGTAGTAGCCAACACCGTGATCACTACCGTCCTGAAACTGAGAAATCTGATTACCGCCTCGACTACTACCCTTCGGTTTCCCCACCGAAACCTCCTTCACGAAAGAGCCGCATTGCCTGGGTTGTGTCTGGTAGAAAACCTTGGAAACCACCAGCTCCCCTTCCTTTTCATCCTCGTTGTTGCCGAGGTGGTACTGGTGCATGACCCAGTTGGTTTTCTCGGGCTTCTTCTGCTTCCCGTAGTTGGTGTAGAGCACCAGTATCTTCTTGTACCCTTTGACTTTGTTGCTGTGGGGATTAATGGCAGCGGTGGCGGTGAGAATGGGCCTGGTTTTGCCAGTTTTGTGCCAGCGAGTCTCGTTCCCTTCAGTGGGATTTGTGAGTACTTTTCTCCTCTTTCTGGTTCCGGTGGTGTATGCCTTGGATGGCCTGTGGAAGAAGTGCCGGACCAACCCATCTTTGCTCACTCCTGCATATCAGAAGGAAATTCATGCAACATTAGATCTCGTTTGGTAAAACTTTGATTATTTACTACTCCATGTTTAATTAAGATATTCTCTCTCTGAATTTTTACTTATTTTGCGTCTTGATTCAGGTGCAGAATTAGCAATTAAGCGAAATAAGTAGAGAAGGAATGCAGGCTACCAAATAGTCCCTTAAAGGAGGTGAGAAATGGGATCCCATGATGAGAATTGAACCCACATGCACTTCAAAGTTGGTAGCCTTACCACATTTTTTGATTTTCAAGAAAGGCAAGAACTTCAGAATGTTCGTTAGTTTGTTAATGGGGATTGGGAGAGTTGAACTCACAACTAAATGAACTAGGAACAAGCATTCATCAACTTGAGTTAGCTTGCAAGTTGAAGCCTTACCGCTTGGCTATCTATTTATCGTCGAGCAATTAAATGGTTGGTTCTTTTTTTTTAGACTTTTAATTTTATTTCTTAATCAAATGGTTTAATTTGAATAGATCGAGTCCAATTGGACTCTTCAATTTTGTTCTTTCTGTGTGCACATGCAACATTGAGATTTGAGACCAATGTAGCCCATGCATAAATAGCATCTTTGCCTTCTATCTATATATGACTTTGTGATGCCCAAAGCCAAACTTGAAATTCAAAATTAGATTATGCAGCTCATAACTACCAAGAGAGAAAGAGGAGGAAAAAATGAAAACAAAACAATACTTAGCTTATGGAATGACCTTCATATATACAAGTAAAGAATAATTAATTAATTAATTAGAGTGCACATGGCTGTGAACACAACTTTTTTTTAACAAAACAAAGCAGAGCACAACAGTTATTCTGTGGACACATTGGAATTTAAGCTAATTAGATCGATGATTATTAGATGGTATATAAGAATAGTTTATTTATTTAAGAAGAATTAATAAATCATGTAACATATCATAAAAAGGATTCGAAAACAATTGCATACCATATAGTAGAATATCAAGAAAGCCTTTGGAAAAATGGCTCCATCATAATTCATAGATTGTATAAAGATCATAGATCACAATGACTTACCTTCATTTGGTCTGAGTTTCCGACAAGTACTTTTGTCCAAATTAATTGAATAGTGTTACTTGTGTTTTACTAACTAAATTAGTTTTTGAACTCAATGTGATGTATCTTACAGACACTGACTTGTCTCATAAAGAGAGAGAGAGAGAGAGAGAGAGAGAGTGTTTGTGAGAGTAGTATATGTTTCATTCCTATAAAGGTTGCCAAAGAGGGAAAAGAAAGTTGCTTGGACATCACGTAATGTCATTATGCTCATTTTTGTTTAAAGAGTACTCGATGGGGGAATAACAGTAGTTATGTGTCCTTTTTGCCGTCTAATTAAAATGTAGTGTCTGATTGATTGATGCTGAGTTCTGCTGAGGGCTAATTGGAATTTTTGGAGTCTTTTTTGTTCTATTCTTTTTTTTTTTTTTTTGTGTTTTTTGGATTTGTCTTGGATGTTTCAAAAATATAGATAAAGTCATAATTTTTTACTTTTTTCATTCGTCTCGACGAGATGAATCAATAATTCATAAAAATTAGACGCAAAACTAATTAACAAACGCAAAAGAAATTTGAATACGAACAAAACAAGAAAAAAATCAAAAATCTTAGCGTAAAATTAACCTTGAGTTTTGGAGAGATACTGATTTGGTACATTGTAATTTCACCAACAACATATAAGATAAAGATTTTTAAAAAAAGTATTGAGTGGAGATGGGGCAACCTAGCTCTATTGGTTTTAACACACACGGAGAGAGAGAGAGAGAGAGAGAGAGAGAGAGAGAGAGATATTTGTTCCAGTGTCGCCCTAGAGTGCATATCAAGAAAGATGTTTGAAGCAAAAGAAGTAAAGAAAAAAAAATTAAAAAAAAGGGGCTTCACCTATGGTGCTATTTCTTCACGTAGACTTCTCATGTTTCACAAGTAACCTCTCTCTCTCTCTCTCTCTCTCTCTCTCTCTCTCTCTCCCATAAGCCTAATTCATCCCACTTTTACCTTCTTTATGTATGTCAGCATATGTCTCTAACTTTAAGCTTGATGGTTATGATATGAGCTTTCAGGATTAAGGCCCTATTAATACTATTAATATTCATGGTTAATTTTCATAACCCTAATAATCAATTGATCAAATGATCGAATTTTCGGATGGAGTAAAAGCTTAATGCTCTCATACCTATATATGGAATCTAAATCAAGATTCTCTCATGATGACTCTCATGTGCGACGCAAGTTGAGATTCACCAATGTTCCACCAGCTATTCCATTCGTTTCGGTGCCCGAGATGTGATCTCAACCATGTTAAAAATCAGGGCATTTGATATCTAGAAAGACCTGATCGGTGTATGTTCGTCTACAAATGAACGATCACGTACAGTCTAACCATTTGATTCTTTTCTGATAAATATGCTTTGATTGGATGAATATATATCAATATTTGATCGACTCAAATTTTTTACACCAAGAGGTCTTTGGGCCGATGGCATCAAAGGTGTAGTTAGGTGCTAGAAGAAAGAATTAAGGTCAGGAGTTCAACTCATTTTCCTAATCTTTTTTTTTTTTTTGCTCGGCAAATGGAACATTTTATTAAAAACGACGGGGTACATCGATAAGAAAACAACTATTACAGGGAACTACAATAATAGAGCTATATCCAACCAAGATTGGATCTTAGACCTCACCTACTACCTCACCCTACAATTTCACTTTTCGAATACCATCCAAATACCCTTTGAAATCCTCCACTGTGTAGAGCTTGATGTCTAACTTGGCCTTACTATTCTAGCTAATAATACTAACCTTAAATGCATTTCAAAATCTTCAAACTTTTGTGAACTTTCATTTTTTTATTTTTTACTTTGGGAATTGACTTCTACACTCCCATTTTTACCACATACACTCCCTTTTTTGTTCTCATTCATGTGAATTTACCTTTTTATCCTATCATAAGTTCACTTTTTTTACACATGCATTAAGGGACAATAGAGTAAATTCACACTAAATAAAGACAAAAAAAATGAGTGTATGTAGTAAAAAGGGGAGTGTATAAGTCATTTTCCTTTATTTTTGGCCTTTTTCTTAGATTTACTCTCAGTATTTAAATCTGCTCGGCCACGTGTTTCAATGCTAGTATGGTAGTAGCACAATTAAGGACCACCAACAGACAAATTATTTGCATTTAGATCCCCAATTCAATCTGGAACTTGATTCCATCGTAGTATAGTCTTGCTTGTAAGATACCTACTGACAAATACATTTCACCAAAGAGGGAAAAAATACCCAATTAACTTTTTTAATTACCAAGAAGCTGAAAGTCTTGGATCGATCTATACTTTCCCACTATAATTCCAAATGAGTAATCATAACACCACGCTCCGTTCACTAGTCAAGAAATTAGTGCACGAATATTGCTCCAGAGAAGAGTTTTAGTGGTGAAGTGAAAAGAAAAAATAAATTACAAGAGAAATTCGTAAGAAAATTAAATTGTAGTAAGTACTAATTTATATGTGTAGAAAATTAGTGTAAAAACAAGACTACTGCAAAATTTTAGGCTTGCAATTTGAACATCAAGTTTTGAGATAAAACTAATCCAAGTAGAAAAGGTAAAGGCGTGACCATATTAAAAGGTAATAATAAGTAATACAAAAATCAACTGTGATCCTTCAAATTTAGAAGAGCAGGACTCTCAAAAAGAAAGGGAGAGAGCCCTATGAATTTAAATTGCATAATAATAAGTATTTGACGGGTATAGAGATTTTAAATGTGTAGAGTTTTTCATTTTTGTCATCTGAAAACATGTAAGAAAACAAAATGGAGTAATTGGGAGAAGAAATGATAAATATAGGAATACTAAATAGGGATAATTTTTTTGAATTTTTTTTTTTCATTTGACGGTGAGATGATTCTAACATTTGTGTATGCTTAGACATTTTAAAAAGATATTTCTCTGTTTTATTGTATAGACTATTATTCATTCATTGCTAAATCTTAAATTGTGGACCCTTTTTACTATATGTGGTCAATCTTTTTAGGGAGATTTCTGTCTCGGGAAGATCTATTTTGGTACGAATTATCTGCTAGCTATGATTCTATTTTGCTAACAAATTATTCATGTCTATTTAACGCCATACACACAGGTTAAATAGTAGAATCATAAGATTACCGTTGACAGAGAGATCGGCTAGCTATGATTATATGGCGGAATGATTTGTCCCGCGCTTGAGGTGTGAAAATAATGATCCATGGGAGGGCCTGGCTTGATATGGTCTAGATGGAGAAGACAGATGGTTTGGAAGTGTACATAGGCCCAGAGGATGGGATTGGATTTTGAATATGTTGGGCTTGTAATCATCCTCTTCGGGTTTTTTTTTGCTGATCGGCGAAAATAAAATTTATTAGAAACTTGATCGGGTACATCAAGGAAAAGAAATACCTACCACCATGATATTGATACATGGGATAGGAGAAAATAGAAGAAAAAACTTCCAATAAAGCATTGGAAGAAGAAAAAAGGAAATAAGATGCACATAATGCACTACAACAGCAGCACGAACTCCACTTAATGGAACTACAACAGCAGGCAGCAGCACAAACTCCGCTTTAGATCTTAGAGAAGAAAGCTGGCACAGGAGAGGGGAGATTGATCTCAACCAGGCCATATCAGCAGCAGCAGCAGCAGCAGCAGCAATTAGCTTAGAATTCCTTGTGATGATAAATCACAACCAATTGCCACAACACAGAAACTTCAAATCTTTGCATCGTCAGGGTTGGGACAATGCTTATTACACAGATCTCTTAGCCCTCCCAGGATTGGAGTTGAAAAGAGGCAAAGACAGCTTGCAAACCTTATGCTCTTAGCCCTCCAAGGGTAATGAGATACAACAGCAGCAGGTATGAAACTAAAGCATAACTAATCCATCTATGCATTGATAACAGGAACTCATGAAACCTCTTAGCCCTCCAAAGATGGTAGTTGAAAAGAGGACAACATCACCATACACAAACCAGGAATATGCATTTGTATGAGGAACACAGGGCAGCTCTGTATTGCGATAATAGAGCAAGCAGCAACATCAGAAGTAAAAGCAGGGGTGGGTAGCAGAGTCATACCAGCTGAGAGACCAAAACATCCAACTTGATAGCACCAGTCCATTATGCCTCTTAGCCCTCCACAGATTTGGAGTTGAAAAGAAGACAGATAAGGTTTAAATCCGACTTGATATCAAACAGTCCGCTATGCCTCTTAGCCCTCCAAAGATTTGGAGTTGAAAAGAAGACAAAGTTTTAAATGTAATAGCCCTCCTGGGTTCAGGAGTTGAAAGAGAGCATCTCCAAAGAAGGACAAACTATGACCAGCAGAAAACATAACAGGATAGAAACCAAAACACTATCCTACCCAACAACCCACCTGAAAAACCAAAACAACACCCACCAGAAAGCAAACCCAAACGAAGAACAACAAAAAGACCCACAAAAACAGCAACCAAAATCCTAAAAGAGCAGACACACAGACTGAATCAGCAACAGACAAACAACCAGCAAAATAAAACCCCAGCCCAACCCAGACACAAGACAAAGCACCAGAAAAGGAAAAGCCAAAAACAAAACCCCAAAAGCCAAGGTACAAGACACACCCCACCCAGAAAAGGACACAAAACAAAAACCCAAAAGCCCAGCAGACCCACACCCACCACAAGAGAAGAACAGGCTCTCAAATTTTCAGTTTCCTTATCCCATCCAAACTTCTTATAAAATCATCCACAGAGTAGTCTTTGATATTATAAACCCCTTTCACCCATATGGCCATCCTAGTTTTGACCAAATCAATAACTTCCTCAATCTCCCAAACCTTGTTCCTGAAAACCACTTCATTCCTACATGTCCAAAGAGTCCAGAGCACAGCATAGAAACTAGCTAACCAACAAATTTTTTTCAAATTTTTAAAACTGTTCTGATCCCAGAACTGGAACAGAACTCTTAGGTTAGGTGGGCTAATCATCCTCTTTGTTGTGAGTTGGAAGTCCTTTTTGTTGGGGTCAGTTTCTCCATTATCCGTTAATGTTTGCTCTCTATAATTCCACTAATCAATTTCCTTCTAAGTTCTATCCACCCTAAAAAAGGCACAGGCACAACACAATAAATAATAAGTTGTTAGTTGTTACCCAAAAAAAATTTCCCAACAAAACTAGGTTGGAGATGGGCCGGCACAGGCACGACACATTTAAAAAATGGCGCGGCCCATTTGACAGCTCTAATTCGACGAGTTTTATGATAAGATACTTGCAGATACAAGATTAATCCAGTACAGGATTACCTACTAAACAATACTCTATAAAAGTGAACAGATCTTACCATCAAAGTAAAGCATGGTCGGTATAAGCCCCACACAGAATAAGCAATTAACCAGGTCCCCAACTGCCAAGCACCAAACAAGTCACACTAGTTGCAATCCAAAAATAGAGAAATTATAGACTACGCTCAACTTAATGGAGACAGCCAAAGTGTACAAAAGCAATATAGGTTCCTCTATCCCTCTCTTTTATGCAAACACTCCATTTTTTTGATAAAAGTTCCACTAAATGAGAAAAAATAGGGTGCATATATCAAAAAATGGAGTGAAAATCACAACTTCTTTTTCCCCCTTTTCTCCATATTCAACAGTAAGAGTGCATTCAAACATAAAGTCAATAATTTTCGATATAGAGAATTCCGTGTTCAATGACAAGTATGGTCTTTTAGACATACGGTATTTAGTCTGTTTTTTTTTTTTTTTCTAGTTCATTTGCCAGGGCTTCCCTGGACTGACCTTTAATGCGTTTCTCAAGATAATAAAGAGATAAAGAATTCTCTCATCCATTGCTTTTTCCAGATAATCCTAATATACAAAGGTATGTAGATCAGATAGCACTTATTAAATTTAATCTAGGATCAACATGAAATTTGGCATTAATAAAAGGGCAAAAGTGGTCCATGAGCTTCAACACTAGAATCTTTTGTTGCACCAAAACATACCAGATCACCTGAACCAAATAGTATCTGTAACTCTGTTCCCGTGCTTTTTTAATCTTGCAATCCTGCAACCAAAAATGCACGGAAATAGGGGTACATCCGTACATGGATTTTTCTGTATAGAAGATTTGACCTCGAGGAAGATGTAAGAGTAACTTTTAAACCAATTCCCAAGTAATTCCATCCCTATATAAGGACACACACATACATATATGCATAAATTAAGTGTGCATGTACTATTATTTCCAAGTATATGACTTGGGTTGATCCATGGCAATAATTAGCAACCCCACAGTGTGAAATTGGTAGATAACAGTCACCACCTTCCATCCAAAACACACACCCCTTCACACTCACCAACTAGCCAGCAGCTCATTAATCCTCCAAATAATACACAATGAAACCGTGATCTGTCATGTATCTTATTATAGAAATATGAGATCACATGGAAAAAATAATTCCTCAAACATCAAAACGGGTCAAAGAATCAGAATTAAATTGCCCAAACTTCAGCACTAACTAAAGAACAGAAAGGATATTAGTAGCACTCAAACATTGAGGAAGAATGAACAGAGCTTCAGAGAACTCAGACATAAAGAAATTGGCGGTAGGATACTGAATTTGTATCAGAATGGGATGTACAAACAGCATTGGGAAGTACCAACTGATTCGAACGATTGGAGAAGGCATGTTCGCGAAGGTCAAGCTGGCCGTAAACACAGACAATGGCCAGTAAGTTGCAATCAAGATCATCGATAAGCAAATGGTCATAATTTGTAAAAAGAAATCTCATGTACCAGGTGAATTCCAAGAAAACCAATTTCAAAATCCCCTATCTTTGTTTTGTTTTTTTATGCTTCATTGGATATGTACAGGTTGATTTGCAGTCATGGTTTGAATCAGTGATTTCAGAAACCACTAATTAACTAGCTCACTACACCAGATTTGTTCCCAATGTGGTTTCTTTAAAGTTTTCTTAAGGAGGGAAAAATCAAACATATTGAAGTGAAATCTTGGGAAAGTGGAGTTTTGGCATGGGAAAATGTAAGAAAAGGGCGGTAAGTTCCCAATAGATTCAAATCTGCATCTTTTTTTTATGCACGGAGCTTTGATTTTCAGGTGAAGAGAGAAATAAGAACAATGAAGCTTCTGAATCATCCAAACATTGTCAAAACACACGAGGTATTATAGCTGCTTGGAATCCTGATTTGACTCATCTAAAGAACTTTCTTGAAATAGGCAATGATTTCAACTCACAGGTAATCGGCACAAAGACAAAAATTTACATGGTAATGGACTAAGTATCAGGAGGGCAGCTATCTGATAAGATGGTGAGATTCAACTAGTTGACTATTGGAAGCCAAAACTGGTGTTTGGGAGATCTTACAAACAATTATAATCACCTGGAAAAAAAATTCACAGTTATATATGTTAAAAGGGTTTGATGAAAGAGGGGCAAGGAAACACTTTCAGCTGTTACTCAACGCTGTAGACTATTGTCATTCCAGAGGGGTTTACCAAGATCTAAAGGTCAGAATGAAACTATCCTGCTCAAGTCTTCTTTTCACGGTTATCTACTAGGGGAAAATTGGAAATTTACTTGGATCTTGGCAGTTTAATTTACAGCCAGAAAACTTGCTTTTGGACAGAAACGAAAATCTGAAAGTATCAGATTTTAGACTCAGCGTGTTGCGGAAGGTAACCACCGCTTATTCTTTCTAGAGATTTTACTTCCCTATGATTTCGGTCTTGTGCGGATTGACTCCCCGACTTTTAAACGCTGAACCATGTAACCCCCACATGGTTCCTAGAGTAACCCTCTTTTCATAACTGACTTAACAGCCCAGGGACCTACTATCTACTGCATGTGGCTCTCCAAGCTATGCAACACCAGAGGTAACAAACAATTTTCATGCTAAAACACTATTTATACCTTGTTTTCTTGCATTAAAGGAAAAACGAAAGCGAGAAATTTTGGAAGGGAAACAGAAACGAAACAAGATTACCTTTGTATGAAGAAAAGCAGACAACTAACTTCATTGCAATCTTCATGATTTGGGGAACAGCTGATTACAAATGAGGGGTATGAGGGCGCGGCCGCAGATATTTGGTCCTGTGGAGTCATCCTTTTTGAATTACTTGCCGGATATCTACCGTTTGATGATGTTAGCCTGGTGAACTTGTATCTGAAGGTATGCCATCAAACTAAATTATAAAAATACCCAAATTTCAAAGAATCAGCAAATTTCTTACATCTGATAAAAATGTCCTTGCAATAGATCCTAAGAGCACAATACGCATTTCCTGAGTGGTTTACTGAAAGCCACAAAAAACTAATCTCCCGGATACTTGATCCAAATCCACGAACGGTAGTGCTCTACACCATCATTAGTAAACAGAAACAAATTGTGGAATTAAGACTGGAAATTCAACAATATCTTGTTTTGCCAATGCTGTGAACAAGACTACCAGAAATAATTGAAGACATGTGGTTTCGAACAACAGATTATGAGCCTGCAGTGCATTTCGAATGTGATGAAAATACCAACTTGGATGATGTTCATGCAGCTTTTAGGTTCAATTAAGGTAATGACTTCATGAGTATTTAACATAGAAAGTTTCACAATTGACAATGTCACCTAAGAGATATCTTGCACCTTATGTTGGAAAATGAGACTCAAACAAAAACTTCCAATACTCCAAGTTTCATCAATGCTTTTCAAAGCTAATAGCAATGTCACAAGACCTTGATTTGTCAGGACTATATGAAGTACAGATGATTTGCAAATATCGTAGCCTTAGTTCATAAGTTATAAATACTTCTTTTCTTCCATTCTAAAATGCCGTGAACTTTTTGATCCGATTTAGATTATGAAAAGCAGAAAACTCTTGGATCCAAGCATACATACCAAACGATAGAGAAAATTGAGGCTGCAGCAAGGGATGTGTCTCTGTCTATTGAAAGGAAGAACAATTAGAAGGTATCATACATCTGTTGTTTTCTATTCAGCCAAGTGAAATATTCCTATTTGCTTCTCAATTTCTTTAATCTTCTTGAAAATATCAGTTGAAAATTCATCCAGAATTGAAGATGAGTAGATCATGCTTTAACCTATCAGCAGAGGTAACAACTATGAAGCACCGACACCTCTAGAAGTCGAGGTATTGCAGTGTCTGACAGGGGTACAAGGCAGGGACACCGCGGGGATACGTACGGGACACGCCACGTGGCATGTCCCATAATTTAATTTGAATTTTTGACGGGGACACGGCTGGGACACCGAGGGGACATGGCTGGGGACACGGTAGGGACACTGATGGGGACATGGCAGGGGCCAAACTGTAATTTTTTTGAAAATTTTGGGGACAAAACTGTAATTTTTGAAAAAATTGGGGGTCAAACTGTAATTTTTTTTAAAAATTTTGGGGCCAAATTATAATTTTAAAAAAATTTCTGGGTGCTAAACTATAATTATTTATTTATTTATTTATTTATTTATTTATTTATTTATATAAATAAATATCCACGTGGCGTGTCCCCCGCCGTGTCCGTGTCCCCATTTTTTTAGAATTCCCGTGTCCCGGTGTCGGTTTCGGTGTTTGTGTCGGTGCATCACAGGGTAACAATCAGTTACAGATTCTATCGCTCTAAAATCAGGATATCAAACTCTAACCAGTGTACGTGACAAAACTCAGGAAATTGTTGAAGTCGCGCCCACACATTGTGTAATGGAAATATCAAAATCTGATGGGGATCTGGGATTGTACAGAGAGGTAATAAGCACAAACATTATGTACATTCCATATTGGTATATATATTACAAAATACACATGTTACATTTAGTACCTTTAATCAATTTTGTTCATCTGAAATTGGCGAGCAGTTCTGCAAAAGTTTATCAATTATGCTGACAGAAGAAACAGGTGTATCAACTGAAAATCGACCAGCCAAGGAAGTAATTGTCAATAGCAAAAATATGTTATCAAACTGAAGGAAGGCTTGGATCTGTGTGAAATATTGTGAGGAAAATATTTGGGGGCTCAAAGATCCCCGCCAGCATTTTTGGGTAATAAACTAATTACCACAAGAGGTGTTGACTCTGCTCTATAAACCACATTACCACAAGACTGAAGTGTTGCCAATTGCTTCGACTGCAGAAATTATATAGAATAGCAGTGAAACCAAAAGATAATCTAACTAGGAATATGGATGACCACCCTTGGGACTTCATTAATACTATTCCTTAAGATCTTCTACAACTACAATCATGGATACAAAATGTTGTCTTGTTCACAACCAGTTGAGGATTCACTAGAAGCTAACCTCACTTTAGTCTGAATATATACTATACTTCTCCAAATGGACATATCAATTGGGAAAAATTCCTGTCTCTCTTGTTCCCAGGACCTCATACTAAAGTACTTCATACCACACTTCCATGATCTGAGGAGTTTTCATAGCAATGAGGAGAAAGCTTCCCATCCTTCACACTTATCCTGGGCTTGGTACCTGCCCCTGCTTCTTGCAGCATTTTCACCACCCTTCTCATTGAAGGCCGGTTAATGGGAAGCGAGCTAACACAAAGGAGGCCAATATCCAGAACCTTGCCAACTTGTTCTTTGCAAGTAGAAGCCAGAGTTGAATCAAGCACATGGTCGATGCCTTTCTGGTTCAAGCTACCGCAGACCCATGTCACTAGGTCTTTCTCTCCAAACTCTGGATCAACGGGTCGTCTACCAGTCACTAGCTCTAGAATGACCACACCGAAGCTGTAGATGTCGCTCTTTTCATCCACTTGAAGAGTGTATGCATATTCTGCAGTAGGTTTAAGATCCAACAGAGCAGCTTCAATTAAAATTTAGCAAACTGTTGAACAAGTAATCAAATTGTTTTAAGAAGATAGATAATTCTAAGCAGACAACTCAAATTAAGGTAATTGCAAATTCTAAATGTAAGCTAAGTTTGAATTTGACAATTCTAATCAAGATGTTCTCCAAACTAAATTATGAATTATGCAGCTCAACATATGCTCAGTATTCATTATAAATTTATAAAGCTACAGGAAAGCGACGGGTGAAACAATTTTACATGATATGAGCAGAAAACATAAAACACAATATGGGAAGCCTTGAGTTCGCACATGCTTGGCAGAAGACGCGAAACAAGAAATAATTTGTCTAGTTGATGAAACCAATACTAATTCAGCATACCAGAAAAGAAAGCACATCAAGTGGTACCACATAAAATCACTTCTAGTAGATTCATGATCCAGTTTTACAACTAAGAATTGATATGGTAAGAACGGAAACGAGCGAGCATGTAACGGACGTGTCATACCTGGTGCAATGTAACCACAAGAGCCAGCAATGGAAGACATTAATTTTGCATCCTTGTTCACTGTTTCGACAATTTTAGCAACACCGAAATCAGAAATTCTAGCTCCAAAATCTTCATCCAACAAAATATTGTTCGACTTGACATCCCTATGGAAAATGGGAGGAACGCAGTCATGATGCAAATAAGAAAGACCCTCAGCAGCATCCATCGCTATCCTCAATCTTGTAGGCCAATCTAACAAGTCTCTTTTGCTACTATGTAGCAAATCCCCCAAGCTCCCATTTGGCATGTATTCGTATACCAAAAGCTTGCTTTCCCCAGTGTTGCAACAACACCACAACCTAACAATATTCTTGTGCCTAATTTTCCCCAATGTCTCAACTTCAACCTCAAAGGCATCTTTTTGTAATTCAGAACAGCTAAACCTTTCGTCATCTTTTCTTGAACTTTTAAACAGCTTCTTCACTGCTACTGCCTCACCATTGCTAAGCACAACCTTGTAGACTTTCCCTGAACCTCCACTTCCGATAACATTATCTTCATTGATGCAATCGAGGATTTCATATTCGTTGAAGCCCAGTTTATGGAATGATTTCCACTTCAGCATTGAAATTCCTTTGTTCATTTTTGTGTAATTCCAGAACTTCCATACAAACCAAGCAACCCCAACAACAAAAACTATGCCAGCTAGTACAAAGAGAGACCTAAGTATCCACTCATAATCACGATTCCTAACCATGGTTTTTCGAGTACAAAGATCAGACAGATAACCACATAAGCCCGGATTGCCCAAAAAGCTATCCCTATACAAATCCTTAGTAGCATAAAGGGCAGGAATTTCGCCAGAGAGACGATTGTAGGACAAATTTAGCACAGTGAGCTTCAAATTCTCCAACTCAAGTGGGATTTGCCCGGAAAACTGATTCTCAGAAAGATCAAGGTAATTAAGAACTGGCAAACTCCCAATACCACTTGGGATTTCACCAGATAAGCTATTACTAGCCAAATTAAGCTCATTGAGCTGCTTCAATGAGTCAATTCCCATTGGAAACTCCCCAGACAACCCATTGTTACTGAGATCAAGCATCCCTAACTGACCCAAGTTCACAATCGTCGACGGAATTTCCCCAGAAAGATCATTATCACTACTGGAAAATTGTCCTAAATTGCCTAAAGATCCAATTTCTTTAGGTATAGACCCCGAAAATCGATTCTTGGAAATGAAAAGCACTGAGAGATTTGATGCACCAGATATCGTATAAGATATGTTACCTGAAAATGAATTATCACCAATATCAAGCAAATACATGCCAGGTAACCCCCAAAACTCAGCCGGCACTGAACCGGTAAACCGGTTACCCCGTAACCGAACCCGGCTCAAACTTGTACAATTTCCAAGATTGACTGGAATGGACCCAGAAAACAAGTTGTATATCAATAGAAGCTTTGACAATGCCCCCTTCTCGCAGAGAGTCGATGGAATGGGACCAGAAAACTGGTTTTCAGACACGTCTATGGTTTCTAATGGAGAGTTCTTCCCGAGTTGACTCGGTAAAAACCCATGAAGCTTATTGTTGAACACTTTGAGCTCGTACAAGTTGGGGGACAATGCTATGCTGTCCGGCAACAAACCCTCTAGTTGGTTATCACACAGGTTCAATGACTCGAGTGGCAAACGGCACAACTCGTCCGGAACGGGCCCGGTTAACCCGTTGTAACACGCGTCGAATCGCCGGAGCGACGTCAAGTTCGACCACCCAGCCGCCGGCAACTCGCCGGAAAACGAGTTGTTGTACAGCTCGATCTGGACAACACTCTTGAGCCGAAAAATCACGCTCGGCATCGACCCGGTGAGCGTGTTGTCCGACACGTCGAGGTCGACGAGTCGACTCAGTCGCCCGAAACTGTCGGGAATCGAGCCCACCAGGTTGCAGCGACTCAACCACAGGGTCTCTAAGCCAGTTAAGTTCCCGAGTTCGGGAGCGAGTCGACTCGGCGTGAACAGAAGGTTGTAAGCGAGCGACAGCGTTTTCAGACTCGTTAGGTTACCGAGGAAAGCGGGGAATGTGCCGGTGAGAAGGTTGTTGACCAAATCCAGAGTCTCCAGTCGCCGGAACCGGCCGAAGCTCGCCGGAATCTCGCCGGTAAAGTCGTTGGCGCCGAGGATCAGGGTTCTCAATTCGGGCATTTCGACCAACGTGTACGGAAGGAGACCGGTGAGGAAGTTCTGGGCTAAATTGAGAGTAACGAGGTTTCGACAGGCGGAGATGGAGAGGGGGAGGGAGGAGTTGAGGTTGTTGTTGTAGAGAGAGAGGGAGGAGAGAGAGGGGAGGCGGCAGAGGGAGAGCGGGAAGGGGCCGGATAGGTCGAGGTTGGAGAGGTCGACGGAGGTGACGGAGCGGGTTGTCGGATCGCAGGCGATTCCGGTCCAGTTGCACGGGGTTTGGTCGCGCTCATTCCAGCCGGAGAGGTAGGCGTTTGGGTCGGAGAGAGTGAGCTTGACTCGCTGGAGGTAGAGGCCTTCCTGGTTTAGAGAGAGAGTGAGGGGATGGAGTGAGAGGAAGAGTAGAAGGGGTAGTAGTAGTAGTAGCATTGTAGAAATGGTCATTTTCAGCAACTGAGAAATTAAACCAGCTGAAGGTCTCAATTTCGTTGCTAATGTATCTCCATGTATGAATGTAGAGAGAGAACTCAGAGAGAGAGAGAGAGAGAGAGAGAGAGAGGGAGGGAGGGGGAAGGGATGGGGGGAGAGAATGAGGAGGTAAACGTGCAGACAAATTTTGAAGGAAAAGGAGCGAGAGAAATGTGCTGGGGTTGCGTACTTGCGTGGGCTTTTTTGGCGCTGGTTTTAAACAGAATTGGGGAGGAAGGAAGGAATTAAATTCGTGGTCTGTTGCAGAGGTGGGGCCTAGCGGGGAGGGAGAGAGATGGCCGGGCCCGGATGGGTGGGGAGTGGGGCGGGCAATAAAGGGGACGGTGGCCTAATAATGGAACCATTGGGTTTGGGGTATTCAAAAAAGCATGAGTCAAAGAGGGGAGTTTCGATGGGAAAGGGATTTATCTTCACCTTTGATAGAGACTTGAAAGTGAAACTTTGGAAATTGGTAATCAAGGTTTTTAACCGATTAGTTAGCTCAGTAATCTTACATATGGAGTGAGCTTCCTTTTGATTATTGTACATAAGACGCATGTGATTTTTGTACGAGTTATTCATATGAGCTTCGCCTTAAAAAGTTTTTCACCTTTCAAGGAATAAAGAGTAAGATGACATGGTATTTGTTTTATGGACTCAAGACCTGTGGATATGAAATGTACTTTTGAGTTTGTCGTATAAACTTTGTAATACTTGTAAGGGGCTTGCTATACATTATAATTAAACATAGCTCTGGATGGTTTAACTTGTATGATCCTTGCGTAAGACGCGTTGGTTTGTTTTTTATACATAAATAAAGTAGGTTGGGCTTTCGTCAATTAATTCATATGTCCCTACAAGTAATTTCTTATGCGTTGTTTGAGCTAAGTTAGATAGCCTTAGTGGTGGTTTCACCAGCACTTTGTTACGCCTACGATCAACAGGAATGGGTTAGAGTCGTGACAGGTGGCCCTAGCTACTAGTGGTGATCGAAATGGCAATTTGATCGTGTTTTTGCAAGGTGGTTGTGGCTTGGTTATGGGCTTTCATTACGTCTCCGATGGGTTGGCGTGATGCTGCTGATAAATATCAAATACTCCGGGTTTGGCTTGGGTCTCTAATCAATGCTTTCGGGAGGTCTTCTCTTCTAGAATCTAGGGGTGGCGGTTACTGATCAGTGGCAGCTGCGGTGGAGGTTCTGGAGGTGGTGGTGCTACGATGGTTGTCGATCAATGGTGGTGTCTTGGGAATAGAGGCGGCTAGGGTTCGGTTATTAAATTTTTTGGGTTTGAACTTGGCCCACTTGATGTTTGAGCTTGGCCCATTCGGTGTATGTTTGGGTTTCAGGCTTGGCTCATTTGGTGTTTGGGTTTGGCAATTTTGATTTTTCATCCAATGTTCTTTCAATTGGTCAATGTACCTTTATCAAGTTTAATAAAATTTCCATTTGTCGATTAAAAAAAAAAAACCCGATATATGATTTGGAGGAAAATCATGTAGTACCTTATTGATTGTTATTGTTGAACATGTGCACTATTAAAGAATTTTAAAATGGAAAATGTGCATTCTTAATTTCATCTAAGGCCAGTTACAGTGTAGTCAATGAGAAAGCGAAATAAAGTAGAAAGTCTGGATTTTTTAGTACGTAGGACCGTCGAACAAAGAAATACAGGTTTGACAAGGCATTTTTCCGTCTTTATGACCATGTGGCCATAGAATTTAAGTGGGGCATATACCTGCTTTATTGGGTAGGTGTCCATTGAAGTTCCTTTTTGTACAAAAGGGTTTAACATTAAGGCTCCTTTTTTTTCCGCGTAAAATATTTTTTGATAAAATATTTTATTTATATTTAGTGTTTTATTGTGGAAAATATGAAAAAAAATATTTTACATGTAAAATATTTTTCATTAATTAGATAAAAATAACTTACCCTTAAATATTTTATAAGTTATTTTTCGAAATGAACCCGTTGTCTTTTACTGCAATTCTCACTGTTTAATGTTCTCGATCATCAGTTCTGACCCACGTGCAATTCCAATATTCTTTGATCTCTCCACCGTTTAAACCCCTCTCTCTACACTATTTTGTCCCATTTCTGAAAGTATTTTTCAAGTGCCAACCAAATACCGAAAAATAGAAGTTTAAAGTTTATTTTCTGAAAAAATATTTTACATCAAAACAAACGAAGCCTAAAGTAAATTACATGCGAGTCAATGTACCCCAATATATATATAAGTTATAACCTCACTTTAAAATCATTGAAGGAATATGCCTATTATCTTGTGATCGAGGTTGTTTGTGTGTTCGTTTGCTAGCAACACCAATTTTTGTCAGTAAAGTTGTAACGTGGACCGTGCATGGCCTGTGTTAATTTGTTTATAGAAATGCAAACACAAAAATACTTATATAAGCAAATAATTTTTTCATTTTGCTGGATAAATACTCGACAATTTTAATTCTGCGAACGCTTTCCACTAGCCTTAATCAGGTGATTCAGGTTAGCTTTTTACTAGTAATTTGATTCTAGTTTTAGCTATAAGCCACGATTGATATAGGCAGCGGTAGATAACTAATTATTCTTTTAACAACTTCTACTAAATTGACCATTGTTTAACAATTGGTGATAGAGAGCAACTTTTTCTACTATTCCTGACTTTGCGTCCATAAACTGGGTGACTTCTTTGTGCTTGTACATATTTGTCTCTTAATAGCACAAAAACAACATTTAGAAAGGGTAGTAATTTTCAGGTCCACTCGCCCGGATTTTCTTATGGTCCGGATTTTTCATTTCCCGATCGATTTGCGATGATCCGAGCTGCTCAATGTGATCAAGCTCTTCCCGACCATTTTTTTGGTAATTTCTCGTGGATACCTTTTAAATCACATTCTGAACACATTGAGTGACTCAGATCATCGTAAATCGATCGGAAAATGGGAGCTAAAACACAAATTCGGACCATAAAAAAAACCGGGCGACTGGACCTGAAAAGGAATCTAGAAAGGGAATGTGATTTGGTTGTAAGTAAGAAATTATAAAATGGAGACTAACTTTTGAGCAAGGCAAAATTCTGGTAGAATGTGCGGTGGAAGGAAGAGGATTACAAATTTTAACCATGAAGGACGTGAGAGTACTGGTTTTTGGAGGATTTTAGAGGCTTGCGGGACAAAACATATTTGTATAGAGTATTGATTGATTGATGGTTAAACACCCAGCGTCACATAATATTAAATTCCTCCCCCATTATTAATTAAACTCCTATTTTACAGCACAAAGGTCAAACAGTTGCTAATTTAAAACCCTGTTCGATCTATAGCAGTTTCGAAACCCCTTTAATTACTACCCATAAATGTAACTTCTGTTCTGTCAATGAAAATTCCGTCTTTTTGACCTTCCCAAAAAATAGGAACACCTAAAAGTACAGCTATGAAAAACCAATGGTTGATGCAGATTCAAAACCCATATAGGCTAGACCCAAAAAATCATTCGGTGGTCTCGGGCACCGCTACATGGTGCTCCAATACCCTTATCCGACGACACATATTTACGTCGGATTCAGTACTAAGTGTATGAACCCTTCTAATACGTGTGACAGATTAGAGTGTTGTGATACCACGTCGCGGTGCTCCAAGGCCGGTAAATAATTTGCTTGCATAGACCACCTCAATAGAGACTAAAACCTCAGCCACACATTAATTTTTATGTTCAAGTTTTCCAACATTTTTTTTGTATATAACATTGCTCCACCCTAACTTGATTGCCTCATTGAAACAACATTTAGCTTCCAAGGAGATTTAAGGTGATCAAGAAACTCCAAAGAAGAGATCGAAAGGGCCATGGACATGAAGGGAGAAAGTGCAATAACCCCATCTCTTGGTCATGAAGCAGCCCTGGGAGAACAAAGGCAACCCCTCTTGGAAAACCAGCCACTGTCCGAAAAACCAACCAAAACCCCAGCACAGAAGGCCCTAAGAAAGACCTTCAAAATCTCAGGTCACCTCTCCAACCTCCTCCCGACCGGCTCGGTCCTCGCGTTCCAAATCCTCTCTCCCGCCTTCACCCACGAGGGCAAATGCCGCACTCTCACGAGCCAAACCCTTACCCTAACCCTAATCTCCCTCTGCGGGGCTTCCTGCTTCCTCCTCTGCCTCACCGACAGTTTCCGGGACGAGAGGGGCAAAGTCCGGTATGGGCTGGCCACGTTTCGCGGGCTGTGGATTATGGACGGGTGCGCTAGCGTTCCGCCGGGGGAGGAGGAAAAATACCGGCTGAGACTCGTCGATTTCTTCCACGCGTTGCTGTCCATCGTTGTTTTCATCGCTGTCGCGTTGTTTGACCAGAACGTGGTCAGGTGTTTCGTTCTGAATCCCTCCGAAGAAGCCCAGGAGCTCCTCGCGACGTTGCCTATCGTGGTTGGGGTGCTGTGCAGCCTGCTTTTCGTTGCGTTTCCAACGAAGCGACATGGAATCGGATTCCCTCTCTCTCAACAGTAAACGGATTCATTTCATCGATCTTTCGATCTCGTTTGTTTGTGTTTCTTCCTTGCGTTGAATTTGATTCATTCGTGTTGTACTTGAAGAAATTTGAAATGTTTTCATTCGATCATTTTGTATGGCTGGAGCTTAATTGGGAGGACGGTTCGGATTTGTTGGTCTGCTAATGCATGCAATTTTAATGCACGTTATCTGTAACTGTTTGCAGCCTTGCCCCAAATATTACCATCTTAATTTATTTCCTTTCATAATTGTTTAATTTGCCTAGAAAATTACGTTAATGGATCGAGTTGTGCACATTCGGACTGTCCGTCTCGACAATTAATGATCTGAATTGCTCAGTACTATGCGTAATCTCAACCATCCAATCATCTCGGCAATCCTGACATTAATTGCCGAGAGTCCAAGATGGACGGTCCGGATGTGCATATCACCATCCCCCAGTCCAGTAGAGAATGTAGAAATATCACTAGATAGTTAACACTTTACACAACAAATATACACAAAATGCTTTTAGGTGCAGGGGCGGAGCCCCGGCTTAATAGACATATTTATTTTTTATTAGAACGAATATTTATTATACTAGAAAATTAGGTGACACTATATCATTGATAATGGATCAGATGTCATTTTAAATTGCCCAACGATAATACGATATAGTGTCACCTAAACATGTTACATATATTATTGTGTAAAGTGTTATAATAACCATCTACATTAAAACCCACAATGACTTCTTCTTTTTCTTCTTCTTTTATGACACCCTGCGTTAAAAAAGAAAATAATTCACTACCATACAATTACCGAAATGAAATGCAACTCAAGAAAGAGCCTCCCCAAAGGAAAGGGATAATCAAATATTTTCTTCAGTCATGGGCTACCTTATCCTCTTTGTCCGTACGTATTTAAGTAAATCTAAGATTTTTGTTGCAAACTACTGTATCAATCACTCTTGTATGTGTGACTAGAATTAAACAGCGGCTCGTATGCCTACAGTCTTGTAGAGTCCCCTATTTTCGGAAAATTGTTTAAAAGTTTTATACAGTAAATGCTAAAATAAGGAATTTGTGGAGTTTAATTGATTCGTGGTTAATGTGATAGAATTATAAGCGAAAGGGGTGCTAGTGCGATGTGTATATGTGTGGGTATAGATATAGGAGTGTGTGGTGTAGAGAAACACATTCCCAAACACACACACACCCCACGCCTCTTCTCTCCATCGGCTCTCTCCTCTGTTTCTCACACCCTCACCCAAAAATCCCACTCTAAATTCAAAACCCACCAAGATCCTTCACCAAATCATCATCCTCTCGGGCTCTCGACCTTGGGTTTCGTTAGAGCAAGCTCGAAGAGGAGTATTCTTGAAGGATTTCGAATTTCAAGGCTAGGGCTCGATCAATCCCGTTAGGTTTCGTTCTCTAAGTTGAGGTAGAAAATTCTTACTCTCTCTACATGTTTATGAGTGGGTTGTGTGCCAAAAAATCGGGCACTAAATGGTTGAATTCGAAATTATATTCTTTGTTGATTTTTCTGCAAATCGTGCGCTGTAACGCAGTGGTACAAGTACCACTTTTTTGAGGTACCGGTACCTTCATACTGATACCTAATTTTTGAGGTATCAATACCTTGACTCTGATTGCTCACTAGATTGGTTTGGTACTGATACTTTCTTTTTGAGGTATTGGTACCAATAACTCAGAAAACTATTTTTGAACTTTGTTGATCATCCGTCGATTGTGTTGATCCCCGATCACTTCTAACACTCTTCAATCACATTCTAATCATTGCTAAACTTGATTGCTTGCGTTCCAACGATTCGTTGTTCGTCCCCACTCTTTTGGCTTCCGTTATAACAAAGAATGGTGTAAAACTAAATAGATATGATACTCGTTCCTTTGTTTATACACTCGGGTTATTATCTGAGCAATTTGTCATATTTTATAAATGATACGGACTTGTCATATGTCATGCTTTACGTTATTGAGGCTTATAGAACGAAAAATCACAACTTAGAACGATAGAACAATACGAAGAAAGCCACGGAATCACTAGGAGGTGGGATGCCGGAAAGGGAACGCATGGGGTCCCAAATGGTAGAAAGTGCACAAGAAAGCCACGGATCCACCGAATGGTGTGATGCCGGAATGAATTCGGGATGCACGGGGTCCCAAATGCCAGGAAGGAAAATCAAGAACACTTGATATAATGACAATGGAGAATTTAGAGATTATTAAGTGACGTGAATATGAACGGTGTTGATTATCAAGTATTATTCTCTTGCTCTTGCACGTGGGAAACTTTCTTGTATCAATGTTCATCTTGGTGCATTGTCCATCTCATTTGCATATAATTTGAACAAAGATTTCTCTACTGGGCTAGTGTAGCTCAACATATTATTATTTTTCAGGTACCTCTTTGTAATACCCCAAATCTTTAAATATGTTTAAAGTTAGTGTATGTGTAGAGTTTGGGTTAATTATGGGAGAAACAAGCTTATCTTAATTACTTGTTAATTGAAATAGGAACACAAGGAAGCCCATGGTCACACATGCACTGAACCATTTTCTTTTATGGCCTGATAATTAAAGGAGAGTTCTACGTTATTCTTGTTTCTATCGTTTCCACCGCTAGAGAGAGAGAGAGAGAGAGAGAGAGAACACCGTAGAAGAAGAGAAGAAGAGGAAGAAGAAGAAAGAGAGGGAAAACAAGAGGGAGTACTTCTGGATTGGAATTGAAGCCCAAATTAGGTAAACTCCAAGCTTTTGATTGTTGAATTCATGTTCTAGGTAGTTTAATTCTACACGTGCTAGTTGATAATTTCGGGTTTTACATGTGATTGGGGTGGCGTCTCATGAATTAGGTTTTGGATTGAGTTCCAAGAGAACTTAAGAAATCTGATTTTAACTCCTTTGAATTTGGTGGTTTAGACCTGCTTGGAACATGATTTGCTTGGGTTAGGAGTAGCTCTTGATAACTACAAGTTTGGGTGTGTTTTAATGAAGCTTTGGTATGACTTTGATATGAGTTTTGAATAGTTAAGTTCGGATTTTAGGGAAATCGCAGAACAAGACAGATTACAGTCCCAACTTTGAATAAGCATATCTTTGTCGTTCGGACTCCGATTTGGGAAAATTTTATATCGAAATTGATGCCCCGAAAGTCTACTTTCTAATGGAGGTGGTCCCAGCATCTAATTCCAATCCTATCAAATTCTATAGCCAAAATACAGAGACTGGTTTTTGGACTCCATATATACCGAATTTTGCAGTTTTGTTATTGGGACATTAACCTTAGATCTTTGTGAGCTACTAGGGAGATCTAATGAAAGTATTTAGATGTGTAAATGTGTCCATTGAATTTGAATTATAATTACCTTATATGCTTGTGTAGGGAACGTGGTGTAGAAGCTCGGACCGAGGTGAGTGATTAATACTCAAAACATATGGTTTGTTATAAGCTTTACGCTTCAATGATGTTTTATACTTTGATATGAACTCCATGAAATATCAATGAAAGGTGGACATGTTTTATATCTATTAATGGCATCCTCCCACGTCCCAGCTTGCTAGGGGACACGTGCTAAAAGGCTAGCAAGGCATGGTTATTGTCTCGGATAACGAAAGACGTTTTAACTTATCCACTACCGGGGACGCCTGGTAGACATGAAATGAATAGAGGATGTGCATTACTATGCTATGTTGCTATGAAATGAGATTCATATTCAAATGGTTTAATCATTGTCCATGGAAAGCATGTGAATTGCGTATTAATCATTCATACGAGCTTCGGCTTATGTAAATGTTCCACCTTTCAGGAAATAAGAAGTAAGACGTTGTGGCACCTGTTTGTGGGGATTTGAGACGTGGGGAATAGTTTGCGGTCATGAAATGTACTTTCGTGTTATTCGTTTGAACTCTGTAATTACTTGTAAGTTATTTGCTAAACTTTATGTCTAAGCACAGCTCTGAGGTGTGTAATGCGGTTTATAGTCTTTTGTAAATATAAGTTCTCATTATACTAAGCTCATGCCTCCATTGATTATACACTCTTGTTCCTTTTAATTTTATGATTATGAGATATAATAGGGTTAATATGGCCTTGGTGATGGTTTCACCGGCGCTTTGTTACGGCTAAGACCTACTAGAGTGGGTTAGGGTCGTTACACTCTCAGGGACATTGACATGGAGTGTTTGCTGTGCATATTGACTATACTTTTGAAAGCTAACACCGAGGAATTACCATGGCATCTTTTGTAAAACCCTTTTGAAGATGTAATTGTAATTTCAATCATATTCTTTTGACGTACATTCCCTTTGGATTATTGTCTACGAAATTGAAATTGGGGCCTGAGTGCCATTATTTGTAAGCTTATAAACTTGTTGTTCACTCAGACGGATTATGGGAAACATTTTGGGTCATTATGAAATAATATCGTGATGGACTATTATCGGAAATGCAATTATTATTATGTTGAAAATCCAGAGCGTGACAGTCTCGTGATCTAATCTGCAAACACATAACAACAAGGAAAATGAAATTGACAATCTAAAAATTGACGCAGTCACTCCAAAAAATAAAGAAAATTGACTTTGAAGTTACACTGATTTTAGAGTGCCTGCATCAATTTTAGAGTGCCAATATTATTTCCCAACAATATTATAATACTTTTAAGATTTTGTTTTATTTTTGACCTACATGCATGCGTGTATACCTTAATATATACTAATTAGAATTTTATTAGCAATGAGAAATATATGTGGTTCGGATCCCTCACAATTAGCACTCTTTGCGTTCGGCACTATCCGCCATTGCGTGGGAATCAAAGTTAAGTTATAGGTAGGCCTGTGCAAAAAACCCACGGGTACACGGACCCGACCCGAAGGGTCTCGGACGGGGTCGAACAATTAGTTCGGACGGGTGCGGGTTCATTTTCCATTAAAAATATGTTTTCGGTTCGGGGTTCGGGTTTGATTTTTTTTCAACCGTCGGGTCTGACCCGACCCGACCTTTTTAATGTATAATATATTATATATAATACTACATATAATAATCATTGATCAACCCTAGGCACTTAGCTGTCGTCCATATAAAAGGAAAAGGGTCTCCACTTTCCCCCCATTCCTCAGACTAGACGCCCCAAACCAAAACCCTACCATACCCCAAACAAAAATGTCACACCCCACTGGCCTCACTCCCTCGGCTCCACCGTGACCCTCCGCTGGTCACCATCTCTCTCTCTCTCTCGTCAATCGTCTCTCCCTCTCTCTCATCTCTCTCGTCCAGCGTCTCGTGTCTCGCTTTTCAAATTCGCCATCATCCACAGTTCAAACTCCACACCTTCCCAATCGATAAATCTCTCTCTCTCTCTCTCTCTCTTTCTCTCTCTCTCGTAATAAAACTGATTTTAACAGGCGTTTTGGTTTTTGGGGGGTTTTGATTTTAACAGACATTTAATTTTTAGGGGGTTTTGATTTCTTTGGGTCATGTGTTTTCAGTTGAGTTTTGATATATGTGTTCTGCATGTTTATGCAACGTGTGTAGATTTCTGAGTTTTGATTTATTTTGTGATCACTGTACAAGTTATGGATTCTGCTTCGGGTGATGAAGTTGAAGCTATTATCCATGGTGGTGATACTCCTACTGTGCCCAGAAAATCTACTAAGAGAAAGGCTAAGGCTAGGGCTAAACCCCCTAAGGCACAAAAACAAGGAACTGGCAGACCAGAATCGGTAGCATGAGATCATTTCGATAAAATTGAGGCTAAAGACACTGTGGATGGGATACAACGAGGTATTTGTAAGTATTGTCGTAACGAGTATATGGCTGATCCTAAAATGCATGGAACAAGTAGCATGTTGGCTCATATTACAGTCTGCAAGAAGTACCCTTACAATAGAGAACCATTGGGTGGTCAACAAACTTTAAGTTTTAAACCTAAAAAAGATGGAAAAGAAGGTTTTGAACTTGTTGCCACAATTTTTTCTGCAGAATCTGCTAGAATTGCTCTTGTTGAGATGGTTATGCTTGGTGAATTGTCATTTGCGTTCATAGGAGTTGGTTTTCGAAAGTTTTGCAAGGCTTTACAACCAAAGTTTGAACCTATATCTCGTTATACTGTTGCTAGAGATGTCGTCAAGATTGTCAATAAAGAGAAGGCTAAGTTGATGAATGTACTACGAGGTCGTAGGATATCTCTCACTACGGACACATGGACATCGATTCAAAATCTAAATTACATGTGTCTAACTATACACTTTATTGATGATGATTGGAAACTTCAGAAGCGGATTTTGAACTTTTGTATTGTTGATGATCATAAGGGTGATACAATTGGTAAAAAGATTGAGGCGTGTTTGCTTGAATGGAACATTGGAGGTATCTTTACTATAACAGTAGACAATGCTAGTTCAAATGCCACGGCTATCAAGTATTTGGTAAAGAAAACAAAGGATTTGGAGGGAACCATCTTAGGTCATGACTATTTACATGTTCGTTGTTGTGCACATATTCTCAATCTCATTGTTAGTGATGGTTTAGAAGAGCATGCTCCATCTATTGCTTGCATACATGAGGTTGTGAGGTATGTAAGATCCTCCCCTAGTGGGCTTGATTCTTTTAAGAAATGTGCCTTGAAAGAGAGAATTGAATCCAAGAAGTATTTGTGCCTCGACGTTCCGACTAGGTGGAACTCCACTTATTTAATGCTTGATGCTGCTCAAAAGTTTGAGAAAGCTTTTCACCGGTTACACAAAGAGGACTCCAATTTCAAGGCAATTTTAAAGGATGATGAGTTTAGCGAGGGAGAAGAGGAAAACGAGAATAATGGAGCATTTGGGGGGAATAGAGGGAGTGGGGAAAAGAGGAAGCCAACCAAGAACGATTGGGGCGATTGTAGAACGTTTGTCCATTTCTTAAGGCTTTTCTATATTGCAACAAAGAGGTTTTCAGGTTTCCTTTATGTCACTTCCGATGTTTTCTTTAAGGACATGTATGTGATTCAATTGGAAGTCGAGAAATTGCGTAAGAGTAGTGATATTCTTTTGTTTTCAATGGCATTGAGTATGAAAGAAAAGCTTGATATGTATTGCGGATAGGGAGACAAAATGAATTTATTGTTGTATGTTGTTACGGTTCTTGATCCTAGAAAGAAGCTAGACTATGTGGAGTTTTGCTTCATAAGATTGTATGGTGAAGATATTGCTAAACAATGAAGGAAAAGGTGAAGAATTGTTTGATACGTTTGTTTGACGACTATGCTAAGCATGATAAGAATAGTGTGGAAGTGCCTAATGTGCGTGAGGCTTCGGCTTCGGCTATGACTATTGATGATTTCGATGATCCCCATAAATCTTTAGCTAGTCAATTTTCTTCTTACATGGAGAAGCAATATTCCATTTCGTCCAAGTCTGAGGTGGATAAGTACTTATCTGAAACTTGTGAAGCAGAAGATGATGATTCAAAGTTTGACATTTTGATGTGGTGGAAGAACAATTCTGTGAGGTATAATGTGTTGTCGCAAGTGGCTCGTGATGTGTTAGCATTTTCCGTCTCTACAGTTGCATCCGAGTCGGCTTTTAGCACTGGAGGACGCATACTTGATCCTTTTCGTAGCTCACTTTCTCCTGCGATGGTAGAGATGCTTGTATGTGGACAAAATTGGCTTCGAAGTGATGTCCCCATTTCTCTTCGTAAGGCAATGGATGACATTAAGCAATATGAACCCTACGACTCAGGTAATTACTTTTAAATGTATGCTGTTGTTTTGTTAATTTACTTTAATTACATTCACCAATATTACTTACTTTTTCAAACTTCTAAATGTCTTAATTTTTTTCTTACTAGTTTTACTAAATCAAGATCAACCTCAAACTCAAGCCTCGGTTTAGGTTGATTAACTATCATTGGCAATGGATTTTGGTATAAAATTTCTACCTCAAACCTCATTTGCATTTCTTCACTACATTCTCTTATCTTTTTAACCTTTTAATCGAACTTGCTTTATTTTTTTCAGGTATAATGCTTTTTGTGGATATTTTGCAGCCGAATACTCTGATTTTATAGCTGTTTTTTGTGGGTTTGAAGTGGTATAGTATGAATGGGATATAGTTTTTGAAGTGGTACAAAGTCAACATGAGGTATAGTCTTGTTGAAGTTTGAATGGGGTATAGTTTTTGAAGTGGACTTAATTTACTTTGAATGGGATTTACTCTGGATGGGGTATTTTTTGGGGGATGTGTAAAACTTTACTTTTGATACTCTCTGCTGTTAGTTGACACTAGACATAAGTAACTGTATTTAATTTGAAGTGGACTTGATGTGACACCCAAGATATTTAATTATGCTAATCATGCTTATTTAAGTATAAGTTAATTATAGATGTTAAATTATGTGGCTTTAAGTGCTTACGTGTCCTTTATGTGCTATGTGACACACACAAATTATGTTTGAATTATATGCCATGTATATGATTTATGTGTTATGAGTCAAATTTCCTAAGACAAAACATAGAGATTCATAAAACAATGTTATGGGTCAATGTGAAAATATTATTGGGTTCTTATTTGAAGAGAATGTTATGTGAGGGTTCATTTGATAATTAGATCACCCCTTTTCTAGACAATTCCAAATGTAGAAGGAAAAAAAAAATATCAGTCCCCACCTTCTCATTCGTTCCAACGTTCTCTCTCTCTCACTCCTATCAAGAAAAAAATCAAGAAGTCTCTCCATCTTCTACTTCTAGGGTTTTGGTTCTAGAGTTCAATCAAGTTCTTGGACAAGATTCAATCTCAAATCCATCTCTCACCCAAGTGTTTGAAGCTCTCTCAATCCATGGTTAAACCTAAAAGATGTAAGTTTTCTTGTAGTGAGTTTGAAGAGAAATCTGTCAAGAAATTTACCGGAATTTGTA
The DNA here is from genome assembly GCA_019656295.1 of Rhododendron mucronatum var. ripense. Taxonomy (NCBI): domain Eukaryota; kingdom Viridiplantae; phylum Streptophyta; class Magnoliopsida; order Ericales; family Ericaceae; genus Rhododendron; species Rhododendron mucronatum. The sequence continues at coordinate 824,407 of BPLT01000096.1, read as the reverse complement.
CCCGAAGTCACGAATTTTTAGACATCGTAAATTATCTTCAAAAATTATGAAATTTTTATGGGATGTTTCTCAATGAGTCTACAATGCTGTATAAAAATTTGGGATTAATATTCCTTAAGAAGAAGTCTAGAAAAATCTCACACTAGACTGCACTCTGTTTTACTGGTACTGCTAAATCTCTATTTTGGCCTTCGGTTTTTGGTGTGTTTGACCTAGTTTCTCATCACGTTATTTTCTGAAATTTTTATGTGAGGTACTGTTTACACCCGTTTTTGGCACCAAATCTTGGGTTAGGGCTGGAAGGCCATTTAATTAAAATTTAATTCAATTGGGCCACAAATGGAGATGTTTGGGTTTAAATTGAAGGGCCAAGATGGCATAGAGCGGGCCCGATTAATTTTTATCTAAATTGACAGTGGGTTTCAAATCCTATTGGGCCTTATTATTTAAAGTCTTAAATCAAGAAAGCCTATAGCCTACGGGAATCCGTTGACAATCCAGAATGTTCCTTTTAGTGGCGGGAGTTATTAATTGGTGGTTATTGATCAATGGCCATGTGATTAAAACAAATAGGCCATGATCTGCTAGCTCCCACGAAAAAGGGAAATGGAGGAAGCCTTTTATTTTTTGTAACTGCCAATAACCACCCACTCACACATGAAAGAGCAAACATGGAACACTTGTCATCGCAAGGAGAAGACAACAAATCTTTTTGCATGTAGATTCATGAGGAGCCGTAGCCTATAAATAGAAAGAAGGAAAAAGGGTTCCCACACCAATCAAGCTCACGCTTAAAAACCAAAGTTTTCCCAGTGAAGCAATTATCTCATTTTTCTCACCTTCACTCGGTTACTTCTCCAAGTAATTTGAGTTTCTATCTCTCTTGTACCCCCAACTTTATTATTACGATATAATAAATTTATTCTGTCTCTCTTGTATCCCCAACTTTATTATTACGATATAATAAAGTTCTTCTACGATGTTCTCTACTTTTTCTCATACAGTTGGGAAATTCTAAGTCTACACTCGTTGTGGCAAAACCACGAACCTCATTGTGGCCTCACCCTTTGGGTCACACGCAGTCGCACTACATACGAAGTCAGATCGAGACGCATTCACGCCTTCCATACGTTGGACGACGACAAATCCTGGCACGCCCGCGCTCATACCGCACACGCGCCATTGGATTTTTTGCTCACGCCTACCCAGCGAAAAAGTGGGGAACAGGTACCCATATGTGTCTAGTGTATTGTGTCCAAAAATTAGAGTAAAACTCAAAGAGAATCATTTTAAACAATTCATTTACTTAGTTGCATTCTGTTTTGAACTATGCTGAATTCTGCAGTTTTGTTTCTTATTCTTCTAATTTGTAAGGGAAGTTCTTGGCCTCGTAAATTCTCAAGAAAATTTGATACCATGTGCATATGAGTCCTCTTTATGCGTTAAAATTTTCGAGACCTAAGTCATTGTGGTTTATCCTCAAGAATTGTTGGAGCGGGTCATAGTTAACTTGTCATTTTTTTTAGGGAATCAAGCATGTGCATCATTTTATGAGTTCTTTGTGTAAATGATGTGTGTTCATATACAACATGTAGGATTTGGTGAACGAGAGAAGGATATAAGGAATACAAGTTGATGTTTACTTGAAGTGCAAAGGAATGTGAGTAACCTCATACTTTGAAATAGAAAATTTTATGAACTTCTTTTTCTATGAAGTGTGATTTAGTCTTCCTATGCTAGGAAGTAATATGTCTATGTAATTTGAGCGTTATGTTATAATATGGAATGGTTTTTAATGTGCTTTTTAAGATGTTACAAGTCCATGTATGTTATAAGTTTTAGTCTATAAAGTGTGTACGCCTTGCCCTTGCTTTACACCGTATGTGCCCGCTAGTGGGTTCCATAATAGCTAGCATTATGTGTCTCCCTGGAGGGTTCTATAATATCCAGGTATGTGCCTTCCTGGAGGGTTCCATAATATCCAGGTATGTGTCCTTGCCGATGGGTACCAATAATCGGCCAGGATCCTGATATGTGTCATGTATGTATATGTATGTGGTAAGCTTGGCGGTATTGGCTATATAAATGCGTTCGAGTACTTTGTGCTTTCATGTAAAATATCTTTTGAATTTCTTTTAAATGTTCGTAACTAGTGTGCTATATGTGTGTTGAATATTCAAAATCCAAATTAGAGTATGAGTTTTACTCACTGAGCTTTCAGCTGACGGTTTATTTACCAATTTCAGGTGATGAAGTATGATAGCTTATTGGTGCAATGTTTTGTGCAAATTGGACTACATGAAGTGTTTTGCATTTAGAAAGAAAGTAGAAAGAAGGCTTGTATTTTTGGGCATATTTTGTACTTGATTCTCTTATGGACAAAGATGTATAAATTTTTGTAAAGTGATGTACGTAAGCTATGCATGTTAGGAAAAGGGTTATAAATGTTCATGCTAATATAATTATAGTATTATGTAAATTATCAATGTATGGACATTCTGGACTTAATGGGTTGTGCTCATTTTACTCAACCTCGTTTATGGTTACTTCTTCTATGAGACCCCATAAAATTATTTGAAGTTTTTTTTTTTAATTGCTCCTGCAAATGTTTAGTTATTTATTTATTTATTTGGAGCACTTTCTTTTGAGCCCATTCGGTTATGTTTGAAGGCCTTGTTGGCCGATCATGTGTTGTAATTCCCTTTTAAGGGGTCTAGGGATAGTGGGACGTGACACTGATTTCTTTGAAGTTTGAATGGGGTATAGTGTTTGCTCTTTTTGTGGTATTGTGGACGAAACTGCATTTAAAATGTAGTTGGTGTACTGTTTTTTTGATGTTTGATGGTTGTATTTGTATCTATCAAGCATGTGAAACTTGTGAAACTTGTGAACTTGTTGCTAAGGTTCAGTTGATTCTCCTGTGGTGTCTATTGGCTCTGTTTCGTTTAGCTGAGACTTCCGCGTCTGCGGATTCTCAAGTTGCTGCTCTAGCGTTTGCTTTGTCGACTGCCGAAGCATCCAAAATGTTGTTGGGCTAGATCAACTATTTAAAACTAGTGAAAGCCCAAACAAGAATGGGCTACATGTGTTTTTGTGGCCATTGGGCTCAGAATATATACATATATATATATAGGCGGCGGTTCCGGGAACCGCTTAAAAAACCACTAAAGAAACCTCTCATCTCAGCCCTCCATTTCAAGGGCTGAGATTAAATCATATATATATATATATATATAATGATTCAAACAATAAAATTCCAATAATAAAAGCCCAATTCAGTTTTCTTGCAACCCGTCGGACCCAACCCGACCGAGGGATCGGGCTCGTGGACGGTTTTCATCACCCATGCGGTTTGGTTACGGGCCTGAATATACTTACCCGAATATGGTCGGGGTCGGGTTTTGGGTCAAAACCAACCCGCCCGACCCGTGCACACCTCTAGTTATAGGTGATTGAGAACTCTTTTCAAGGTCAAAGTCCTCACGTAGTAAAATGTTTTAAAAAAAAAAGAAAAGATATTTTCTCTTTAAAATAAACTTAAAGAAAATAACTGGTCCCACTTCCTTTACATTATTTTTTCTTCTTCTCTTTGTTTTTACTTTTCTGCATCCTTTACATATTAGTATTACTATATCGAAAACAAAATGAAAAATCAGTAAAGATTGTGGTACAGCAAAAGCTGTACAGCAGCGTGTACAGATGTATTTTGCTCTCGTCTCGGATCCCGCAAAGATGATCAAAGCCGCTCATTTTGTTCAAAACATATTGTTTAAGGTCTCTGTAAAAAATCATTTCAATCCGATATCGGTAAAGGCGTTTACGAATCGTCCAACTTTGCTTCAAAATTTACCTGAATTGTAAAGCAAAGTTGGATGATTTGTTAACGCCTTTGCCGATATCGGACTGGGATGATTTTTTACAGGGACCTTAAACAATATTTTTTGAATAAAATGAGCGGCTCCGATCATCATTGCGGGACCCGAGACGAGAGCAAAACTCATCTGTACACGCTGCTGTACAGTTTTTTGCTGTACCATTAGCAGCTCTCATGAAAAATTGGCTGGTGTTGGATATTTCTTGTTCCCAATAAGAGCTGGATAGTCCATGAGATTTGGGTTTCGTGAGGCCTTGTCATAGAGATCGTGGGCTCGAATTCGGAAGCCCATGATTTACTAGTAAGGGGTGTTTTCCCTTAATTAAGCCGGTGGTAGTTTTATTACATTTCTTATTTTTTGTTTAATTCCTGTAAAAAAAAAATTTCAGATTTATGATTTGTCTTGACGAGAGGAATCTAAAAAGTACAACATCACGACAAAAAGAAAAAAAACTAAAGACGAAAAAGTGTTTAAAAAATGGAGTGTTACTATTTTTTGTAGTACTTATTTATGAACTTTTATCAACCTTGACATTTTTACATTAGTCGGTGATCAGTTGCGGATTAATTGGCCATGCAGGTTTTGAGCCTCAAAACGGCTTCAAACAAGTTTGACTACTTTTAAAATTTGTTTCTAAGAACAACTCCAACGGGAAATGTCAAGAGTGGAGATGTCAAATTATTTTGAAGACTTATGTGGCAATTTGACATCACGTTCCTTCTCTCCAACCCCTATGTCAAATTATTTTCAAAGATTATGGTCAATTTTTGAAAATTGACAGTCTAGAGGTTGATATCAAAGTTGACATGTTGGGACTTCCCTTCAAAGCCACGTCACCTTCCTTCAAAACCATGTCACTTTTGACATGATAGAAGGCATCATGATTGAATGGCAATTTAATGCCAAAATTAACCGTTTGATTGTTTACCTCAACTTTGATATCTCCCGTACGTTAGAGATGCTCTTAGAAAACTTTAAACACTCCACAGCAAATTCTCATAAACAAATCAGCTCTGAAAATCCTATGCAAACACACACTGCTGAAAAACCAACAAATTAGTACTAGTTAGGATATAGACAAATTGCAGGAGGATTCTCTGGCTATTTGTCCAACTTCACAAAGTTTTACCCCAACCAACACCATTTTCTTTGTTTCCAATAAACAGACATACCTGGAGATGTTGCCGAGCAGCTTCCTGCCGAGTGAGTGCAAAGCAGTAGATTCGACTGTTCAAATTGCATACAAAAATAAATTGTTCATTGCTCGATTAAGATCCTAGTCGTCGATTGTTGAGAAGAGCAGCAGAGGCCAAATCGGTCGCGCTGCACCACTCTACTCTCTGATTCCAGATTACACATCTTCCTATCTAAATGATGTAGAAAGTAGAAGCAGCATAAATATGTGACTGGCATATGAAGCCAGCGTACATCAATTTGGGTATATGCAAGCCACACTAGTCTGTTTTGGCCTAATTTGGATGCATAGTTTAAGTTCAAGAAAGTCAAACTGGCGCACACAAATTTAAACAGAGATATCCAATCATTAAAAACAAATGCATAGTGGAATTAACTAGCTGAGGATTTTTCTTAAGAGAAAAGAAGCCTAGTGATTAAATTTGTCTAATGCTTTCTTCGGTTATCATTAGTTTTGATTCCGATGATGTCCACAAAATTGCTCACTATGTATATAATTTGAATATCTTGAGAAGAGACATCAACACAATCAAAATATTCCCTAGCTGCTAGCGGGGGACTAATAGCGAAATAACGGAGGATGAGAAGGGTGTTCACGGTGGTTGCTCAAGTCATGAAAACTTGAGAGAATGCATTAAAAAATGTGAGTTGATTGACCAGGGATTCACAGGACTAAAAATGCACCAAGTTTTTCCAATGTACTAGGGAAAAAAATGCGCCAAATCGAATTTGAGGGAGGGACAACGTTAAAAAGAGAATAGAGAAGGCATACTGCAATGAAGAATGCACAAAATTCCTTGCGGTGAAACAAGACGAGCACATCCAACGAATTCTGATACATGTTATGATCAATTAATCCTCAACTTGTCCTATGCGGTGATTTTGGCGGGGGAGGGCAATTATGCCGAGAAAACCTAGTTTCTTATCCCACAGTGAAACAATTAACAAGAGAGAGAGTGAGCGAGCCAGAGGGGTTTTCAAAGCTACATCGTCTCTAATCTTGACTTCAGATTTGAGAATGTCATATTTTTTAATTTGAAAGTTTACGTGGCAATTTGACATGTTAGAATTTGACTTCTTTAAGGTACCCACTCCAGCCAACATGTCAAATTTATTATTTTAGAAAAGTTTTGGGGTGAAATAATGTCAAAGTTGATACGAGAGAGGAGATGTCAAATGACACATAAGCATTTTACATCTTGGTTGGAGTTGCTTAATTTACATGTCAATCGTTCCACTTGACATGCCATTTCAAGTTTGACATTCTTGGTAGGGAGAAATTTTTCGGTGCAGCGTGGGTATAACCCATGTGGTACCCGCTCGGCACATCCGGGTCGTCCAATACACTTTTGGACAGCTCGGATCGATTGATCAAATCCTCTCTTTCCTCTCACCCCAAACACTTTCTCTCTCCAAATTCGAGCCGTCCAAAAAAACGCAATGCACGGCTCGGATGCGCTGAGCGAGCACTACGTGGTACCTACCCGGCCCTAAATTTTTTTTCCCCTTGGGTGGAGATGCTCTAACTTTGAAACACTAAAATTTAATAGTACCAAAATAGGCTTGTGACATTGCAATTTACTTGACTCGAATAAGGCAAATTTTTCTTCTTCAAACTTTGGTGTCACAGCTGGCACCAGCTGATGAATTGGTAAAATTTTGATGGATTGTTTAAATTAACCTTATATAAGTGCATGTAGAATAACGCACTTGCAACAATATTTTCTGTGGTTTGAAGAACAAAGTTGACCCGGTAACCCTCTTTTCTTGGTCTGAAATGGAGCAACTTGACTACTATTTGCAAATTTCCAAAGACCGGTAAACTAGATTTTTTTTTAAAAAGAAAAGAAAAGAAAGGAAATCATAATAACAAAAACTGTTTTTATTTGTACCAAAACTATAGCTCAGAAAAGCTTTGTACTTTGCACATGATATAAGGCCAAATAATTGAGCTAGATTATTTTTTTGTCCGTTCAAATGTCTTTCACATTTGTTAGTTTTGTTATTTTTTCGCATTTGTTAATTTTGTGTCGATTTTGTGTGAATCATTGGTTTTTTTCGATGTGAGGAATCTAACAAGTAAAAAAAATATATGATCAAAATCTTAAAAACGTTCACTAAAGACAAAAAAATCCAATTTAACAAAAAAAAAATTGAATTATTTTTGTCTTTATTTTAAAAATTTAAGTTTTTGGTTCACAGTTATTTACTTTTTAGATACTTCTCGTCAATACAAATCAATAATTCATAAAAAGTTGATGCAAGACTAATAAATGCAAAAAAATAAAATAAAATTGAGTAAGACTAAATAATAATCTGGCACAATTAATTAGCCAAACACTCCTAAGGCTAATTTCCGATAAAATTTTTGGGTATTTTCTTGTTTGTTCCTATTCAAAAAAAAAATCGTGTTTGTTAGTTTTGCATGTAATTTTTGTTAATTATTAATGGAAAATTTATATAAATAGTTCTCCTAGTTTCACCTGAATCTCATTTTCATCCTTTAAGTATCAATTATAACTCTTTTGACCTTCAAGTTTGGTTTTCGTACCAAATTGGTCCAATTGATAACTTCTGTCAGCCAAATTGGACGGAAAAAATTAGATTGATGGCAGTTTGGATGTTACAGTTCGTATCAAGTTGGTCCAATTGATAACGTTTGCCCTCAATTTGATTTTTTTCATCTAGTTTGGTTGATAGACGTGATCAATTGGTCCAACTTGATACGAAAACCAAACTTGAAGGTCAAAAGAGTTGCAATTGATACTTAGAGGACAAAAATGAAAATCGGGTGAAATTGGAGGATCATTTCTATAAATTTTCCATTATTAATTTATCTCGTCAAAAAGTATCGGAGAAGAAAATAATTATGATAGTACTTTGGGCTTTAGCTTAGATCTTTCGAAAAATGGTGCGGTTCAAGGGACACAAAAAAAAAAACCCTAAAAAAACACCCCAAATCTCAATCTCATAGTTTTTGATCAAATTTTTATGATCCGAACCGTTCAATGTGTGCAAAATGTGATTTTAAAGGTATCCGCAAATAATTAGCAGAACATATGACCGGGAAGTACTTATTTTGAACAGTTTTTAATTGGACCGTTCATTAAATCTAAGCTAAAAAATGCTTAGATCAAACCTTTCTCGATCATTTTTTTTTGCTAATTTCTCGCTAGTATCTTTAAAATCACGTTCTGATCACATTGAGCAGTTTGAATCATGAAAATTTGATCGGGAACTATGATGTATTTTTTTAGGTGTCTAATTAGTGGTCCCCGGAACCACCCCGTTCAAAAAATATATGGATAAAAGACACAATAATCTACAAAAATTAGACACAACTAATAAACGCGAAAAAATCTAAATAAAAAATCACTTAGTGGAACTTAGCCTAATTATCCTTGTAACCAAATATAGAAGTAGTATTAGTTTATTGTTACAACAAAAAAGTTGATAGAGAAAAGAAAAAAAGATTAATTGAAAATTTGAATTGGATAAAACAAAATTGAAAAATTGATGCTTTGTTTTTTTTTTTTTTTTGGTAAATCAATTTGATGCTTTATTTGGATTGTGTTTTAATTTTTTTTTCTCAAACTTAACAAACATTTATTACTATTACTTTCAATCATTACTCATCCCTATCTCCAATTATTATTTTCATTTCTCTCTTTATCTTTCTCCAATTATTATGAGAAATGCTATTAGTAAAGAAGTGCACAAAGAAGACAACAAAGATCCTACTTGGCATTGTGGGTCCTACCATGTGGCTCCCACTTCTCCACTTTGCAGCTTTGCTCCAGTTCCCGTTCAAATTACCTCCCAAAATTTGACCGCCAACTACTTTCCCAAATTTTGAAATTCCCAGTTTTCTTTCATAAAACTTCACTGCCACCACTTCTTTCTCTCTCTACCTGAAATTGGATGAATGGGTGACGGCGAAAGAAGAAGATCAAGATATTCAAAACCCACAAGAAGACTATCCATGGGAGGTAAGAACCCTCAACCTCCTCCACGACTCCAAGATCGACAAACTCCTCTCTCTCTCTCTCTCTCTCTCTCTCTCTCTCTCCCTCCCTCCTCTGTTTCCATTGATGCATCTGGCATGACAAATTTCCTCTAACTTCTTCTCTAGATTTTGCAAGAGCTAAATTAAAGAAAACAAAGGAAGCACAAGGTGCGATGAATGATGGAGAGACCAATGGCGATTCCACAAGCAATTCTTGAGCTTCAAGACCCATCCATGAGTGAATTTACTCTCCGCAGATTCAGCAGTTTTCCCATTTGGGTTTTTTTTTTTTGGATAAATGTGACTTTATAACCAACCAAACTGAAAAAATACAGGGTGCAAAACCCACTATACAGACTGCTTTACACAAAAAAAAAAAAGCATCCTACTACAAGCTACCAAACAACTATACTAACTCCTCGTTAGAGATTTGCAGATCCAAGAATTCTAGTAGAGATGTTCCAATGAGAACAGAGTCTCATTTGGTTTTGGCAGTCATATTTTTTGCCTGAGTTTCTTGTTTACTTAGTTCAATTTTTAGACTTTCCATGCAAGTACTGGGGACCAACGTTATGGGTCTGATGCAATTTTTTGATTTTCTCAGCCAAGTGCGGTTCCAGCAAAAGGGAAATCTGTTGTATTTTGTGTTCTTGCGTGATGATAATGGAATTTGTTAGATTTTGTTAGATTTTGTTTTCTCAATCAAATGCGGATCCCGTTTGAAATTCACACCTATGTTTTTTTTTGTGTGTGTAATTTGTCACTCTTTTCATGCTTGAACGCAAGTCTGCATATGTTTTCTCAATGAGAGGGAAGCTAACTGATTTCATGCAAGAAGTTGATGGTAATGCAAAAGGAGAAACTTAAGAATTTGAGGACTATATGTCTTGACCAAAAGCCCTATGAACCAAACAAGAAACACATTGAATTGTTCGAAGCTCGACTTGATAAAAAACTCATTTAAGTTTGATTTGGATATTAAACGAACCGAATCTGAGCCTCAATTTATGCTTGTTAAATAAATGAACTAAATCTGGACCTAACAATATTTGGCTCGTTTAGGCTCGCAAACCTCAACTAGGCAAGCTCAAGTAGTCCAATTTTCCTTGAGCTCAAGCTCGACTGGAATTCATTTAAAAACTTGACGAACGAAGCCGAACATTCTAAAACTCAGCTTGATTTGGCTTGTTTGCAACCCTAAAAACAAGTAGTTTTCAAAAATCTGAAACACGCTCAATAATTGGAAACAATGGATGCGAAATTAACTTAGCTAACAAACCAATATGAAAAATGGTAGTGATGTCTTCAATTGGAAATTGAAATTGCAAACAAGCATTAAAACCACAACATTGGCTTTAGGAAGCAGCAGTTAGACTTTCTGAATTGATAATGCATACAAAAGAGTTTCCTGCAAATCTATTTCGGCAAAATTCAATGCCTTGGTGTACAGAAGCTATGCGATATCTAACCTCTTCAGCTTGACATTTCAACAAGCAACTTATGCACATACATTGACAACTTATAAAAATGTAATCTGCAAATGCTTCATCAAGATAACTAAATTCACTTATACACTACAATTTCTCTCAACAATAAATCAGGAAATTAAGACTATTCCGTAAAATATAAGGCAACTGATTTCAGAAAACAAGCCAAATCAAGCTGAGTTTTAGAATGTTCGGCTTCGTTCGTCAAGTTTTTAAATGAATTGCAGTCGAGCTTGAGCTCAAGTAGTCCAATTTTCCTTGAGCTCAAGCTCGACTGGAATTCATTTAAAAACTTGACGAACGAAGCCAAACATTCTAAAACTCAGCTTGATTTGGCTTGTTTGCAACCCTAAAATGAAGAATGAAAATTAGGGCAAAATGAGTCATTTTCCGTTGTCAAGCTTGGGAATGCAGTTCCAGATCTCCCTTTGTTGACGGACGACCGTGGCAATGCTGTCAAGAGAGGGACGCCCAGAGAGAGAGAGAGAGAGGATGAGTGGCAGTGGGTGTCGTCGTTTGTGAGGGACAAGCCAGAAGTGGTGACGGTGTTGGTCGGGGATAAGCTAGAAGTACTGGCAGTGGGTGGCGTTGGTGGTATTTGGGGAGAGAGAAGTATGAACCTTTGAAAAAAATGGGAATCGCGGACGAGGTTGAGGGTTGTTTCCTCCCATGGGTAGTCTTCTTGTGGGTTTTGAATACCTTGATCTTCTTTCGTCGTCACTCATTCATCCAAATTTCAGGTATCCATCTTGAGGATCTTGAAGAGAGAGAGAGAGAGAGAGAGAGGGAGGGGTAGTGGCAGTGAAATTTTATGAAGGAAAACTGGAGATTTTAAAAGTTGGGAAAATAATTGGCGGTTAAATTTTGGGAGTAATTTGAACGAGAAATGGAGCAAGTGGAGGAGTGGGGGCCACATGGTAGGACCCACGGTACCAAGTAGGATCTTTGTTGTCTTCTTTGTGCACTTCTTTACTAATAGCATTTCTCAATTATTATCTATACTGTCGTCAATTATATTCTTATTTCTCTCTCCATTGATAACTCTATAAAATTTCTCAAAAGCTTATCAAATACAACAGAAATGAATGCTAGCACGTGCTCTGAGTGCGACTGGGAATACCTGCCAACGGCTGCCAGGTAACTGTCAAGCCAATCGTCGTACTCCACAAAATACGGAGAAAAAAAAAGAAGAAATGCAGCAGTTACTAGTTTTTTTTTTTGAGGGAAAAAATTGGATCCAGGGGAAAACTACTTGATCGAGAGCGAGAAAAAGGCCCAAAACAGAAGCCCAACAAAACCCAATCGATTCTAGAGAGAGAGAGAGGGAGAGAGAGAGACTTATAGAGCGAGAAGCACGATACATATAGAGAGAGAGAGAGATAACGAGAAAGAGTTAAGAAACTCAACCACAAAGGCACGAACGAATTCGTGAATCAAAGTTCTCTCTCGATTGATACCCTCTTTGAAAAAAAAAGAAAAGAGAAAAACTACTCTAGTTTATTGTGCTTTTTACACACACGCACAAACAGCTCGCATATACGCAATTTCCCCCACCCACACACAAACATTTCTACGTTTCTTTCGATAAACAAAAACAAAAAAAATTACTAGTAAAAGAAAGATAGATAGAGAGAGAGAGAGAGAGAGAGAATGGGAAGGATTAGAGAGAGAAAGACTGTTCGTTCGTTTGTTCTTTGTTGTTTCTCTTTTAAATCAAAAATCGCAATCTTTAATTTATTACTCCTCCTCCTACTACTCCTACTATCGTTATTATTCGCCAAATCTCACCGCACATCTCCCCCACAGAAGTCTTCTTCGCTATTGGGAAAATTTTAGAGAGAGAGAGAGAGCGAAAGTGCTTGTACAAACAAGCGTGTCAAAGACTTCTACGGAGAGAACAAGCCAGATTTCGTGCTCTCTCGTTTTCGTCGATTCCGATTCCCCGATTTTCTGCTCCAGGGAACCCTAGTTTTTTCGTGAAATGTAGTGATTGTTGATTCGATGAGCAATTGATCTGCTGAGATGATAGCTGCTTTGTAGAATTTGATCCCCCGAGCCCTAGGTTTTTGCTATGGAGGAGGGCGGAAGCGGTGGTTTATCCGAGGGGGAGAAGATGAAGCCGACGCCACCGCAGGCCGAGGGAGAGCACAGAGTGAAGAGGAAGATGAAGACCGCTTCTCAGTTAGAGATTCTCGAGAAAACTTTTGCTGGTTCGTTTTTTTTGTTTTCGTTTTCATTTTTGTTGGTTTTATAGTTTTCATTTTTGCCAATAGTGTGTAGGTTAGCGGAGAATTAGTGGGTTAGGGGTTTATAGACTCGAAACCCAGACCTCCCCAAGGGTACAACCAGATGTGCCAAGTGCCGCATCCGTTAGTTTTATTGTTTGATTGAGTGAATTTCGGATTGTTAATGAATTTGATGTTTGTTGCAGTGGAGACGTATCCATCGGAGGCGCTGAGAGCAGAGCTATCAGTGAAGCTAGGGCTTTCCGATCGGCAACTACAGATGTGGTTTTGCCACAGGAGATTAAAAGACAGGAAAACCCCGCCCATGAAGAGGCCGAGGAAGGAGGATGCTTCACCGGCCGCAGGGGCGGCTGTGGGGTCGAGTAGTGGGGTTCGAGAGGAGATGGTGGTGGGTGGTGACGCGGGGAATAATAACGAGCATGGATCTGGGTCAGGGTCGTTCGGACGTGTGGAGTCTTATCAGCAGCAGCGGGGGGTGGGTGCGCGTGGAGGAGCGGCTATTGCGCGGATTGCGACGGATATAATGCCGGCGGTGAAGAGGTACTACGAGCCGCCTCAGGCTTTATCGGAGCTGCGAGCGATTGCTTTCGTGGAGGCTCAGTTAGGGGAGCATTTGAGGGAAGATGGGCCTATTCTTGGAATGGAGTTTGATCCCTTGCCACCGGGAGCATTTGGCGCACCCATTGGTATGTTGGATACTTATGAGTGTGGAATTTTTTGGCTGTTAATACATTTCAAGATGACTAGCATTAATAGGGATGGTGATTTTAGAAATACCCAGTGGATACCCGCTTCTGCCTGGTCATATATATAAAAATAGAGGCCGGTTTCAACTGATCTATGCGTCAACTGGATTTTCCCGTTGATTTAATTGCGTTCTTTTTCCTTGATCCCTGGTATGGTTCATAAGAAAATGTTTCTGTCATAGCCTAATTCTGCACCTCCCAAAAAAGGGAAAAAAGGATGAAACTCCTGGATTCCTTCACAACTTGAGTTGGTTTAGCATGAGGAGTTGACAATCACAGGAGTTATTTATGTCTTGTGTGAGATTCACCAGTTGAGACTGTTAGGTGCTGAAACTTTTTTATTCAATGGAGGAAGAGCTATATAACTTGACCTTTTTGAATGGTTAATATGGTTTTAATGCAGATTTTTGTCCTTCATCTTGCATTACGATTGGACTAGAGAGGCTTTTCTTGTTCAGTCTTCCGTATAATGGCAGGAATGAAATAGTGTTAAGTGATGAAGAGAGCTTCCGAAAATGAACATGCTTTAGCTATGTGATAAGGGAATCTGTTTTAGTATAAAGTTAACTGTTTCTGTTGGATCCTTGGTTGTGTAATGTTTCACTGAGGTTAAGAGCATCGGAGGAAGCAAAGCGCTTTATACGAGCTTTATTCTACGATAACTTAACTGGATCAGTTTAGATATGAAGAACCCAAAAACACCTTTCTGGTGTTTCCTGAAGCTACTCTATTGAAGTAGAGGACTGGGAACCTTACATGATGCCTATTTAAGAGCACTTGCGCAGAAGAGAGTAGTGTATTGCTTTATTTAGATTAATTGATTGATATTACTTCACAATCAGGGTCTGGCTGGCCTTTGAGTGATCCATATGGATGTCTATTTGTGCAGCTTTGGTTTGTTATAATAATTTACTCACTTAAAAGAAATAAAAAGTTGGAACATACAGAATTATATTGAAGAAAAAGAACTGAACCAGTTATAAATGAGATACACAGATGAACAAAAATTCCCTTATTTTCTTCATGCTGGGCTTGCATACCTGATGTATGCATTACATGTGCAGTCTAATGGCCTCAAAAGTGTAATTGTGGAAGAGATATTGTACATTTAGAGTCAGCGAGTAGTCAACTCTTTGTTTTATGAAGTCAACAAGAATTATTTTAAATATGGTTGGAAGCACCTTAAGCATTTCACATCTACTTCCCAATTCCCATGAAGCTCTTCCAGTGGAAGGAGTTGCACCTACAAGCTATTTAAGTTTTTAAGGATGTGAACCAAAAAAGGGTTGGATGGGATGTGTTGATAACTTGAAAGACTCTCAAGTACTCAAACAATATTTAATGGCCGGGCCGCCAGTGGTACCATTAAAATTTTGTATTGACTTGAAGGTTGATATTGCATCAGTTAAATGTAGAAGAAATTCAGTCAAACGTCGCAAGTATGGTGAATTATTAATCTGGGTTGTACAGATTCTCTGTTGTAATAATTAGTTGAGACATCTGTTGGAGAAAGTACTAAGGGAAATGGCTAGGTTGGCGGAAGGATTGAAACGTCAAACTTCAAAGCTACTTTGCTGGATTATCGTGATTGGTGTATTAGTTTTAAGTTTGCAATTCAGGTTAGCCAAATCAAGTGTCTCAGAGGTAGATTTCGTGGGTTAATTAATTGCTGCATGTTGTTGAGGACGCGGATTTACAGGATACCTTGGTACTTTTTTTTGAACGGCTACCTTGGTACTTGGTAGCATATTTATTGTCTGTGGAATGAATGAAGCAAAGAGCTTTTGTACTGAACCGATTGTTTTTTATGAAGTTGGAAGACACCTCTCTGAGACTTCTAAGAATGAGTATGACTGTATGTACTATGAGTATGAGTATGGGACTTCAAGCTGTGCTAAACTGACTTCCCCTATTCATGTTTGAAATAAAAAAACTGCTTCTTTCGATGTCTCT
This sequence comes from Rhododendron mucronatum var. ripense, assembly GCA_019656295.1. Classification (NCBI taxonomy): domain Eukaryota; kingdom Viridiplantae; phylum Streptophyta; class Magnoliopsida; order Ericales; family Ericaceae; genus Rhododendron; species Rhododendron mucronatum. Next base: position 808,900 of record BPLT01000096.1, on the reverse strand, counting down.
GGACATGTGCTTCAAGCTTTCGATTCTTATCTGCTTTTTCTGTTTAAACGATTTTAACTTTTCTATAAGCATGTATAAATTGTTGTGTATGTGGGTAACCTGCTCCTTTCTGCCCCATTCTGTATTGGACATAATTTTTTCTTTTGTCAAACTCGTGTATGATTCAGTCTGTCTTTGGGGTTTCCTGTGCTTCGGTATGTGCTAAACATGTTCTCGAAGACTAGATAAGCCTTATAGCTTCCTTGTATTGTACATGGAACAGTGACAGTTGGACAGCAGAAACCAGCATCACGGCCTTATGAGCCCAAACTATATGAGCGTCCTGATGCTAAACCAATCAAGGTAAGTTTATTTTTCTCTTCTTTTCTTCACATGTTTTGGTGTTTTTCTTTGTATATCTCCCATTTTATTTTGGTATTAGTTAAATTGGTCATTACTAGACTTTGTGATAAAATGCCCGCTCTGTACTTCTCTATCGTAAACGTAAATGTCATTTCTTTACGTGTCCCAGCTGTGTAGAGTATTGCATTTTCCTATCTATATTCTAATTTGCTCCTTTTATGTATGTGTTTGAGGATCCCTTTAAGTCTTAGGTGTCGAGACTGCTGATCAAAGATTGTTGAAAGATACAAAATTGTGTTGAGTCTTAGGTCTAAAGGTGTTTCTTTCAGCGTTTTTATATTCTGGAAATACATGTACAAGATGATATTGACCACTAGTATTCAACTATCAATGGGACGATACTCGGTCAGTGGTGATGGAGAAGTGTATGGGACATGCTTTTGCTTAGTCAGGAAGGCTTTTGTTCATCATTTCCTGCATGCATACTCAAATTTGTGACAGAAACTTCTTTTCTGTTTGCACTCTACGAATTTTGGGCTTGTTTACGTTTTTCAATCATCCCCACCCCTACATGTACCCGCATCCACAGCCACTGTCATAGCCGAGTTTTCAGTTTTCCTGTTCTTTTTTTATTTTCTTTGGTTTTTCTTTCTAGACGCGACTATTAGAAGTCTGCTTGATGGAGAATTTTCCAGCCTTTACATTACTTGGAGACAACAAAATCAATGCATAAGATTTGGTTATTCATCCTCAGGGTGCTGTGAGGGCACTTCATGAATACCAGTTTCTGCCAGAACAGCCATCTATTAGAAATGATTCATATGAAAGAGCTGCTCCATCTCACTACTTTGGTTCGCCAAATGATGTTCCAATTGCCAGACATGCATTATCTGCTGGTCGCTCATTTGTGCATGGCAATGAGCTATTACCATCACCTTACGCTTTACAAAGTCAGCCGCCAACTCTTTTGCCTCATCAAGGCCGGCAGGGCCATATCTTGCCTTCAACTTCAGGGGAGTATGACATTGTTTCGCAGAAAAACTCTCTCACAGATATTGCTACAGATGCTCAACTAGGTGCTCACCCAATTACTGGACTGGACAATCCGTTTGTACCATCAGACATACAGGTCACCCCTGAGGATGACATTGCTCGGATGGAGAGAAAGCGCAAGGTGTCCTACTTAGCACTTTGTATTTTTGCTTCATTCCTACAAAGAAAGTATTTCATGTGCACATAGTTGTACCTGCAGAGTGAAGAGGCAAGAATAGCAAGGGAAGTTGAGGCCCATGAGAAAAGGATTCGAAAGGAGCTTGAGAAACAAGATATTTTGAGGCGAAAGGTCTTTTATTGTAAACTAAGTTTTCTTTGCTGAAGCCTCTTGTTTGTAATCTGATTCCATCGATCTTTTTTTGAAGAGAGAGGAACAAATGAAGAAAGAAATGGAGAGGCAGGATCGTGAGAGGCGAAAGGAAGAAGAAAGGCTGCTGCGTGAAAAGCAGCGTGAAGAGGTAAGATACCAGAGGGAACAAAGGCGTGAGATGGAACGGCGAGAGAAGTTTTTGCAGAAAGAATCTATCAGAGTAAGTTTGTAACCTAGTCCTGCAAGCTTTTTGGAGTTTTCTTTCCTTAAAGTTGGATATAAGCTGATAATTGAGATTTCCCCAGGCTGAAAAAATGAGATTAAAAGAAGAACAGCGTAGGGAGAAGGAAGCAGCGAGGCAAAAAGCTGCTAATGATAGGGCTACTGCTCGCAGAATTGCCAAAGAATCCATGGAAGTTATTGAGGATGAAAGGTTGGAGCTAATGGAGTTAGCAGCTTCAAGCCAGGGTTTGCCTTCAATTGTGTCTCTTGACAGTCAAACTTTACAGAATCTTGAATTATTTAGAGGTGATTATGTTTGACATACCCGTATATATCTTATATGTATTTTTTTACATCAATCTGTTGATTCTGTTGTAGTATTGTTGTGAAAACCTTTGCATTGCTCATCATGCTATCAGTTAAAGGTTGTATTACTTAGTTGCACAGAGTGGGGGCGGGGGAGCGGAGGATCATAGAAGTTTCTCTTTTGGAAGCACTGTGGGAGCTTTTGGGAATCATTTTTACAGATAGAATTAACTAATATAGTTTTACATAGATCCCAAGCTCAGCACCCAACCAATTAATAAATTATTGTTCATAGAAGCTCCTTGTTTAAGCGATCCTGCAACTAAGACTTGGAGTCAATTGAAATATTTTTTCCCCAATGTAAGTAACTCTTATGGTCTTGTGTTATAATTAGTATATGAATAAATTTGAGTAATTATTTTTCTAGCATCTTGTCGTTATGAAATATATGTTTTTCTACTGTCTCATCGGTACTTCGTATTTTTTTCTCTTTTGGAAGCTCTTATGTTATATCTTTTTGGAATTCATATGCTTTGAGAGGTTCTATCGATAGGAGCGAAGTTACTAGGAGGTTTGACTTGGGCGCGCGAGAGCGAAGTGTTAGGGGTGGATTTGTCTGCCTGACAGAAGGGTCTTGCAACTAAAGAACAAAGAAAAAGAACCAAAATAATGGGGAAAAAATGAAAGAATAAAAGCAATTGGGGATGTCTGTTTCTATATTTCTTTAGCAGGCGTTTTTATTTGTTCCACGTCTGTGCTCATAATCTGTCTGTTTGCGTGTGTATTGTTCGACTTGGCATCTATATCGATACAATTTATGTGATGTTCATTCCAGGACTTCTTAACCGGCTTCATGTGTACTATACTAATGTGGATATATTCCTTGTGTTGGAGTTCATATATTGTTTTGAGTTTATTTGTGTGCTTGGTTTGAGCCATGCATTCCTCATATTTTTTATGTGGGTAATCAGAAATACTTGAAAATCTGTTCAAGCAATACTAAATCTTAAGTAATGATTAAGGCCCCTTGTGTTGGTGTGACTGCTTCCAAAGTATCTTTCTATTAAGGGATATGTAGAGAAGAGTTTGCAGAAAGATTATTGCTACTTTTTGGTAAGAAATCTTTAAAATTCGCAGCATCTTGAAAATATAACAAAAAGAACTGCAAGGAACTTGAAGGTCTACAAAGAGTAATTTCAACTAAAAATAGTAAAGCACTAAATGGGGCCTAAGCATTATATTATTTGGCCTAAAAACAATTATTACACTTTTCATGCTCATGTCTTGAAAATTTGAAATGATAGTAATTGCTCTTTTCTCCTCTCAAAAAATTTCTCTCCAAAATTTTTGACTGCTTCATCATTCGTGCTTTTTGTCTTTAGTGATTTTTATCAATTTTTTATTTATTTATATCTTACTTTTGGGATGCATATAACACACCTCTATTCAGAAAGCAGTAAACAATGTTCATGTTTAAAAAATTGTCTGAAGAAGAAAAAATACGCAATCCTATACAACTTTTTTTGATCTCAAACCTGACAACCAAACAAGGTGAGCGAAACAGTCTTTTTATTAACATTTAATTTTGCTATTTTATTTTTGGAATCATGTAGTAGATTCACATGCTTGAAGTAGTATCTCAAACAATGCAACTGAAATGGCTTAATGTTTGTCAGCGATAACATGTTGTTGAGTTTCAATTCCTTATTTAGCAACATTATACCTATATTTATGTTTATAGTTATGTATGTATATATAGTAGGTACTATATAGCTCTTTGTTAATGCAATTACTATGGCTTAGGCCTTGACTTAATATCTGGTTAACATGTCATGTGAACTTAGGTATGGACATAGGCCTTGCTAGCGACCCATTCTTTACTAAGCTGTCAAAGTCCGATCAAAGCGAACATGAGATAGAGGAATTGTTGCTCGTACATGTGAATATTGAAAGCTCGTCCGTTATAAACTTATACAATGCTCATGTACATGGTATTCCATGCATAAGTGGGTGGGGTTTCTAAGCGGATATTGTTTTGAGAGGGGCACCCACTTATGTTTTGGGCCTTAGGCGTGTTGGGATCCCTGTGTTGTGCATTCAGCGGCCAACAAGTAACCAAATCTTCCTTGTTGGACCAGCATCCTAAGATCTCATCGTTTTGTGTTTGTCTTTGACCATGTAATCTTACATTGTTTTTCGGAGTTGTACTTTTCTTTTTCCCAATCTTCTGCTTTTTCATTAATATTACTTCTGTTTTAGTGTCTCTATATCTAATCTTATGAGCTGCTTACAAACTTGTAATGCTTCAGATAAGCTCACTGAATTCCCAACCAAGTTTGTGTGCTTGAAAAGGCCTTTTGCAATTCAACCATGGACTGACTCTGAGGAGAACATTGGGAATCTTTTTATGGTGAGAAGAACTAATTTCTTTTGTTTATTATATCCCATTTATGTTTCTCTATATAGGAGGGTGTTTTGTTGAAATGAAAAATGTTTCTGGTTCTTAAATATTCATGCATCAATGTTGTTGTTTCTCTAACAAAGACATTACCATACTCTCAGTAAGATGTTATGCCTTTTTTATTCTTTGCTTTGTTGGAAGTTTTATGTTCGTTGAATATTTTTATTGAGCCAAAAGCTGCAAGATCGGAGATACTGCTTTCATTCATCTTGCGGTTTTGATTATAAATTCAACAGTTCAAGCACTTCATATACAGATGATATAAAATTGATGACTCCAAGTGCATGGTATAACGGTTTAGCTTTAGTTGGATTTGTTTGTATAATGTTCCATTAAAGTATGCTTTCATGGGGTAGACCACCCTCAGGGAACGTAGTCCGTGTAACAGTCCATGGCTGTATATATACGGAAGGCACATAAACATGTTACAACAAGTGGACATATTAAGCAGAATTTTTCAAGCAACAAGCCAACAAATAGGCTAGATGTACTAGTTGTGTTGTGCTTATGGAAGTACTGATGTGTTGTACTTACCGAACAAATTGATGTGATCATTCTTATGATCTAACGTATTTTCCTGTGACTCATTTTTAGGTCTGGAGATTTTTAATGACTTTCGCTGATGTACTGGGGCTTTGGCCCTTTACACTGGATGAGTTTGTTCAAGCTTTTCATGATTATGTAAGTTTTTTAGATCCTTATGTTTAGTTATGTTCTCAGAATACTTGCTTTATCCTTCTCAATCCTATTGTATTAGCTGCTTCCTACTATTTTCAGGATTCAAGGCTGTTAGGTGAGATACATGTAGCTCTTCTGCGATCCATAATTAAAGACATTGAAGATGTAGCAAGGACTCCCTCCACTGTGCTGGGAGGAAATCAAAATACTGCTGGCAATCCTGGAGGTGGGCATCCACAGATAGTTGAAGGGGTATGCTTTGTTGCATGATGCTTGTTTGGTTATTTTTGCTGCATTTTTGGTAGTCAAGTATGGGTTCATTCTCATCTGCTATTGTTGATACATCTTTAATTCCTTCTTTGTTTCAGGCTTATAATTGGGGGTTTGATATACGCTGCTGGCAGCGCCACTTAAATCCATTGACCTGGCCTGAGATATTGCGGCAATTTGCTTTATCTGCTGGATTTGGACCAAAACTAAAGAAAAGGAGTGTGGAGCAAGCATATCTTCGTGATGAAAATGAGGTAGGGACTTTGTTAAGGCTTCCATCAATTGTGCAGTTTTTGGGCCTTGAGCTTCCCTGTGCTTCTTGATGTGGTTCCTGGTTATGATTGTTGTGGTGAGTTTAACGTTGAATGCAACAAGCAAAATGCGTCATGAACATTGGCCTTTTCTCAGTTACTCTTTTTCTAGTATCATGTGATTGTGTCAAAGGTGTACAAACATGGCTCTTAGTTTTTTTTTCTCATTCTCACTGTTATTTTGCCGAAGATGTTGACCACTTGCAACCTACGTTAAATTCACTCAATCTTCAAGTTATTTATGGAGGATGTCCTCTTAATCTCTAGTTTTGTGATATATTAAAACCTTTCATTATCTACCAAAAAGGAAGCAAGAAACCATTTGTAAACACTTTTTTCATAGAATTATAATTTGGTAAATTGCTTATTCTTACTCGTGATAGAGAAGTTTTGGGTGAATGTGCAGGGTGACGATGGTGAAGATGTAATTTCTAACTTACGCAATGGAGCTGCAGCTGAAAATGCTGTTGCCAAAATGCAAGAAAGGGGTTTTTCAAATCCAAGGAGATCTAGGCATCGCTTGACTCCTGGAACAGTCAAATTTGCTGCATTTCATGTTCTTTCTCTTGAGGGAAGTGAAGGACTTAATATACTTGAAGTTGCAGACAAGATTCAGGTAATCAAAAATGTTTATGCTTTGTTTGGTTTTCATCTTTGAGAAATTCATTTTTCTCAATAACTTTCTCCATCTATCTCTCTCCACTAATTACGTCAAAAATATTTTTCAAAAATGGAAACCGAACAAAGGCTTAGTTTCCAATTCTTGCTGAAGAATAAAAGGTTGTTTTGTATTTCTTGCATTTTGTGTTGACCCTTCACTTAAATGTTCATGTTTCTCTTTCTTATTTAAGAAATCTGGTCTCCGGGACCTCACAACAAGCAAGACACCTGAAGCTTCTATTGCTGCGGCTTTGTCAAGGGATACAAAGCTTTTTGAAAGAACTGCTCCGTCAACCTATTGTGTGCGAGATCCCTATAGGAAGGACCCCACTGATGCTGAGGCAATCCTTTCCGCAGCCAGGGATAAAATTCAGATATTTAAAAATGGATATCTAAATGGAGATGATGCAGAGGATGTTGATCATGATGATGTTGAAAGAGATGAAGATTCTGAAAGTGACGTAGCTGAGGATCCAGAGGCTGATTATTTGGGTACCGAACTGAAGCCAAATAATGAAGCTCTTCCGTGTGAAGCAGACCGATTCCTAGCAAAAAGCAGCCTTGGAGATGGAATGGACACCTCCCGTGATGAGGGTTTGAGCACTCCGCTTGTTGGGCTTGACAATTTGGCTGATAGGTCCCCTTTGATGCAGCCTGAAGGTTACAATGTGGTAAAAAGCAGTAGTGCATCTGTTGATGTTGCTGGAATCTGCAATGAGGCAGCCAACCTTGATCAAGAAGACGCTGTTATTGATGAGAGTAACTCTGGGGAACCATGGGTTCAAGGCCTAGTGGAAGGCGAGTACTCGGATCTGAGCGTTGAGGAACGCCTCAGTGCCCTTGTCGCTATTGTTGGTATTGCGAATGAAGGAAACTCAATTCGCGTTGTTCTAGAGGTATTTTTTTGTCTTCTCTTCTAGTGGCTTGAAATTTTAGTTTTTACTATTTAACTGTGATTGAAATGTGGGAGCTTTTCAGGAACGAATGGAAGCAGCAAATGCTCTGAAGAAACAAATGTGGGCAGAGGTGCAACTGGATAAACGCCGAATGAAAGAGGATTTCGTAGTGAAGACGCAGTATTCCGCTCACCTTAGTTACAAGGCTGAACCAAATGTCCAATTTTCTTCTGTAGAGGGCAGGCAAAGCCCATTGCCTGCTGTTGATGACAAAAATGGTTTGGTGTCAAATCTGGTAGTCCAAGAAAACATTCAAGATCGACTTGATGCCACGAATTATTCTACTCCTATAGCTACCGAGCGGAACTCTTCAATACCAGAATTCTCTGCTGGCACTGATAATCTTATTTTCCTGACACCTGGATATGCTGCAGAAAGGTCACGGTCTCAGTTAAAAGCTTATATTGGTCATAAGGCGGAAGAAATGTATGTGTACAGATCCTTGCCTCTTGGGCAAGATCGCAGACGGAACCGATACTGGCAGTTCATAACATCTGCTTCTCAAAATGATCCTGCATCTGGCAGGATTTTTATCGAGTTACGTGATGGACGTTGGAGGCTTATTGATTCCGTAGAGGTAGTGTCCTTGTGTTCATATCTAGTTTCTCATTGCCATGGTCTCCATGTATTATATCTATCTATTTGGGGTTTCTGTTATTTCCTTGTATAGCATTTTTAAGCTCCTCTCCTGGTAGATTAAAGTTCGTGTAGTCTTATATCTTCCTCCCCACCCCACACCTCTGAATAGTTGTACCTGGTTGATTTGTCAACCTTGATTTAGGGGCTCGAGTCCTCATTTTTTTTGAATGAGAAAAAGGGATGAATGTGAGTAATGCAAAGCTTTGGGGACTAGAAAGTATTTTGTACTTTTTATTGCATTATAGCATGTCTGAAACGACGGGGACCAGATGAAAGCATAAATTGCAAATTCTTGTGATAGCATTTATGTAAAGATAGGTATTCTTTCGCATGGACATTTGGTTTAGTCTTTCATTGTTCTGTATGCAGGGATTTGACGCTTTGTTTGAGTCATTGGATGTGCGTGGGTTAAGGGAATCTCATTTGCATTCAATGTTGCAAAAAATAGAATTATCTTTCAAGGAAACACTTAGAAGGAGCTTGATTTGTACAAGCACTGGAGGACTAACAGTTACAGATGTCAAAAAAGAAGTTTCTGACGTGGCTCCTAACCCTGATTCCAGTGCCAGCACTGATAGTCCTACAAGTACCGTATGTGTTTCAAATTCTGATGTGACAGAATCCTCGTCTTTCGCAATTGGGCTTGGAAGGAATGAAACAGAGAAAAAGGATGCCTTAAAGAGATACATAGATTTAGAAAAGTGGATGTGGGAAGAATGCCTCAATTCTTCAGTATTATGTGCTATTAAGTATGGGAAGAAAAGATGCAAACAGCTGCTAGGCATTTGTAACTACTGCCATGATATGGACGTTTTTGAGAATAATTATTGTCCTTCTTGCCATATGGCTTTTGAAACTTCCACCAGTGACTTAAAATTTTCTGAGGCTCAATGCGGAAAGAAATATAAGGGCGATGGATGGACTTTGCGGCGTCTGGACTCATCTCCTACCTCAAGGATCAGATTACTCAAAGTATTATTAGCATTGATAGAGGTAAGTATTTGTAACATTCAACTGTATTTTTGGGTTGTGAGTTTTAAGTTTATTTGTTGCTCCTTCATTTTTGTACATGGTATATGCTTTTTATAGCAAGTTTACATAGTTGAAATGCAGATTACGTAAAAATAGGCAGAGAAAGGAGATTGAGAGAATGTGGATGTGGCTAAAGGAGAGAATGGAAATTAGGATTCTCTCACTTTTTGCAGTTATATTGTACAATCTTGACTGAAAAGCACAAAAATTCCTTTCAGGTCAATCATTAACGAAGGTATTCTGACATATGCTGTTTGGCAGGTTTCTATTCCAGCTGAAGCTCTCCAACCTGCTTGGTCTGAGGGCTATCGAAAATCTTGGGGTATAAAGCTGCACAACTCATCATCAGCAGAAGACCTTCTTCAGGTCTCTCTCTTTTTCTCTGCATGTACTCTGCTTTACTCTTCATGTAATTCTTTGGTCTTCTTCTGAGTGCAATTTTTATTATGCTGCTTCCGAGTGCACTTGAGAAAAAATGTTTTCCACTGAGGGCGTTATGTGTTCTACTGAGCATTATGTTTTCCACCGAGGGCGTTAAGAAAAAATGTTTTCCGAGAAATTTGTCTGGGATTGTTGCTGTAGTCTCTGATTGAGGAAAGGCATAGGTGGCATTGCTGTTTTTTTTAAAGGTTTTCTATCGGAAATTATGATAGTTTTCAATCTTGCCAACAAGTAAGCATCGTCGTGGGGTGAAACCAAGATGTTACCCATCTTTTCTTCCCAACCTCAGTGCTTCCTGCGATGCATCCGTTTTTTCTTTCTGAGATTTATTGTGTGCGCAATCTTGTCTACTACCTTTTTCAATGCACGCAATTCTAATTTAAGAAGTTTGTGTGCTAGCTTAAAGTTTTCACTCTTGTATTCCTTTTTTTGTCTTCCTTTATTCTGGTGACAAGCTGATCCATTATTTTGTGTACTTCTCCAGATAATGACTTTGTTAGAAGGTGTCATACAGAAGGACTTTTTGTCTTCGAATTTCGAGACTACTGATGAATTATTGGGTTCTTGTATTCAAACTGAATCTGCTGCTAATATTTCCCCCAACGCTGAAATGGTTTCTGTGCTTCCTTGGCTACCCCAAACATCTTCTGCTGTTGCACTAAGGCTCATGGAACTTGATGCATCCATTTTTTATACGTTGCAACAAAGACTGGATTCTCAGAAGGACAAAGGAGCAGGGAACTTCATTGTGAGTATTGTTAGTTTATTTAAGGAATCAAATGCTAAATCCAGCAGGCAAGAGAAAATGATTCGAGCAAAACAATCTTTAGTCTTTTTCAGTGAGGAGGATTGCCATATTGATGGCATTCTCTGTATGAGCTTTCCATCAATGCCTCAGGATATTAGCTGAGGAAATTTTGATTTAATCTTTCTATAGTGAAATGATGAGTTAAATGCTGATAGATTGTCATGTTTACAAATTGCAACAGGTTTGGTCGTCTGTAAATATCTTTTGTGACGAAGCTAAGTTTAACAATTGAAATTTCATTCTTGCCATTCAAAGAAATGGTAAACAAGCAATTAAATGTTGCACATTATGTAATTTTGGTTGAAGTTGGAAGAATGTTGACTTTCTTGTCTTCAGTTAGTGGACTGGGAAACAAGGCCCACTGATGAACTGTTTTAATGCGCTCAAAAATTATTTTTTCGCTATTAGCTTGTGGTCCTTCCCAGTCCGTACTTCGGCAATTTTAAGGAAAAAGAACTTTCCAAATCGTCTTATAACTACTATTAGGCTTATTATCAGAGGCAAACAGAATCTCTAAGGTGTTTGATTTTTATTTTTATTTTGAACTGACTCTAATAAGTTGTTTGATAGGTTAATCAATTTGTGTGGTTTTTGTGGTTATTTCATTCTTTTGTGATTTCATGTTATTTTAATTTTATCATTACACAAGTTTCGTTGGGAGTATTTTTTTTTTCCTTTGTTTGCGGCTGTCTTTTTATTTATTCATTTATTTATGTCCTCAATTGACTTGATAGATTTCCACTAATATAGATGCAAATGCCTTTCTTTAACCAGACAATCCCATCGAAGTTTTCTCTTCCGAACAATATCCCAGAGTACGATCTGGCAGAAGCTCCCCATGATCCTGAAAATCTGCTGCAAGAGCCTTGGATTGACCAAGGGACTATCCACTCCATTTCAGGACGGGGCCGTGGCAGCCGTGGCCGAGGCCGTGGTCGTACACGTGGCGGGAGATCTCAAAGAAGAGCAGTCATTAATTCCAGATCTGAGGCCGCCCAGAGAAGCACCACGACAAATACTTCTAGATTTGGACAGTTACTGGGGTGGAAAGGGCGGTCCCGTGGACGAGGAGGTGCAGGTCGTAAGCGGAGTCGTCGAACCGCCAGGAGTAGGCAAAAACCGGTTAAGAGAGTGGTGGATATCGGCAGCAGCGAGAGAGATCAACAGAAGGAGAGTTTCTTTGAGAATACAGTAACGAGGAGTTCGGATCTGCAGTGGAATAGGGAAGAAACTATGGGCATTCAAGTGGAGGCCGCGGAAGAGGCTAGCAGCAGTTCTGATAGGTCAGATTATGATGACTACAATGGTCTAGCTGCGGGGGATGAATATGATGACGATTTACTGGCGGGTGACTATACTGGTGTGTTTAACGGCCAGCCTGAGCGTTTAATAGAGGGTGTTGATTATAACGTAGATGTTGAGGAAGACGATGACGATCGGCCTGAAGAGGGAGATGATGTGGATGTAGATGATGTTGATGATCAAGAGGAAGATGATAGCGAGGAAGATGGACAAGAGGATATCGATGTTGAGAGATATATTAATGGCGATTCAGACGACGAAGGGAATAGAGATGGCGAAGAACAAATTGGCAACCCGGATGATGCTACAGAGTCTTCTTCGGATTACAGTGAGTAATATCTCATGCAGAATACTTTACTAATGTACAACAGATGATGGTATGATTAGCTTTTGTATTCTTTTAGCTAGATCTTGTAGCACTGGGTTTGCTATATTTACAGAGAGATTTACTGCGCCGAGGAGCCATTGTATTGTGCTAGGAGTATACTGTCGGGATAGTGGTTCCCATGTTAAACTTAAAGCTGATCATCAAAATGTAAAAATAACATTTTAGGGTAATATATGTTTGGTCATTCTCCTCTGTATTTGGCAATTGGCACTTTCCTCCCCCATATGTTGACATTGTACTCACCCACGACCATGACACTGCGTTCACGTTTTGCATATGTACATCTTGCAAACAGAGACATGAACAACTGGACCCGCCAAACTTGTGAGAGTCTCTGTATCTGCAGTCTGTGTGGGACCCACCACATTTGTGTGTGCGCGCATATTTGTTTGTTTGCGTTTTGTGGAGTTGGAATTTTTGTACATCTTGACTCTGAGATAGCTCTTGAATATGGCTGGGGGTTCTACAGCCATGAATGAGAGGGAGCAAGCAAGATGGTTTTTCTTAATTTTCCTTTAGACACTCTTTTTCCCCATCTGTCGCCCTACTAATCCTCTTTGAAAACGCTTGGGAAATGGAAAAGGAAATTCTCTTTGACCTTTCCTTTACTTTTTCGGTTGTTTCGAAACTATTCAGAAAAAGAATGTGAAAGAAAGAATGACTTGTTTCGCATTTCAAGAAGATACCAGGCTCGATCTGGTTTGATTTGGTTGGGGAAGAGAGGATTTCTATATCTCAAAGCAAAGTTTTTGATTCTTTACTAGCAGGTACTAACCATATACAATAAAAGGTAGGATACCGTTTAGGCTAAAATTCCGGCCGCATTGGCAGAAACGGACGAGTTTCACCCTTTTTGGTATGAAACAAATGGTGAGAAGGGGAAGGATCAAAGCCAAAATTAATCATTTTTGGTCATTTTTTGGCATATATTGGCCGATTATTGTGAACAGAGGGAAGATGGAAAGTCCATCTCTCGAACTAAATTCCACAGATTTTGTTCGTACTGATCGATACATTTTGGACTGAATCTTGAAGGTCACCTTTACGCCTCTTCAAATTCTGTTGTATTGTTATTTTTGTTGTCATTTAATTTAAGTTGTCAAATATGTCATTGAACATCCTATATGAATGAAGGTAAATAATTATAATTAAATATACATTGAATACCTAATTTTTTGCATACATATTTATATTGAGGAACCTGACACCGACACGCTATCCGTTACCGATGGTGTGGAACCTTGAGTTACAAACCAAACCTACCCGAAAACAAAGTTTCAGATCGTGGCATAGTATCTTCCACTTACCTTCCCTTCTATACCCACTCAACAAAGGGGAATAATCAATCGTTACCTACAACGTATATTAGTAGTACTCTTCAACAGAAGGAAAAAAAAATCCGAGGCTTTCCGGAATAACTCTCGGAAAACTCCTTGTCGCTATAATCAGGAGTCCCTTCCTCTAGTTTCTGCACAAATTGGATTTCAGACATGAAAATGGTTGCCAAGAAATTATTAGCTCAGGATCTGGTGCCCTTGGTTATCGCCTTCCATCGGAGGAGGAGCCCTTGGTAATCGCCTTCACCTCTAGGCCGGCAAATGGTTCAGCTTATAAAATTGATGCTCGGGCCTCCACAGTTCACCACTCATTTGTTTTCTCTTGTTTCTGTTACGTTTTGTGTTTTCTTTCTTCCCTGCTCAGACTCAGAAGAGAAGAAAAACAGGACAAGAAGAACCAAGCTCATTCATTCCTCAACTTTAACCAGCATCAGGCATAAGTTGGGCGATAAAAAACTTAAAGTCACTAGAACATTTCAATCAAGACCAAATGTGAAGCCAGATAACTTGAAAGAAGATCCGCAAATTATTTCACAATTTCAAAAACCATAGTAATAAGCTGACAAGTAGACAACCCAACTGAAAGATACAATAACTCATTATTTCAACCCAGAAAAAAATTTAGCATCTACACACTTTAACTGAGCCTCAACACTACATTTGTTCACGATACAAGATCATAAATGACCACTATTACCCTTACCAAGCAGATAGCTTCAAATCTATCAAAAGCGCCAGCACCAGCACCAAACGACAAGACCTCTAAATCCCAAAACAGTTGTTTTATGCATATTCACAGAGAACTGATTTGGACTCACGAAGTCAGCAGTTTCTTGATTCCGGCCTTCTGCTCTGGATTCAACCTCGCAGGAAACTTGACATTGAATTTGATCCTCAGATTTCCCTTCTTGGTTGGATCTTTAGGAATCGGCATTCCTTCCCCTCGGACAACCTCCTCATAATCTGGATGAATCACATTGTTGATGGGTATTGTTAAAGTCCTACCGTCTAAGGTGTTTTGACGGACGGTGTGACCGGTCAAGGCTTCAGACAAAGGTATTTTTTCCGTGACAACCAAATCGTTTCCATCGCGGGTGAACACGCTGTGAGGTTTCTCATCGATGATGAAGATGAGATCCGAGGGTATGACACCTGGCTGCTCGTTCCCTTTTTCGGGGAACGTGATTTTGGTGCCTTTCTTCCAACCTGGCTTGATGTCGATTGTTAGGATCTCCTCTACAGGCATTGTCTTGCTGCATCCAGAGAAAATAAAAGCAGAGTTAGCACCATTTGAATTGTAATGGGCTCAAAAGCAATTCATGTTTTCAAGTTTGATTGAACTTTTTCTAGGAAACAAAAGCACCAGGTGAAAACAATCACAACGCAACTTTATTTTGCAACTCCTAATTTTAATACTTCTTAAAAGTTGAACAAAGGAACCCCAATGATTAATTAGAGGGCTCCAAAGAATGAGTCACGATGTTACCAAAAGTGGTCCAGCATAGTCGCCTAGGAGGTTCTCAAAAAATACAAATAAACTCGGGTTTTGATGGCAGGCCCAACAGAAGGCCGAAATTCTTGTGCACTGGGGACGAGTTTTTATGTAGAAAGGTATATTTTTGTCATTCCATAATCAAAAGAGAAGTAACTCACATGAAGTGCCACCAAATTCTATATCCTTGTAAGATTTATAGATGACCTGTTGACTTCCCATAAATTTCTTCATACGATGCATCAATGGTTACAGTCATAGCCCCCTATTCCAAGGGCAACTATGCGAACCCTACAAAATTTTTGGTGGGGGTAACCACCCCCTCTCTTCCTTTAACGTAGCACTATACACGGTGCTACCCAAGGAGGCTAGGAAATAATTTACTTCAATTTTGAAGGATGACTTATCTGATGTCTCAAATAAGGCCTACATGGCTACATGGTAGTATCAATGAGACCTTAACATTGACATCAGAGTGGAATGTAATGACGTAGTTATGTTTCTGAGTAGCTACAAAGAGTCATACTTTTCCTAAAAATGAAGGACAAAATCTACAATCAGTTACTAATTCAGGCTTGATGCTAGCCCTACAAGACATGCAACTTTAAATGTGTTAATAGGAAAATATCCTCGTACTTTCGTTTACAGACCAATGGCCGGGGAAAAAAAAGAAAAGAAAAGAAAAAAACCTTGGGAGTCTCCAATCAAATCCTTGTGAACAACACAAACCGATGGTGCTGAAATAGACGGGCAACTTAGGAAAGTGTTGTATAAGCTTGTATTTAGAAGGCCTTGTCCCCTAAATCCACAAATCTAAACCATGAGGGCGGCCTTTGCAGGCTGCACTCTAGGCGGCTAGGAAGGCTCGCTAGACCAGCAGCCACCACCGGGAAGAGGAAAAGATCACTCCTAAATGCAGGCGTGATCACGATACCACCAGACACACCCGACTACTTATCATCATAATAAACATTTCACTTTAAAAAAACACAACTCGCCAGGCCTCTTATTTGGAAAGGTAAAACATCGCCCCATCATTAGATTTGACCACCAAGGAAGAAACTCAAAGTGAAAGGGCCTGACTTATTTCCAGAATTAGTGTACGACCGCAGCTGCCCAATGCTAGAACATTGTATTTTTTGACACAAACAGTTGCAAAAATATACAAATAAGTGAAATAACTATTGCCATGTAAAATGAAAAAAGAAACCCAATTAGCTATTAAATCATATGCTCTGACCGTGTACCAAACTAAACAAGATTAGGCTGAAATAGATCAACATCACCAAATTATATGCAGAAAACTAATCAGATATAGCAAATTTATGCTTACCCACTGGCATCAGCAATTTCTCTTGAGATCTTCATCTTCTTGGTAGTCCCCTTGTACAGTTCTTCAAGAGAACAAGGCAGTCTCTGCTCTATTGGAGGAGCTTTTCTAGGACCAGCAGATTGGTGCATGGGTCCACCACCACCTCCATGACCAAAAGACGTAAACATATCATCACCAAATAAGCTCCCAAATCTAGAGCCACCACCTCTCATGCCCCCACCCATTCCCCCACCCATTCCCCCAAACGGGCTTGAACCCCCAAAAAACTCTGCGAAGATGTCATCGGCATTTCTGGGTGTAAATCTGAATGTTGTTGGCCCGTCGCCAGTTGAGAAGTAGGTGGCTCCGCCGGGTCCTCCTGGCCCTCCGGCATCGGGAGGTGGCACTCCCTTTAGTCCCTCTTCACCGTACTGATCATACACGGCCCTTTTCTGAGGATCGCTAAGGACCTGAAACAATTTCCAAAAATAACAAGTCAAAACACATCTACACTAAATCGCAAGGCTTGTTTTGGACATAGGCTGATTTCAAAAGGAGGGATATAAAATATTTAAAAGGTTTAGCTATTTTATTGAGATTAAATAATTGCAATCAAAGGATTCCAAATCACTTCCAGAGGACCCCTTTGCTTGACACATCTAATCGCTTTCATTAATAACACCATAAATGACCAAATTCAAAAGGCATAACTGACAAGAAATTGGACAGGACCACGATTTTGCGCAGTTTACACATACATAAATAAAAGGACTCGATGAGAACCATAAATTACTGTGAAACATATCATCAACTAGATTCTTCAAAATTCCAAATAAAATTTGGTGAAAATTCCACCGCCAAGATTCTTTCTTTTTTTGGGACACAAATTCAACCGAAAAGATGATCACTACCGCGAAAACTAAATAGAGAAACTCTTCAATTCATTCATATATGTAAATATAAATATCCATAACTAAATAAACTAATATCCTTACTCTATATTTATTTTGAACATATACATAAGTGTGTGGAGTCCGGTTCCCATAAAGGCTCCCGCATGCGCTTACCGTGCGGTACTCCCCTCCCCAATAGAATTGCGACGATCCGAGCCGCTCAAAGTGGTCAGAACGTGATTTTAAGGGTACCTGCGACAATCAACAAAAACAAAAAAGAATAATCGGGAAGAACTTTATCCGATTAGTTTTTTTACTGAACCCGTTCAAGCGGAAATACAGAATTAGAATATCCGGAAGTGGGGGTTGAACAGATGGGTCAGTAAAAAACTGCTCAGATCAAGCCCTTTCCGATCATTTTTTTTTTTCTGATTTTCACGTTCTAATCACTTTGAGCGGCTCGAATCGTCGCAATCCGATAGGAAAAGGGGAGTCGTGCAGGATCCCTCGTTGGATATAAAGTGTATATATATATATATATGATGAGAGAGAGAGAGAGAGAGAGAGAGAGAGAGAGAGAGAGTGAGTGAGTTATATACATCGTAGGCTTCAGAGATCTGCTTGAATTTGGCCTCGGCTTCTTTCTTGTTATTAGGGTTCTTATCAGGGTGCCACTTCATAGCAAGTTTCCTGTAAGCCTTCTTCAAATCCTCCTCTTTAGCGTTCTTGTCTACCCCCAATATCTTGTAGTAATCCACCCCCATCTCGCTCCTCTTTCTCTTCTTCACTTTGTTTTTTCTTCCTCCTCTCCTCTCCTCTCCTTCTTGAATTACAACTATTAATCTCTATCTCTCGCTTCTCCGCTTCGTTGGTTGGTAATCAAGCTTTCTGGATTGGTTTTTCGTGTACGTGGTATGTTATGAAGAGAACTTACTATTAAATCCTAGAGAGAGAGAGAGAGAAGAGAGTCCTCTGGAAGGACTAGACTAGACTCTAGAGCAATGTGGAAGGTTCCAGAATCAGCTATTCGAGTTTGGGCCTGTAGTTGGCCCATATTCATCGAAGCCTTGATTTTGCTACGGATGGGCCTTGGGATTAGTTAAGTTACGAAAGTCATCTTGAAAGTGGCCCGAGACATTTGGGTCAACATGTAGGAAACTTTAAGAAGCATAACTGTACCTCAAAGATGATTATCATTTCATACAGGATTCAATAATCAATCAGGAGGTTAGCTTCTCAAATACGAATACTAGAACTGTGCAAACACGAAGTTGTCAGAGTGTGAGCAACTACATTCACCGATCTAAGAATAAAAAGAAAATCACAAATCCTAACCGATCAACTCCTCGGCGAATATTTTCAATGACAACTTTCACTTTCATAGGATAAGATCTTTTGCAACTCAAAATATGAATCGATGGGGAAGCCAACTCAATCGATCTGATTTGTTGTTATCCGAGGGAGACCAGAGTTCAAATCTTATCCGAGGCATTTGGGATTCAGGTAGCTTCTGAATATTTTGTGACAGGGCTTGGGGTTATGGGTAGAGGACAGAGAAGATTATGCGAAGACAAGATAGGGCGCCAACAGACATAAATTGTTGAATTTTTTTGTTTATCGAAAGAAACTTAAATATCTGTTTGTTTGTCCTTAACCAATTCGTGTTAAATACGCTTCATATTTACTACTCCCCCATCCCAAAAAGGATAATTTTTGAAAATTGTGTCATTTTTCATTATTTATATTTTTTAATCTATAGTATTTTTCATGAGTTTGAAAATTTTGTATAATGGAATTAATCGAGAACTTTCAAACAAGATCCATATTACATATTTTTAGATTCATATTGAAAGATATAATAAATTAAAATTGACACGAATATCAAAAATAGTCATCCAATTTTGGATGGAAGGAATAATATTTTCTAATTTAGTGTTCCCTTGCAATCACTGTTTAGATAGGAGGAGAACTTGATTACCTTATCAATATATTCATTACAGTATATTTTGGAATTGCTACTTAGTTCCTCTGTCCCAATTTATTATGCCCTTATTCTTTTTTGAGAGGTCCTAAAATGATTTGCTTACATTTAAAAAGGTTAGGATCTCAAAAATTAAAACAAAGCACAAAAAGACAAAACAAATTCATTGAATCTGGAAACTCAATGGGGGGCAATTTTTGATTTGAGGCAGCACATCCACTTTCTCCTTCAACAGGTACAATGATAAAATCAACAAAAAACAATGCAATTATAATGTCCCTTAAATTGCTCATTTTCCAATATAGGCACAACAAATTGGGATGTAGAGAAAAATATATATGAATTGCACACATATCATGTGGGCACGGATTACTAGTTGGTATACATAAGGGGGGAAAATTGTACTAATAGAGTATTTGAATTTCAACCAAGCACAAAAAAAAAAAAAAAAGAGGAGCCAATTTGTTCTCTCTTTTTTTTATTTATTTATCCGCAGAAGCCAATTTGTTCAATAGACAGTTTGAGATCTACACAATTAGGCTTTGAATTATTGGGGTGGTGGGTGGGGTCAAGGCAAGGCTGTTTTGGGATTGTTTTTGGTGGGAAGAGGGGACCCAAGTGACAGAGAAATTTGGGCTCCTGAATACAACAAAATTATTAGCAGCAAAAACAATTATTGACATTGTAAGGACCAATTTTTGCTAAAAACATACTAACGTGCATGTCCTCATCTGTCAAAATGAGACATCAATGTGTCCTTTTAGCAGTACTACAACAAACATCTTATTATGGAGTAGTTGCGATATAAGTCTACGCCTACTTCTCTTTTTCACTCTTTCCCCACGACACTTAATTTTACTATGCAAAAGTATTTTAGACGGTCCGAATTTTAGAAGAACTCTTCATTTTACTATTCCCTAAAAAAGGGTTTTTTTTTTAATTTAAATTCAGACCATTAATCAAGAGTAAATACTTTTTGGATGCCTCTTTCTCCTTTTTTGTAAATACAACACTTTATTTAAATGCCTTTTGTGCTATCATAAAATGGTTTCCCTTGTCCTCTGTTAAGCTCCCGTACTTCAACAAACTCAATTTTTTACTCCATCTTGGGCCCTAAAAGAAGATTTAAATGATTTATCGCGCAAATCCACACTCATGAACAGGCATGTTAAAAATTAACTTGATCTGACAATAGTAGGCCAACGATTCCATTTCAAACGTTTTTGTTTTTGTTTTTATTTTTATTTTTTATATATAGCTATTAATATCAAATCAAGCTAATTTTTTATACACATGTTTAATACGAGGCCTAAGAAATGAACATTTTGGGTGTTCTTTTTCAGCTCGGAATGGAGGTAGCTGAACCCATAGGCTGAAAACAAGACCCATCATAAACAGCAAGAAGTTGTTTTTAGCTAATGAAATAATTAAAGAGGATGAGGGAGGGAGGGAGATAAAATTAAAGTTAGATGAAATAACACTTGGGCCCTGTTGTTGAAAGAGAAGAGTGGAAAAATAATCACTATATACTTCTTTTTTTTTATAACCAAGGATTCGGCCTGATAAATTGTGAGCACATTTGAACTAATTCTGGACTCTATCCAATTGAAGTTTGTCTGACGCAGCGAAATTTACGAAGAGATTAGTTGCGTATTAATCAAACGAATGATCAGTACTCGTAGCCACGAACAGTTTTTAAATCTACAAGAAAAAGAGACAAATACTGAATATTATTGATAAAAAGCTGCAAAAACATTAGGTTACAATGCCTTTTATAAGAAAAAGGCGTAACCCTAGCAAAACCTTTACTCAAAAACGAAAATTCCTAAAATTTGGAAAAAATAATAAAATTGAAAAAAGGAAAGAAAAACATGACTTCTCCAAAAAGAATCAACTTCTACGGAATTATAAGCTAAAAGTTATTAACGAAATAAATATTTTCTAAAACAGCAAAAGCGTCCAATTGAAGGCATAAATGAAGGAATTAGGCCGAAAAACACTATCAGTCACGAACTAGGATGGTGAGTATTGACCGCAACGCGAAAATAAGTTAGCCCACTAAGTTTTTGGCCCAATCTGAGCTCATCTGAAAGTTGCCAAATAGGGTAATTTGCAATTAAATAACTTTTGGGCTTTTGAGACTTTGACTAGTGCAATTGATTATGAAATTGGGCCTCCAGGTGTTCTATATCATTGTCAGATTTGACATAATGACATTGCAACCTCTTTGAGCAAACTTTTTCGTCATGCACACTTGGCGAAAGGGATTGGAAGTAATCAATTTAGATTTTTCAACTTGCATTAAAAACTCTCACAGCTGTCTCTCTAACCTTAAAGAAGTTGTCGCTCCCCATCTCTCTTCTTTCCCTCCTCCCAGGGTTATGCCTCAATGGGTGATAGGAGGGTTGGAATTTTTCCCTCTCGTGGGATTTTTCCATCTCTCAATCCTAAATCTCAGAGGTTCTCTCCTTCCCCTTTAACCCCATCCTCCTCCTCTCCACAAACCGCCATCCGCCGCCCCTCATTCGACTCTTTTGCAATGTAGTCCAATTTGGAGGTAGTGCTTTGTAGATCATAGTCATCAAAGACGTCCTTCCCCCACCGGAGTGGGAGATCTAGGTTGCTGGATGAAGTCTGCTCTGGCACAGCAGACTCCGTCCAGTTTTTCTCTTTTTTTAGTTCTCTTCTTTGGTGTCCCTTGTGTGAAATTTCTCCCCATTTGTAGGGTTTCTATCATCCTTGTGTTGGTATTTTTGGATGTTTTCTGCAACACTTCGTCTATCTAGAGTGATTGTTTAGTTGGAGTTGCATGAAGGTAGTCTTTGGACAGAGTCCCCACCTGTTTAGTTTGTTGATTCTTTGTTTAGGGATAGAGTTTCCTTTTGATGTATTGTTTCTTAAATCTATAATATTATCTGTTATCGTTTTGGAAAAAAAAAAACTTCTTGCATTTATCAAATTGTGAGCTCTAAAAAATCAATATTCCATTTTCAGCACTTAATTTTTAATTTTTAGTTTTAAGTTTTAATTTCCAATTTTACCAATTATTACTTAATTCTAGCCGCCATTAATTCTGCATGAGATAGCACTTGTTCAACAAATTGATCAACAGTGTTGAGTTCCATCCTAGCTACTTGGGAATTTTTGTAGTCCAAACTCCAAACCAATTGTTCAGTCTGACATGAAACCAGATGTAATTCTGATAAGTCAACAAAAGGCATCTCATCCAAACAAGTACTACTATGCACAAATTGACAATGAAGAATTCTTTTCTTGACAAGCATATCTGATCATGATTCAAAATGGAGATGGATGACAGTTGAAGATAATTTCTTTTTACAACGCAAGTGTGCTGGATTAGTCTAAAATGAGTTGATAACACCTAAGAAGTTTCGAATATAAAATCTAAGAAAAATAAGCAACCATACTACAACATGGAAGGGCTATAAAAAGGATTTAGTTTCCTTGCCAAAGCACCTGATTTCCTTGCAAAACGAATTAGAAAGGAAAAATTTTCTCGTTAGTTTTCCTCTCCGAAATATCGTTGCAAAAGGAATTAGCGAGAAAAAAAAAATATTTCCTCATCTATTCTGACACAATTACGACAAATTTTTTCGTCGCTAAAGGCTATGAATTCACTATTACCAACAACAATTGGCGAGAAAATATTTTGCTCGCTAAACAAATTGAAATCCAAAAAGAACTCTCTCCGCGTTTTCTATCGTTTCCAGGACTTAAACCTTAGTTCTCTTGCATAGGTCACGTAACGCCTATCAACTGCACCATGTTGCACTTCTAAGTAAATTTTGAACTTTTTTTTATATATTGCGTTTTAGCATCTCTTTCACTTCTCCAAATTAGTGTCTTCAACATTAATTATGGTCTTTCAACATTTTATGTTCTTATAATGTTTGAAATTTATTTGAACAAGTTTAATTTTTTGCTAGCACAACAATTTTTTTGGTTGAAACATGTTATATTGGTATCTGACAGTAACTTTTGAATGACTAATAATATGTGTCATTATTCTAATTTTTTGATGGAATTATCCTTAGCTTTTATTGAATGAGATTTTTGTCGTCAAGCTCGAGATATATTTTAATATCAGATTATGAATAACAAGATGCATCATTGTCATTTTTTTTTATTTTAAGAGTGAGTTTGACCTTCTTCTTTTTTCCAAATACAAAGAGTATTATAGATTCATAGGTATTTTTTAAAGGTTTTTTCATCATCGCTATAATAATATGAACAAAATTTGTAAATATTTAGATAAGATCATTAATCCTAAAAGCGCTAAAAACAATACTTTTTAAAATTTTTTCATCTCTAACGAATTTTTTAAAATTTTAAATTGCCCTATATCACACACACACACAATTTGTAAATGTATATATAAAAATATGCATGATACTTACAAATTTGCATTTGAAATTAATGTTTAAAATATTTATCTATTTATAAAGGAATGCCATTAGAATCACCTAAGTTAGTTTAAATAAAAATCAATAACGGTTCAAAAAAAAATTCTTTAAAACATGAATGCACAATAGATATGAAAAAATGTATTTTTTTTTTGTGAAATACTATATTTTATGTAGATGTTTTGAAAATAGATTTGTGATGGTCTAATTAACTTCGAGATATTTTTAATACGACACCACTTCAAGATGTTTTTAACTTTATTTTTTGTTGATCTTTTCATTACTATGGAATAAATCCTCGATACCTACATTTCAAGATATCTTTCATTGCTAATTAGAATACGAAAAGTAACAAATAAAAGATTTTTCCACCAATTCAATGCGATAAGCGGGGAAACTATTTTTTCCCGTTTATCACATTTTTATTTTAAGAAATTTGATAATGGTATTGAACTATGTAGTTGATTATGCCTTACCATACATTATGATATTACAAATAAATATAAACTGAATAAACAATGACTTATATATTGTTAGATTTATCCCACATCGCTCATTTAAGCCACCAAAGCTTGGTTAATAAAATTCAAAGACTATTCTACCTATAGCCAATTGGTTTTAGATTGGAACAATCCAATAAATCTAACATGGTATCATAGCTGGGTATTGGGTGGCCTCACATTGTGTGGTCAAGTCTATGTCGCCTGAGTCAACTCATCAATTTATACCTCCACGTGCATTCGAGCTGCATAAGAGGGGGAGTGTTAAACTTGTCCCACATCGCTCATCTAAGCCACCCAAGCTTGGTTAATAAAATCTAAAGGCTACTCCACCTATAGCCAATTGATTTTAGGTTGGAACCCTCCAATAAATCTAACATATATAAAAATTAATAAGTCTTAAAAAATGTGACAAAATATTTCCTTGCCAAAAGACCATTTCTAGCAAGTAAAACAATTTTCCTCGTTAGAAGAGGCGACGAAATTGAATTTCCTAGCAGATAATGTACTTTTATCGACAAAATCCAATTTTCTCGCTATAGCTCTTTCATGTTGTAGTGCCACTAAGAGCATCTCCAACGGGAGATGTCAAATCTGACGTGGAGCTTGCAACGGTAATATTTGACATTAATTGACAATCCAACCCAGATGCCTTCTGTTTGGCCAAATCCTATGTGACTTCTGACATGGATGAAGGGGGGAGGAAGCATGCCAACTTTAACGACCTCCCTCCTCCATGCCAAATTTCAAAAAATAACCATTTGTATTTTGACATAAGGGTTGGAGAGGAATAATTTAATGTCAAATAAATAGAATTTGACATCAAGGGTTGGAAAGAAAGGCTTTGATGTTAAATTGGAGATGCCAAATTGCCACGTTAGCCTTCAAACAAAATTTGACATCCTCAATTTGATATCAAGGATTGGAGATGCTCTAAGTTCCAGACCTCAAACCACTAGGCCGGGGGTTCTTTAGTGGATAATATTTAGCTCGCTGTAACTGAAATTTTGAAACTTCAAATGGCTTTGTTTCAACATGTACAAGCTGTGGAATGTGAGTATGTGACAATGACCTGAGATGAAGACTTTTTATTCGTTTAGTGGCACCTCCATCTTCTTCTCTCTACATTAAAAATAATTTTTACACATGATTTTCAAGTTGTTGACAAAACAATCATATTAATTTAATACGGGAAAGGCTACAATTAATACACACGCTTATTTGGATGCATATTATATGCACCCAAGAAGTAAAATGTTTGATTGAATTTTTTTGCTAAAAAATGGTTATTTCTCAAAATATTTGGGTAAAAGTACAAAAAATTTATTTTTCGATTTCTCTTGTCGAGACGAATGAATAACCCATAAAAATTTAACGTAAAACTAAAAATACAAAAAAAATTCAAATAGTAAAAAATTCTCATTTAAATTAAGTTCAAAAGAACACAGCCTAAGAGTGATGAATGGTTAAGGCAGCACAGCGTCAAAGTGGGAGAGGGAGAGAGAGAGGGGGATGCAACAAGTACAGTAACAACATACTCTCTCCGTTTGCCTTAAAGTTGATCCTGCCCGTTCAATCAATTCAATGGGGTCGGTGATCGCCTAGATTCCATTCTGTCCTTACCAAAGGAATTAAGTTAACTAATCACATTTGGACACCTCATTATGGTATTTCATTGACGCGCCCTTTACAAGGGAAGATATATGGTTGTAGATGATCTGGACTCTAGACAGGGTTTCACTCAATCATATTCCAAATATAGGGGTAAGGCCGTACCATAACACCTTCCTAAAAAATATACTAATTTCATATTTTTAAACTTAAAAATAATATAAATAAAAAATAATTTTTCAGTTTTTTTCATCGTATAAAAGATCTCAATGAGATTTATCAAATAAAATCTATATTGATGAGAAAATTATTTTCGTAAGCACATGATTTTTGAGCATGAAATTTCCTTTTTAAAAAATAAGTACTTATTTCTTTTTCGGAAACAGGGCCTAACTCCCATCCTGCAATTCTATGGCCTTCTTGGATCCGGAATTGGCAAATCTTACAATTCAAATGGGGGAATGATATTTGCACTCTTCGAGAATTGTCAATTTCGGAAAATGTCAAATTCAACTCTATATTGCTTTTTGCATTTTCTGAAATCAGTAATTTGAGAGTATTGTTAACAATTTAGAGAGTGCGAAAATCAATCACTCTAATAATCATGGATGGGTAGACAACGGAGAATTTGAAGTAACAACTAACAAGGATTTGATGCTTGTTAGGGAGGGTGACTTAAAGGGTGTTCCGCTTTTAAAAAAGGAAGGTTTTTGAAAAGGAAGGTAAATTTCAAGGTCAAAAATCATAGATTTACGTAAATAATTTTCCTACCAATATGGATCTTGTTTGATAGATCTCATTGAGATCTTTTAAACGGTGCAAAAAAAATTGAAAAATTATTTTTCATTTTCGTTATATTTGAGTTTGAAATTACCTTCTTTTTGAAAAAGAAGGTTTTTTGAGAAAGCGGAACGGGGCCTAAACATTGATCCAAGGGCGTGTTTGATAGCCGGATTGGGGCTTGGGATAGGACTCTGAAAGTGAAGTGCCCCCATCTAATGGGATTAGTCAACCCGGGGGGTGTTATTGCGAATCCTATCCCCATGGGATTGAGCAAAACCAGTTTAAAAATTCACCTCAATCCCAATCTTAATCATATCCAATACAAACATGTTATTTATAATCTCACCTCATTCTCAATTCTAATTCTAATTCTAATCCTGTGCAAAACAAACATGAATAAATGATTTATCCCCTCATTAATAATCCCATCTCATTCTCAATCACAATCCTAATCTCACCTCATTACGAATCCCCTCAAAACGAAATCTGCAATCAAACACGCTCTAACGACATGTAAAAAAAAAGGACAACAATAAAATGTTATTCCTATGTGGGTTCAAAATACATTTTTTCAATCCTATTCAGGCTTAGATTTGGCTTTCAGAGCTCTTGATGTATCCTTTGTCGAGTTTTAATAAATTTTGTTGCCGATCAAAAAAAAAAATCTTTTCAATCCATAATTTAATCTAATTTTAAAATACTCATACCTTAAAAAAAAAAAAAACACTAGTATAATCTATCTTCTTCTTCTTCAACGCAACAATCAGGCCCGTTTCCACTAACATTTTTGCACTAAAAATTAGTTTTTGTTAAAAAATTTATTCATACTAATCTAAATTTTTTTGTCAAAAGTTAAGTTGTTTTCACTAAACTAAAACATCTAACACATTTTCTTCTACTAATCCAACACACATTTTCTATAACTTTTAGTGAAAATGTGTTAGATGTTTTAGTTTAGTGGAAACAACTAGACAATAAATAGCTATAAGAAGTAGTCCACAACTTCTAGGCTTCTAGCTTAGCGGCGTTGCCCATAAAAAAAAAAAAAAAAAACAAAAATCACTTCTAACTTAGCGGAAACGCCCGCTCAACCACTCCCATTTGCAGATGATGACATTCTATTATATGTTGAATTTTGCATAATGTGAACTCCAACCAAGTAAATGGAAATGTCAAAGTCACAAGTCAAAGATACGTATGTGAGATTATTGAGAGTTAATTTGTTCCTTTTGATGGATCCAAAAACATTCACGCGGACTTCTACAGCATGAGATTCGAGACTCGAACACAGTTGAGTCGTTGTATTTTAATTTCATTAATTTTAACCTATTCTGTCACCATAAACAACAATTATTAAGGCCTAGTATTCCCCACACACACACACACAAAAAAAAAGAAGAAGACAACTTGTCTTTTTGTTTAGTCCTTATTTGATTTTTTTTCGCATTCCTTAATTTTGCGTCAAGTTATTGTGGATTATTGAATCGTCTCAACGAGAGAAATTAAAAAAATAAATAAATTATGATGTTTATCCAAATATTTTTTAAAATATTCAAGAAAAAGTATGAAGAATCTTTGTTTGTTTCTGGGATATTTCCAAAAGTATTTGGTTAAAAATTTTTATTTTTATTTTTCCGATTCTTCTCGTTGAGACGAACCAATTATCTACAAAAACTTGAAACAAAACTAACAGATGCGACTTTTTGTTCAATAAGAACAAAACAAAAAGATAAGTCATCTTTTTTTGAGAAACTAGGCCTAAGTGCTCCTTGAGCACCACGGGATGCTCAAGACCCTTCACATTACACATTAGTGTAGAGAGGGCCGGCTAAAGGGAGAGGCCAAGGAAAGGAAGCACGTGCTTTGGGCCCCCAAAAAATGTTAAAAATGAGGGCTTTCAAAATTCTAGGATCTCTCTCTATATATATATATATGTATGTATGTATGGCCCAAAAAAAAATTGCATTGAGCTTCCTTTACATAAAATAGGCCCAATTGAAATTGAATTTTAGGAGCTACAAAATAGGCTCAAACGGTGAAATTACTCTTTAGAAACACTTGGACGATCCAAAAAAAAGAAAAGAAAAGAAACAAAATGCCTGAGGATCGAGTAATGGTTTTTTAATGGTTTTGTAATTTTTTTTTTATAATTGTGGAATTACTCTTTTGTAATGATTTTTTTATGAGACTTTTTGTAAACCACTTTTGTATGAAAAAATATAGGGAAGCCTTATTTAAGAGATTCGCTTCCGGACTCCAAAACTTATGAGCCGACCCTGAGTGTAGATTTCACCCAAAGTTAGCGTGCAGCTCCAGTAACCATCTCAAGGAGTGCAAAAAAACTTGTTAATTCATCAAACTGACCTGCTCTATTCTACTTGGACAATCGCGGGTGGAGGGGATGAAGGTGTTGGGTTGGATGAGTGATTATAAGTTATTAATTTGGCCATTAAAGAATTTATCCAGTAGTTAATATCAAGAGTCCGAAATTATTCGATAAAATTATTTACATGACACACATTACAATATAAAACTCCCCATGTATATCCATTTGAATTTGTCCATCTGAACTGCATGACTATACACACCTTTTTCCTTTTTACTGCTCAACAGATATAGACCATGATGTCGTATCAATCCGATTCCAACAATACTGACATCTCTCTTTGGACCTTTCTCCCTCCCTCTCCCTCTCTCTCTCCCTCTCTCTCTCTCTCTCTCTCTCTCAACGGATAACACCATGTAGAAGAAATAAAACAGTTCACGAGCACTCCACAAGACTTTTTTTAAAACTTCAAATAAAGGTCATCCACAAAACCCACGTTCACAAACATTATATAGCTATCATTCATACAGAGCAAGCCCAAACAAAAGACACCTTGTGGTGGAGATCTATTTTCTCCACGCTCCACTTGTACTCCCAGCAAAGAAAATATAAAAAAAAAAAAAAAAAAAAACAAGAAACCGAACCAACCCATTAAGGTATCTATCGAGCATAGTTAGCACTACTTGTTCTCCTTCCCTTCCCTTCCCTTCCCGGCCCGATTTGCCGGAAAACCCGTTTCCCGGTCCCATAAGTTTAGTTGTTTACTACTTTGCATGCAAACGTAATACTACAACCTAAACATATAGAGTTGCACCACATAGTGCAATTTCGTTGTGTAATTTGTCAGCTGTTTCTTTTTGGGATGCTGGCTTTGTCACCGTTGAGGTGTTGCAGCGCTAAAGATGAAAAGGAGGGAGACGCACTACTGGAGAGCTTTTTGATGGGGGGAAATGAATTCCAGAGTTTTTGTAGTGGTAGTAATTTGCTAGAGAGTATCGACTTCGATGACCTCTTCGTGGGAATCGACGATGGCGATGTGTTGCCTGATTTGGAAATGGACTCGGAAATGTTTTCCGAGTTCTCGATTTCCAGTGGCGGCGAGGAACTGGAGGCTCAGGAGAAAATAGACGATTCTAAGAAGGAGGAGGAAGATAGAGTCTCCGGTTCGGAAATCGGGTGCAAGAGGGAGGAATCTGTCGGCGTAAATTCGTCGAAGAAGGCGGGCAATAAAGGGAGGAAATCATCGGCGCAATTCAAGAGCTCTCACGGGAAAAGAAAAGTGAAGGTAGGTTTATCTGTGTTAGTGATGAATTCAGGTTAACATGAGCTCTATGACATCTCTCTCTCTCTCTCTCTCTCTCTCTCTCTCATAATTATGAATTTTCACATACTTCGTGGGTTGCAAAGCAAAGAGCTCACGAGAATTCCGGGTTGTTTCTAAACCTGGCTAGCTTGCAAGTACAAAATCCTTGGCCTTGTTCGTTTAGCACATTTGGATATTTTAGTTTTGGTAATAGTTGGAGAGAGAAATAAGGTAATGATTGGAGAGAAGGGTAATGAGTGGAGAAAGATAGAAACAGAAATGGAATTAATAATTGGAGAAATAGGGTAATGATTGCAAAAAGATATAGGGTAATGATTGGAAAACAAAGTTAAAACAAAGTAAGTATGCTAAACGAACAAGGCCCTTGTTTTTTGTTTTTTTATCCGCAAAAAAAGGTTTCCATTTATCATTAATGATACATAAACAATTCGGTAGTACAAATTAAATTCTTGTTAAAATAATCAACCATCAGTTTTTCAAAATCAATTGATATGTCAAAATACACGAATCGTGAGACATCATTATTCCTGTACCAATGTATTAGAAGAGAAAATTACAAGAAGTTTGAGGACGGAAAATCCAGTACATTTGCCAAACCCTAGGTTCATTTGGAACATAATTGGTTTCTGGATTGAATATTAGTTTTCACATTTTTTGATTTCTCAAGGGGCCGGGCAAAAACTAGTTACAGATTTTAATTTCTTAAGCGTATTCAAGAAATTATGCAAAGTTGATTTGAATTTTGTGTTAAATTATCAGGTGGACTGGACGCCAGAGCTGCACAAGAGATTTGTGCAAGCAGTGGAGCAGCTGGGAATAGATAAGGCAGTTCCTTCAAAGATTTTAGAGATTATGGGAATCCATTGTCTCACTCGCCATAACATTGCAAGCCATCTCCAAGTACCTCTCTCTCTCTCTCTCTCTATCAAATCCTTTTTTTTTATGGTTAGTGTAAGAATTCTTGTTGAAAATTATTCTGCCGGCAGAGGTTTTTTTATTTTATCGGCAAAAGTGACATTTTATTAAAACTGAATAAGGGCACATCGAGCATCAATCCAATATAAATTTGGATGTACTGCCACAGAGTCTCTCCTCGTTGTTTTAGGGTTTTTAAGAAAATATACGCGTACGTTACTTTATGGACCTACTTTAAATAGAAAAGACTTGAACTCTTACTATATTAAAGGGAGGCTATCTTTTTTGTACATTCATTTGCTTTTTCAAATTTTGCCTACATTTTTCTGTGCAATTAAAAACTCTCACGAAAACGCTTTACAAATAGAATAATCTTTGCAGAGAATTTTGATAGAATCATGTGAAATTTCACATCTTTTCAATCAAATTGGAACACAAACGAATATTTGGACTTGTATACTTCGGTTGGATATATAATTAATTTCTTTTGTTTTCCCTTTTGTAGCAGCTTAGCTCTTTTTGCTATTCTGCCCTGTCCTCGATGTACCAATACCCCTTTCGAGTTTTGATAAAAAATTTCGTTTGCCGAGAAATTTTGTGTTTTGACCTTTAATTTATACTCTTGAAGTGTCATTGTTTCCTCTTGCCTAATAGGCAAAGATTGATCTCCGTGGAAAGGATGATTAATTCAGATCGACATGAGAAACACATCTTTTGTATGTGTATAGGTGCTAATCTTTTTTTTTTGCTCGGCAAAGGAATTTTTTTCTATTAAACTTGAAAGGATACATCGAGTAAAAGGGAAGAGAGAACCAGAAAGTTCACCACAACCCCAAGGAAAAACAAAAATAAAGCAAAATTACATCAAAAGAGAAACCCAAGGGTACACCTAAATCGTGAGCCTTCTAATACCATCAAGATTCTTTTTAAAATCTTCCACCGTATACACCTTAACATCGAATTTGGCTTTGATCCACAAGGCTGCATGCCCTTGTATGGGTGTTAATCTTGAAGTCTATCATCTTGAAGCTCGTGAATTTTGAATTCTATTTTTCATTAATTTAGTGATTTTATTTATTTGCAATAACATAAATTTTGAAGTTCAAGATAACAGAGTGGAAATTTGCAAAACTAATTTCAAAATTGTGAACTACGCAGAAATACCGATCGCATCGGAAACATTTGCTAGCTAGAGAAGCCGAGGCGGCAAGCTGGAGCCATAGACGGCATATGTACTGTGGCGCCGGTGGAGGCGGAACCAAGATTAATGTGAGCCCATGGCTTGCACCAACAATGGGCTTCCCTCAAAATCAAATGACAGTACCCTTACAACATGTAAGACCTTTACATGTTTGGGGGCATCCCCCGGCTGATCAACCCTTAATGCGTATGCAGCCGCCAACGCAGCCACTGCCACCACCGACGGCTGCATGGACATCAACCCTGCATCCTCCTCCAGCACGACCACCGCCAGACCATTCATTTTGGCATTCACACCGCAAAAGAGTAATTACCAATCTCTCCATGATAATTATAACAATATACAAAGTTATAATTATAGAAAATACTCGACTAGAATGAGGGTTATATTTTCACAATATTAATACACCTTAATTGGGTGTCTTTTTTTTCAAATGGTTAATTTTAAACCTTTCAATTAGTCATTCTATTTAGATTTTTTGTACAATTTTTCTGATTGTCTTTTTTTTTTTGTGGTTTAGGTAATTCCAGTTCCTCTTACCCCGGGAACACCTTACTTTCCACCACCACTGGCAACACCGGTAATTAACTACATAAACTTACTGATCCATTTTTCTTTCCGTATCTGTTGGAGTCGTTTCATGTACTAGGGTCACTTTTTTTTCTCGACGAAAGTATTGTTAGTTGTAATTATTGAAATTTGAATTCAAATACACGGGACGGGAGTACGTGCACGGTACCCTGCCAATGTTCTATCAAGCGTATCCGGACCATCCATCTCGGCAATCAATAGCTTGGATTGAGAACAAACTTTTCCACTATAAACTCTTCCATTGTTTTTTAATTCGGACCGTAGAAAAAAATTTTTTGGACGGTCCGAATGTGCTCGACAGGTGCTTCACAACGTCTTGATAGACAGCATCTGCCGATCCTAGTAAGTACTATGGGTCTGGGTCCATGTAAAAGCACTTCAATCATATTAGGCAGAGTCATGTCCTTTTCTGTAGAAGTATATTTTTTTTTTGGATTATTTGGTGGATTATAGTGGTAGATATTGACAATCAGTAATAATAATGCAGAGATTTCCCGCAGAAGCAGTGGTCCCTGGGATTCCACCACCCCATCCCCATGCCGTGTTGTACAGAGCAGTAGACCCTGGCCTGGCTGGCCCCATTGGTGTCCCCGCTAGACAAGCCGGTCCCCACCCTCCATTCCTCGATATTCAGCCCGTGAGATTACTCTCTCTCTCTCTCTCTCTCTCTAGGGGTTTACGGGCGAATTTATGCACAGCTTGACTAATTTTTTTTCCAGTCCGATCAAAGATAAGTCATTCATTTCGGGACTAAAAAAATTCAAAAAAATGGAGTATTTTCTTGCAGCTTGACTTTGAGTTTGAGCTAGCCCTGGTCTATTGTGTTGAGAGTAAGCCTATCAACCTACCAATCGGACTAACCCCTGGGCACTCTCTATCTCTACCATTTTCAATACTTTTTTTGTGAGTGCTAATATTGTATATTGTATAGATCCATAGGAGTACTTAGCGAAAAATTAGCTGGTGAGCTAACATCTAAATGGGATTCGACGTCTCTCGATAAACTCCCAACCCTGAGACCTTCTATCTGAAAATCAAGGAATACAACCGGATGAGCCAACAACCAAAGGGGGGTTTCCGCTCTTTTTGTGTCCATTTTTCAATCGCAAAACTGATAGTATATATGCTGACAAACAAATATCTTACCGAAAACAACGTGACAATAATTTCGAGAGAATGAAGGGCACAACAGATCGATGATGTTTCTATCATGTTTCAAAAAAAACAAAAACAGATCGATGATGTTTGTTTATTTTGTATGAACGAATCTAACAACGGGCAAACATCTTTTTTGACAGTCGACGGAGACCATTGATTCAGCTATTGGAGATGTTTTATCAAAGCCATGGCAGCCACTCCCTCTTGGTCTAAAACCACCGTCCGTCGACAGTGTCGTGGTGGAACTTCAACGTCTAGGAGTTCCCAAAATACCCCCCCATTTGTGAAGCTTGATTCTCAAAACAGAAAGTCTATCCTCAAAGCTCGAATATATTTCACCGTTTTTTCACCGCTCAAAATCTCATTTTTGGACGATCCGGATTTTAGAAGAACTCTTTCTTAGAAGAGTTATTTTAAAATCTGGACCATGGATTGCCGATATGGACGTTGAGATTAAGCGCTGCAAAAATGGAGAGAGCGGTGAAGCAGTACGGTGAGGATAAATCACAGAAATTAAATTCGACGACATTTCCTACATTAATTAGATGTACCCATCCAATCTAAATCTCCAACATTTCACCCCTCCTTTTTTTTTCTTTTTTTTAAACCTCCTTTCGTTTCGGCTGTTTCCTTCGTTCCTTTGCGAAATCCGATCGAATGCGTCTTCGTTTCTTTTTCCCTCGTGTAAGAACTTCATGTATGAGGCCATGTAATTTTGTACTCCGTAATAGTTGTTAATTATCAGTGTGAGGCAAACAAAAAAAGGCTGATATTGTGAGACTATATTATCAACAGGACTCTTGGATCGGCATTCCCGAATAGTAGACTAATGGAAACAATTTTCATTTGTGCATGATTTTCAATAATTTTTTTCTCAAATTAACGCTTTTATTTCTATATCCATCTCTACCTCAAAAGCCTCCATCAAAACTCAAAACTGAGAAAGTTGCTATGTAGCTTAATGGGAAAATAGTATGCCTAAGGACACTGTGCTATATCCCCGACAAGAGGTAGGGCTATAAACCAGTTGAATTGAGCCAAATATTAGAATGTTCAGATTCGTTCATTAAGTTTTTTAGCAAACTCAAGCTCAAGCTGAATTCAATGAAAATTATGACGAGCCACACTCGAACCGAGCTTACCCAAATTTGGGTCGAACTCGAGTTTGTTCACGAGCTTTAACGATCCAATAATATCATATTTTTATACTCTCATACAGGTCTAAACTTGCAAATAAATTTTTCATTATGTACATAAATATGTTTATATACATATAAAATGATAAAAACATATACATAAATAAATTTTTAGTAATTGTAAATGTTTAGAGACTTGTACAAGTTTTAAA
The DNA here is from genome assembly GCA_019656295.1 of Rhododendron mucronatum var. ripense. Lineage (NCBI taxonomy): Eukaryota > Viridiplantae > Streptophyta > Magnoliopsida > Ericales > Ericaceae > Rhododendron > Rhododendron mucronatum. The sequence continues at coordinate 773,525 of BPLT01000096.1, read as the reverse complement.
ATTTTCACTATATAACTATATAAAATCCCCATGATACACATATACTCTAGGTTCGAGAGCCCAATCGAACCGAAGACTGTTGGGTTCATATTTGGCTCATTTATGACACGAGTCTAAAATTGAGGTTCAGGTTCAGTCATTTAGCAGACGAATCAAACTCGAACGAGTCTTTATCGAATCGAGTCTCGAACAGTTCACAAACGACTCTGTTCATTTACAGCCCTAAGAAGAGGTGGACACATAAACCCTCCCCCACTATCTTGGAGGAAAAAAGTTAATTAGCAGGAAAATGAATATAATTTAGATGCAACGACACATAATTAAGGTGGACACCCAACCAGTGTTCTAAAATGCAGCTCGGCGACCGCCTACGCGTTCAGTGACGACCTACCACCTTGATTATGGGTGTGTTTCAGTTTCTTAAAAAAAGAATTTTTAGAAAAGAAAGATAATTTCAAACTCAAAAATTGTGTTTACGCAAATAATTTTTTTACCAAGATGGATCTTGTTTGATAGATCTCATTGAGATCTTTAAAACGGTGCAAAAAAAATTTTAAATTTTTTTTATATTTTCATTATATTTGAGCTTGAAATTACATTCTTTTTGAAAAATAAGGTTTAAAAAGAGAGCGGAACGGCACCTATACCCCTAGGCGGTTCATTAGACGGCCAAGGAGATTTGGTTGAGCTAGGCAGCTAAGGGCCTTAGTGTGAATAGTCGAGCTAGGAGAATAAGGAAACCTAAACTTATTTTGGATGTCATAATACTAGAGGTGGCAAACGGGTGGGTCCGGGCGGGTTTGGGCGGGTTGAACGGGTCATGGGTCAAATATGGGTTGAAAAGTAAACGGGTTGAAACGGGTATATGGGTCAAGCCAAACCCAAACCCGACCGACCCGACCAGTTTTTCTCCTATTTTTTTTTTTTTCTTTTCTTTTTTTTTTCTTTTTCCCTCCCCCGATTTGTCTCAATAAGAGGATTTAGAAAAGAAAAATTTTATGATTAAAACTTAATTTTTACTTTTTTTAATAAAAATGTAGCAATCAGAGGCTAAAAAAGCTTTTAAAAAATCAGGTTTTTTAACCTTTTTTTTTTAATTTCCAAACAATAATGTAACTTCGAAAAGGAGTCAAAGGCTGTATCAGAGAATTGTCTGGAAGGCGATGATTGCACCGATTGTACAGTTTCGGTCTTCGTTGCGTTTGCCGAAATCACCGCTTAGGTTTGGATTAAAAAGTCAGGTGACTATTTTTTTTCTCTATTCAAATTTTTTTTGTATTTGTTTGTTTTGCGACAAACTTTTTATCCCTATTAGTTCGTCTCAACGAGAGCATCAAAAAAACAATTTTTTTTTTTACTTTTACCCTAATATTTTTTATAATATTCAAGATAAATCCCAATAACCGGCTTTTTGGGTAATGACAACTGGCTTTTTACCCTAATATTTTTTTACTTTTCTGATTGGAGTGAATCAAGAATCATAAAATAATTGTTGCAAAATGACAAATGCAGAAAAAGTTGAATAATAACAAAACAAAAAAAAAAGCCCAAAAGAGGGAGAGAAGCTCAAGGGATTGATCTTGTAATTATATTATTTTTGTCTTTTTGAAAAAAATTGAGTTTCGATAAAAAAATTTTACTTTTCCAATTCCTCTCGTTGAGACGAATCATTAAGTTACAAAAGTTTAACGTAAAATTAACAAATTCAAATAAGAACAAAAATAAGCCACTTATCTTTTAAATTCAAACCCACCATAAATCTAGTGTGTTACTTTTTGAGTTTTGTTGCACAAACAGACAGAGAGAGAGAGAGAGAGAGAGAGAGAGAGAGAGAGAGAGAGAGAGAGAGAGAGAGAGAGAGGATTTTTCAGTGATAGTACAATTGGTATTTGGATATGGAGTACTCTATTTTGAACTTCATGCCTTCATGCCAGTGCGAGAATAGATGACGGGGGAGAGAAAAAAGAGTGTTGGACCATTTTTAATTCTAACCCATATTAAACCCACTCTCAACCCATCTAAACCCATAAAAATATGGGTTGAATCCATATCAACCCATTACACAATATGAGCGGGTTGAGTTAGGTTACAAGTGGGCAGATTTGGGCGGGTTAAGAAATATGGGTTGAGATTGCCACCTCTACATAATACAGAAGGAGTTGGGCTCAATAAAAATATATGATTCATGTAGCTGACCCTAATTGATTGGAACACAAGACTCGATTTGGTTTGGTAACTAGACCCTCCTCAAATTTGGGATAAAGTACCTATCAAAAGGTCTCAAGATATATAGCCAATATAAAAAGAAGAAGAAGAAAGAAGTCTTATCTTGGATGGTTAATGTCTTTTATCTTCTTTTTTTTTATAACTGGATGTTCAGGTTAACTTTTTTTGTATGGCAAAAGTAACATTTTATTAAGGGGAAAGGAAAATGGGAATTCCTACCAAAGTTGGAATGTACAATCAGATGGGACAGAGTCCAATCACACCTATTGGGACAGAGCCCATTACACCTGTTGGCCTATATGCCCAGATCTTATAATTAAAAACCAAAAATACCTGATGCCCAAAAGCCTAAATCTTACAATTAAGCAGAAAAACCTAGCCCACCAAATTGGGCTAAGCCCAGCCCGAGAAAACTCGAAACCTAAACTACAACTCTGTGTCGTTTCAAGCCCCACTGTCCGACCACCAACCACCATACTGAGATAGACAGACAGCCACCCAGCACCACCAAAACGCCACCTCCAAACCACCACCGGCTACCCCATGGAGAGACAAGTCAATGGCCAACCCCTAGATCACTCGCGGATGCTCACCCAAATCATTCGGCGAGAACCGTGCCACCCAGCAGCGAGCACGGCTGGAGACCATGCCGATCAAAACTGCCCACCACCACAAGAACCATCTCGCCGTTAGGCCAAGATCTAGCCACCCAACAGAAAACCAGATGGTAGCAATAAATGGGGAGGGAGAAAGATCGAGAGCAGCTATCCCATGTTTGGGCTAATTTGCGTGAGCCTCGATTAATTCTGAGAACCCTGAAGATAACGATCAAACATAACCCTTAGTGGCCCCAAGATTTGGGATGGTTGGCCTTCGTGAAATTCGAATATACAACCTCATGGTCAAGCCCATTTTTTTTTTCATACCCACTTTGCCAAGCCCTCGGGGTTGTTGATGTCCTTATCTTGCACCCAATTGTTCTACGAATTTAAAAGAAGGGAATTGATTCTAATAAATCTTTTTTTTTATGTGAATTTAAACTACTCGTACTATATAAAGGAATAGTGTATTAAATTCATATAAAAAGAGGGTGAATAATAAAAGGGTAGTATGCATATGCAGTTGAGATTGTGTCCCCATGAACTGAGTAACAAAGTTTTGAAGTGTTCAGATAAAGGAAAAATATAAAGTCTTGGAGTGTTTCAGTAGGACTTTGGGTTAGTGTTGTACAGTGAGATGCACAACACTATGTTGTGTACCTCTGACGGTTCGGGTTTCAATTCGGCAACCAACGATTAAGAGCTGTTCATTGCCGAGACGAGATCCGAGCCGTCAGATGCATGATTCGACGGCTCGGAGGTGCGCAGCACCATCCCCCAATTTGTTTTAGTAACTTATGTCAATATTACGTGGTATTTGGGAGCTAATTATTTTTTAGACTATTTAAACTGTAGATTGTAGATTTTTGGAGAATAATGAAATTAAATATATTTTGTAAAAGAATTTTGTGAGTGAATCTATAATCACAATCCAAAAAAAGCTCCTCCATTCCAAATGTGATTCTTGAATTATGTTTTCTCTTAGTTAACTCATTTTTGTAATGCATTTTGACAAAATTCGTTCCATAATCAGCGTCGAAACCGTCAAAATTTGAAAATGCAAAAAATGAATTCATGGAGCGGCCAAACAGGCTTTAATAATTACTGAAAACATGGAGACAAACTGGTTCATGTTCTGATTTTTGCCAAAACAAACAAACACTCGATGGGGAAGGACCACACAATCATTTCATTTCATCTTCAGTGTTGTTTGAAATGCGAAACTATTTTCATTCTGTTTGGATGGGAAGAAAATGTAACAGCAGATATTTGTCTTGTTATAGTTGGAATGGTCGATGCTCGGTTGGTACGAACCTCCCCATATTAGTACAAATTAATAAAGGACGGCGAGAGGTTAGCGTGGCAATCAAAATCCAGACTTAAGAGTTTATTTTTTCTTAGGAATTAGGTCCGAATAACGTGCTTGAAAATCTAATCCGTTTAAAAAAAAAATTAAAAGTAACATCAGTTTGTCTTTTAATAATTTTTAGAGAACCATTTCATATAAAACTCCGCCAACATAACTTGTTTATAATTTTCTCCACACATTTATTTGGATCAAAGACCTGCCGCGACGAAAGGTATAAAAGATAATTTGCCAATAAGGGACAAAACTTAAAGTTTGCCTCCTAACTAACTCAACTGCCAAATTGAGATGGACCCCAATTCTTTTCTTTTCTTTTTTTTAATCCGATGTCTGAGTCAGTTTGCACACATCTCGACAACTTCTGGGGCCTTAAAATTAATGATCGGACAAACTCTTAAGTGACCCCAAAGTTTGAAATATTTGTCTTGCATGCTTGTGATTCAAACATGCGATCGATCGACCTCATAAAAAACCAATTCTTAATTGCCTTTCTCATGTCCACTTAGCCAAATTTGACCTGGCCTAATCCTTTATTCCAAGCTGCCCTACATATATATGAAAGGAACTCAAGTCTCTCTTCTTTTTCACTTTTGTTTTTCCTCATTGGAAACCTCTGTCTGAGAATATAGAAAGTAAAATCCAACGACTTTTGACCATATCACTACTTTGGTTTTCCTCTTTTGTAGGAAATATGATTAATTTGGTGCCACCCTTGATAGACATTCTCATAAGAGTGCACATGGAGCCTGCTCTAAAATGTCATAATTTCCTACCCCACATTCCTGATCCCTCTCCCCTCAATCCCCGCACACTATCCCGGCAAATTTCAGGGGAGAGAGAGAGAGAGAGAGAGAGAGAGAGAGAGAGAAGGTCTTTATCCATATATTTCTATATAAAGGAAGCACAAAATCTTACCACCAAAACAAACACTAACCTGTGCTTCTTTTCTACCTAGCTCTCTCATGGCTCACTATGCAAAACCCCTCTCTTTTCTCTTGCTCATTTGGATCTCCACCTCCCTCCATGTTGAAGCCAGGGAGAGATTGTTCTTTAGCAAGGTCACTCACACCACCACCACCACCAGTACCAATAATGCAATGGACTCTGAATCTCCTCAATTAGCACCTGCACCGGAACCTGCACCCGCGGCGGAAACAAAACCTTCTGAGACAAGCAATGGTTACGGCCTTTACGGTCAGGAGTCCAACGAATTTCTCCCGTCAACGACAAAAACCGCCGCCACTGCTGCTGCTGCTCCTACGACTACAGACTCTACGGTCGTCTTTCCGTACGATGGAAATGAGATACAGACCGAGGAGTTAAGCGACGAAAATTACAAGAAAGAGGAGACGGCGGGGTACACTGACGACGACGACGACAACAACAACAGTGGCTACTCAAACAATCAGAACACGTATAATGCCAATGGCTACACTGGCAACTATAATGGTCGTAACGGCTATGTCATGAGTGAGAAACTGGGAATGAGCGATACGAGGTTCATGGAAAATGGAAAGTACTTTTACAACGCTAAGAGTGAGAATAATTATTATAGCGCTAACGGGTACGGTTCGGAGACGGGGAACGGGAACATTGAAGGTTATGATAATGGTAATGGCGAGAACGAGTTTGATTCCATGGAAGAGTATGAGAGACAGCAGGGGTACTATCCACAGAGCCAAGAAGAGTATGTTCCTTAGAGAGAGCGAGAGAGAGAGAGAGGAGAGAGAGTTGTGTTATAGTACACATGATCATGACTACAGAGTCTTGTGCTTCGCTTTTTCTTTCTTTTTCTGTTTTGCTTAAAACTACTGTGATTCTCATCTTCCAGGAGAAATTTGTTTGTTTTTTTTTTTTTTTTCAGTTCTTGTCATTTTACACCGAATCGCGAAACGAGATCTTCAAGTAGTAATTCTAATTGTGTTTGTTTTTGCCAACATTGTACAGAGATGTTGAATGGCTCGTGTTGTGCAGGCCCAATTAATTTTGTTCCTATCGTGCTCCGTGCTGTGTCAGCCTATTTTATAATCGTACCGTGCTGTGCTAATTTAGAATATCTTTGCCCCGTGCGGCCTGATCCACGGCCCACCACAATCCGTGTCGTATCGTGCTTATTCCCATGCCCGTGCACGATCCAGCCTTGTGAACCTAAAAAAATACTTTAAAAATTTGCCATCACTTTTTTAAAAATTAAAAAAAATCTCAAATAGTTACAATTATAATTAACACGCTTAATTTGAAAGATACAAAACATTTTAGTGATAATTAAACTTTCTAATACAATGAATGTAATTATAAATAAGAAATGCAAATCATTATTGTTTGAATAAATCTGAACTATAGGTTCTTTCTTACTATTAATTTTTAAAAATTAAAAAATCATGTTCGTGTCGTGCCTTTACCCGTGTCGTGCCTTGTGCCTAACCATGCCCGTGGTGTGGGCTCCAAAATGATGGCCTAGTCCGACCCAACTTATCGTTTGTGCCGTCCCATCTTGTGCCACCTCTAGCTAATGCCTAATTGTATACATTAGTAAGGGGTTATAGGGGAATTATTAGGTTAGCAACAAAAGTGATTCAACGTCATCAAAAGTGACTCGAATCCCATAGCTCTCCTGTAGATTTTGGAAACCTATAAATACCACCAGATGGACTAAGAACCACATATGCTCACTACTTGTGAAATTGTATTTACTGATTGGCAAAACAGTTGAAAGTATGCATATTCAATGCCATCATCCAAGTATTTTCCATTATAAAGTCGCCTAAATAACTACTTAAAGAATAGTTGAGACTATTTGTGGACTTTGGACAAGGAAAAGCAAAATTAAAGCGAAATATGGCAAATTGAATAGGAGGACATACTATAAGGATTTTTGCTATAATAAGGACAAATATTTTTCCGTAAAGTCTAAAGGACAATTTGCTCAGGAATTACAAAAAACCTCTCCCAAGGTTGACCGGTGTTGACCGGCATTACCTGGCGTTGACCAAGGTTAAAAATGCCTAAAACCTTAGAGTACCCTATATATAAAAGTGCCTAAAATTCTCAGGTACCCTATGAAAATGTCTAAACCGCTAAAACTCTATAATAGCAAAGTGTACTCTAAAATCCTACGAAAGTGTCTAAAACTCTAGGGTATCCTATGAAAGTGCAACAAGATCGAAAAACACGAAAAAAAGACATATTTTGTGTTAGCCGAACAAGGGCCTTGTCTCATTTAAGACAATTTAAATGAAAAAAGACTTTTTTTGTGTTAGCGAAACAAAACCTTTGTCTCATTAATTGCAATTTTGTCTTTTCACAGACTCTGGACTATAAAATATTTTTATTAATAGACTCTAAACATCACAGAAACTTAGGCTGAACTAAAACTTCTATGAGGTTGTTTCATTTGGATTTTAGACTAATATGTTGTTTTCAAACATAATAAAAAATGCATTTCATTGTAATAATAATCTATTTCTTTTCTTCTTTTAAAGATACATGTAAGCTGGTAAAAAAAACAAAAAGCAAAATCAGTTACCCCAAAAAATTACTCCTTGAAATACCACAAATATGTAGCTATCATTTTATGTTAAGTATTTGGTGAAAATACTTTGAGCATGAGATGGGCAAAAATAAAATTTACGTTGCTAGAGCATCAGAGCACTATTCCCCTTTGACTCTTTGAGCACATAAACTTATTGAGTTATGGACCACCCAGTAATGAACACTTCGATATTACTTGAATTTTTTTCATCATGAGTGTTTTCATTGCAATTATAACCCCTTTGCGTAAATTCTAATTCAATGAGTATGTTTAGCTTTATTGGTTATTATCACGAAAGAAACTTTTTAACGGCCTCTCGTAAACAAAGACAATATCGGCCGTTTAAAAGCGTTTTGAACAATTTAGATTAAAGACAAATTATTAATGGGAAAAAATATTTATTACTGGTTTGTGGGCTCCCCGACCAGTGCGCGCCCAAAGAGTCGCCACTCGGATTTTTGAGATGAATGATCTAAGAAATCGAGAGTTTGTTTGAGAGCAAAAGGATTTTGATCTAGCGAAAACGTCGAGACTTTGGGTTCGGCAGCCATATTACAAACGGGGAAGGTTTTATTATAAAAAAGCACCCCGTTTGCTTGGTATAAACCGGTCTCTACTAGAAATTTTCAAAAGGGAAAAATTTCGTACATCTCTTGAAAAATGGAACCCTTAATTTAATAAACAAGTAAGGGGGATAGGGATATGGTAGAATATTTCACATTGGCGTAGAAGTGATGCTATCTATACAGGAATGATAAAAGGATTATGTTATGGAATAAAATAACTAATCAGCAGATTGTCCATATCGATCAGGGCTATTATCACATGGCTTATCATAAAACCGCGTGCGGTCTTATGATATGCCGTGCGGCCTACCTGTCTTGTTATTTGGACTATGCATCAGTATCCAAAACAGCGCTCGATATTCTAGATATCCCGTACGTAACTTTTTGGGAATATCCAAAATACCCAACTGCTGTCTTTCTTCAGAATAACACTTCTCTCTTCAATCCACGAGCAAGAAACAAGTTTTGATGTTTTCGATTATTTGGGAATAGCAAAAAGGGCCTTGTTTATGAGATAAAAACATGGCTTGTAGATATGAAATTGATCTGAAGTTACTGATAACAATATTTCAGTAAAACAGATAAACCTTATGATAAATGACCATGATCCAGACAGCCTATTGAACAAACGATGATTAGTAAAATACCGTGCGCTTGAACACGCTACGCCGTGCGACACATCATTATGCCGCACGGCGTGGCCTGTCCAGCACAGTGGCTGTTTTTATTTTTGAAAAGGGTTTTAAGTTAGTATCTAACCAAAAGGGGGTTGATCCTGACTACAGAAGAGTTCCCTTAAGGGTAAGGACAGGGCCTATCCCAAGAAAACTTTTTTTTTTTACCTTTGATTCTCGAGCTTGAATGAGTACGGACGATGACAGATGAGTGGGGACGAGATCGGTTATGAAAAGATGAATGTGGGTATGAATGGTTGTTGGTTGTTTTGGTAGGTGAGATCTCAAAGTAAGTAAAAGGCTCAATTCAATGGTGAGTAGAAAAATGGGACATTTTAAAAAAGAAAGTGCCTAAAGAATGTTTTGAAATAATTTTCTCAAGGCTTAGAAGTAAGAAATGTGTATGAAAGCATGATGAGAAAGAAATAAAATTCAGGACCCCTTGCTCTTGAGTGGATGATTGTATTTATAGATAAGAGTTAATGATTTTGAATTTAAATAGGGAAGATATTTTCCGGGCGGGGTAAAAATGTTTTTTCAACTAAGCCAATTTGTAGCTGTGGCTCAAGTGGGCGTGGCCAATAGCTCGCTGAGCCAGTCAGAACTTTATTCAAAATGTCGTGCGGTTGACCTCATGACCTCGTACGGCATAATGAGATTCGTTGTGCCGTGCGGTGTCGAAGTGTGTTGTGCGGTACTAAAAGTCCAGTCCCGGGCATTGGGCTTTCTTTTGGGCATTTTGGTTTAGGGGAGTTTTTCATCCAAACTCTCGAAGGTATTGTTTTCTTTATTTTATTAACAAGACATTTAAAAAACCTCTGAGGTTCAGATTGGGGTGTGTACATGGTTATAATTTAAAAACATATCTCAATCATTGATTCCCGAAACAGATAAGTGAGATTGCGCGAAGTCGTGAATAAGTTTCTCTCTATTATCACCATAGCTATGAATACCGTTCCGTACCGGTACCCTAACCCCCCAATTCCTTTCCGGACCGAATACCGGTCTTTACCGCTCAGTACCGGCCATTTAAGAAAATACAGGCCGAGACAAAGTTACCGAAAATCCGGCCGGAATTTTGCAGAGCATATTTTTTTTTCTTGAAAACGTTATCTTAACCTTAAAAAAAAAAACCCCGTTTTTGCAGAGCTTTTTTTTCTGGTCACGTTAAAAAAAAAGAGGTTGTCCATTTCATAGAATTTTAGCAAAACGTGCCCAAGACTCAAATCTTGGATTTGCACCCCCTTGCGCGAGAATAATCCATGATGCGCACCTGATTAATTGGTTTCTGAATCAATTTTTTCAAATTGCCTTCGGCCAAGGCCCATTTTTCCAAGGGCGCAAGACCTCTACTTGGATCCTCATTCACAAGCCCACTAGTGTGCAACTAGGCAAAGAGTTTATGATGGAAAAGAGTTTTGTAACTAGGCAATGTGGGAAAAGAGGTAAACACATAGGTACTTTATGATGAATCGCATGGTATGAGGGATTTTTTTGAATTATAATTATTATATATATTGTAGTTGCGGTAAATCCGAAATGGTACCTGGTATTTGACCGGTACCGATACATACCGTACTAGTAGAAAAATCGGTACTCTGACTGATACGGTATTAAGAACATTGATTATCACTACCAAAAAACACCAAAATATTAGAACATCTTTCACTTACAAGTTCCCCTCCCCCCCCTTCTGTTTATAAATTTAATTGTGACGGAGCATTCAATTCCTCCCGCAGCCTAGCTGCCTTTGGCGTAATCGCGAGAGATAGTGGTGGAAAAGCTCATGTTTGGCGTGCTGGAAGAGTGGTTGTCTCTTCGGCCATCTCTATTGAAGCTTGGGCGTTGAGAATTGCTTGTAGCACTGCTATGGAAATGAACTACCCTGAAGTTATCTTTGAGTCAGATTGTCAGGAGCTTATTAATTACATCAATGAGAACAATCGACCTTGTGCTTGGGAAATCTGCTCAGTGGTGGAAGACATTAAAGCTTGGGCTCAATCAAGAAGATGGTCCTTTGTTTGGTGTAATAGGGAAAAAAATATTGTTGCTCACTGGCTTGCTTCTTCTTGTCTAAGTAGGAGTCTTGTTAGTCTTTCAGGTTGTATTCCGCCTGGCTTGTCTCCTTTACTTGTGAATGATGTAAACTATCTTTAACTCCCTTAAAATAGTGATCTTTTCAAAAAAAAAAAAAAAAAAAAAAAAAGAAACAAGTTCCTCTCTCTCTCTTAGAGCCCAACCTGTCGCTTATAGCCCATGCAACCTGGGCCGAGGTATTCTATCAAGAAAGCCCAACTGATTAAAATTTGGGATTTCCCATCTAATTGAGGATTTTTAGACTAGCATGAGAGCCGGCCCAAGAATAAAAAGGTATCAATGGTGGATGGGAAAAGCATGCCCATTAGATCGAGCATCTGTAAATTTGTACTAATTTGTTAGTGCAGAAAAAAGGGAACACCTATACTGACAAATGTTACATGCCAAAGGTTTTTGCCCAAGGCTTAATGGATGGAGAGAGGTTGAGTCTAGAGACCGTTTTCCATCGCGTGCTTGGAGAGTGCTAGATTGGAAGTTCGGCCAATTTTGGCCTAATAAGTCAAATGATTTATTTTTTTGTTCTTATTCAATTGTTTTTTGCATTTGTTAGTTTTTTTTGGATTATTAATTGCTTCATTATGATCAAAAGAATTTAAAAAGTAAAAAGTTACGATTCGAAACTCAATTTTTTTTAATAAAAACAAAAAAATGGTCTGTTGATAGAAACAGTATTTAGAGATGACAGTGCACATGATATGCAGCGGGATGACACAATTTAAGTTTATTTGACATAAACAGCATTTATTATCCTTTTAATATTATTTTTGTCCAGATAAATTTTAAAGGTCAAATATTTTAACGGGAAGTTCGAAAAAATTACTGTCAACAACAAACGAGTTAATTAAAAAAAAAGAGAGAAAAATTCAATTCATTAAAAGTTGAGTCACTAATTTTTATCTAGAGAGAGTCCTTGGGTTTAAATTAAAATTAAAATTAAATAAAATCATCCATTCGGATTGGCAAGTCTTGGAAAGAAAGACAGAGGCTATATTCGTAACTTCACCAATTGCTGAAAAAATCGCACAGCTCAAATATTATTATTATTATTATTTTGATCCGGCACAGCTCAATTTATAATTGTAGCTTCAAGAGAAGTGAAGGAACCAAGCACAAAGCTTGCAGGAAAAGAAAAGCCTAGGGTTTCCAATCGAGTTTCTTCACAATCTGCGACTCAATCTAGGGTTTACGTCCACTCACTCCTCGGAAATCTCTCTCCAGTTCTAGTCCCCGGTGATTGTTATGGCGCCCGATCCAAACAGCGCCAGTGGCAGCGGAACCACTCGGGACGAAGCGTCCGTCAAAGTCCCTGCCAAGGACCCGAAGAAGAAGGATGAGAAGAAAGACGAGGATCTGGTGAGTTCAATACTGCCTCGTTGTTGATAGGGATAGTGTAATTTGGATAGTATTGCGCTTTTTCCGGGGGTTTTGTATGCTTTGAGAATTGTTTGTGTGATGTTGTTCTGTGGGTGTGCAGTCGGAGGAGGATTTGGCGCTGAAGCAGCAACTGGAGTTGTACGTCGAGAGGGTTCAGGATACCGATCCTGGGCTGCAGAAGGTCGCCCTCGAGAGTATGAGGTACTTACTTAGTCACGGCATTCGCAGTGTAAAAATTGATGGTGTTGCTGATAACTTAGTCTCCGTTTGGATAGGTGTGGATTCGACGTGGATAGATTTGATTGCTTGCGTAAGGCTTTTGATAATTGTTGAGTATGAGAGCATCAGTGATAGGTTTGAAATAAACTATTGAATAGAAGTGATTTGAAACACTTCCATACTATAGTAGATTGTGGGCTATACAAGGATCACAATAATATTTATCTCTTCTGCTTCTGACTATAGTTAAACCTCTTTTTGCTGTAATTGAGCATCATATTTCTTCAATTAGAATCCACTTCATCCGAAGGTCGGGCTCTGCTTCCTATACTATATCACTGACTCTGGTAGTTTTGGTTGATTTAAGTAGTTACATGAAACAAAATTCGCAACAAAACTTCTGGAGTCAAAAAACTAAGGGCTTGTTCATTTGGGGGCTTTAAAGCCCCTGTGCACGGTCCCCAATTCATTTTCTCTATCTATCTCTCCACTCAAACCTCCTTCAAAACCCAAAACGAACAAGCCCTAAGAGGATTTTGTTTTAAGAGAAGTTATCATTTTGTGTCTCACTTCATGATTGAGAGCGACCATGAGCAAGTGTGACTTGGTTAACTCGATGCAGAAAGTAGTCATTGTATGTTTTAGGGGATAATGACAACTTACATGGTTGTGTTAAGAGTTGAGTATCTTGCTAGTATGTCTGCCAAAAAAAATTACCTCCACTACGATTATATCTTAGGTTTGGCAGGGGTTTGTTGGATTTTGGTCAACACACGGTCGTTTAGGCATCGGTAGGATTACTGGTTGTAGCTGCATGTAATCTGGTGTCTATTTTCTTTCCACTCATTCAGTGCATTTATGTGTAGCGACAATTATGATTGGTGCTAGTTTATCTGGTGTGTTTGAACTCTGAACCTTCCACAGTGGGCATGCGGTGTCTAAATTCAATAGTCAAAACTAATTGAAGCTTAGGAAACTTGCGAATGGCCGCTGAAGGTTAGCATATGCTATGATAAGTAGAATCATGTTTGGTCCATGATCAGTTTAGGTACTAGGCTATAATGTCAAGGTTTGCTGGCATGTATTCGATAATCTAATGCCATGACGAGTGCGGAGAGAGATTGCAGAAGGGACTATTACATGTATTTGCCATCTCATTTGGGTGGACTTCTATCAAGCGGTCAGTTCAGTTCTGGACAGTTTCAAGTTTCCATTTCCTCAAGACCCGTGTTGTTACTTGTACAGGGAAGACCTCGTCAACCATACAAGTATCCCAAGAAAAAAACCACACCTCACAGATGTGCAATGCTTTTGATGGGTATCTGATACTGTAGGGAAAATATAAACCTTCATTAAACCTATATTACTTACAATTCTGCTTTCTCCTTCTTCCCTTGGTTACATGGCTTCCCCGATTCTTGCTGTATTTCTTCTTCTCTTCTTTGTCTATGTTTGAAGTGTTACTGAATGCTATTTAACTAAAACGGTCGCCAGGGTGGGGTTAATAATAGGAAGAAATGAAAACCCAAAAGTTTGTACTCTGTCTGTCCCATTTGGTTTGTCCATTTTCAGCATTTGTGCTTTTTGTCGGATGAATGAATGATCTATTTTATTGAATAAAATGTTCTGAAAAACGTCCACCTATTCCAGCATTTGAGATATTATTAGGAAGAGCTGTGCTACGTGCACAGCAACCTGTGCACAGCAGGCCTTTTCTCCCGCCTCGGGTCGCAAAAAGATGATCGGAACCGCTCATTTTGTTCAAAATATGTCGTTTTAAGGTCTCTGTAAAAAATGAGCTTCGTTCGATACCGTTAGAGGAGTTAACAAAACACCCAAAATCACTTCAGAAGTTAGGCCTAAATTCTGAAGTGATTTTGGGTGTTTTGTTAACGCCTCTAACGATATCGAACGCAGCTCATTTTTTACAGAGACCTTAAACGACATATTTTGAACAAAATGAGCGGCTCCGATCATCTTTGTGCGACCCAAGGTGGGAGAAAATGGGGTCTGTGCACAGCTGCTGTGCACGTAGAGTTTCTGTATTAGGAATTAGGATGTAGAAGTTAAGTGGGTGATATGTTATTACTTATTAGTTTTACATTGTTGTCCTCAGAGTTGATGGAGGCAAGTCATTTCATCTGAATGAAGATAAAATGTTTGTAATAGACTAATAGTTTGGAGCTTGGAATAATGTTACACCGCTTCAAAATTTAGTTTGCACATCACACCAAAAAGTGTACTAGGCCTGCTGGCTTTATATACGTTAGTGAACTATGTATGTCTTCCCATCTTCTTATTGGTTTGTTCTGGAGTTCTGTTTAGGGTGAGGGGATGGTATCAGATGCGCCATATTAGATACATTTTGAGATTAGACACTCCAACCCTTTACCTGTGACGATCGAAGGCTTCAATTTGTAAATTTAAGTATCCCTATGTTAAAGTACCGTAATACTACAACAAAGGGTTTTGTTAAGATCCCTACATAGGTAAGTTTCTTCAAAACCAATGATTTTTTTCTGCCAGTTTTGGTCTTTTTGTGCAGCAATTATTCTTCAAAGGTGGCTGCCTTGCTCCTAAACTGACCAGAGTAAGAGGCCTGTAAACAATTGACATAGGCCAATACAATCTTTTTTAAGTTCTGTATGGAAATTTTTAGAGTTGCAGAAACTCTGTTGTACATTTCGCTTTTGATAGTCTGCAACTAACTGACATGTGAACTGAATTCTCGCACAATTGGCCTCCCATGGTGTATTTTTTAGTTTTCTGCTATACTCATCATGTTTGATTGCACGTGTGTAATTGACATTTTCCCTTGCAGGCAGGAGATACGAACCTCAACCAGCTCTATGACTTCAGTTCCAAAGCCGTTAAAGTTTTTGCGTCCTCATTATGCAACTCTGAAAGCATATTATGATACAATGGCAGATTCGGATCTGAAGGTTTGAATTTTTTGGATGGCCTTTTCCATTATCATTACAATCACTGAAACCTATCAGTTTCACATTTTTCTTTTAATGCAGAAATTCCTAGCAGATATACTTTCGGTTTTGGCCATGACCATGTCTGCAGAAGGAGAACGGGTATGCTGAATTACATTTGTTGATTTATGCTTCATTTGTTTGTTCTTAAAGTCACTCTGTTGTCAGATCGACTTATTTGTGCTGGGCAACTTTTTAGCCATGCTATTTTCCTGTCTCTCATATGTTGTAATCAATGTGTGTTTATGGGTCTATCTTGGTTGCTCAACTTACATAACATGGTCACACCAAATCGAATTGAAGTTTTGTTGGTGGTGTAAAAAATTAGAACCGTGCTTTTTAACTGTGGCAAGGTGTATCTGATATTTTTGTCTCTGTCGATTATTCCAGGAGAGCTTAAAATACAGATTGTTGGGTTCTGAAGGTGAAATAGGTTCATGGGGCCATGAATATGTCAGGTGAGCAGCATCAGACGGTATATAAGAAGGGCAGCAGTTAGTATATTTAGACTTTCTTGTCTTTTGTTGATTAGGAAGGTATTTTAGTTTGTCTTGTCTTCTTATGGTGGTGTAAATTAGTGATGTGGGGGAGAATGAAACTAGATTTGATTTCTATGGGCAAGGTGGCGATTAGATTGATGCTTTCATTTACATTATACATATAATAATTGCATTTTTGCTAATCTATATCATATTTCTAATTTGGATATAAGAACCTGTAAACTAAGACAGTAGTCACTATACTATGATTCCTATCACACGCTGCGCAGGGGTTGGCATATCAAGACTTTGTGGAAACTTAGTGTCTCTATTCTGTTATGCTTGTACCTTCTTAAGCTTGGAGATGACTTCTCTTGATGGAAGGTTTTTTTGAGCGCCTGTCTTATGGTTGATCTGGCTTGATTTACAAATTTGTTCTTGTTAAACTCACTTCAAAAGAGAACTATCTTCTCTTTTCCAGAAATAGAGGCCCCATATTGTACTAACTACGTATATTTGGCTATCATCGATGTCCATCAACTACAGCTTCTTGGTCCGAAGCAAAAGCTGCTCTCAAGGGTTGTATTGAGATATCTTCTCTTCTCTTAATCGAGATGATCTTGAGGGGGCCCGCTATGCCAAAAGCGAGAGTAACCCCATTCAGCTGCATATGTTGTCCATTTTGTGTGGTCATTTCGCATGTAAAATATTCAAAATAGTGTTCATGTCCACTGTTTTGAGTGGACTCTGCTAAATGCGTAACGTAATTGTATCGGATACGTGAACCTCACATAAGGGTGTGGGCTATGTGTTCAATATGTTTAACTAGACATTCGCTAGCAAGCACATTTTCTAATTCTTGCTTGTCATAAATCTGCATAGTACTTCCTTCTGATTCTTAAAATGGTATATGACACCTTGTAAATATGACTTTATCAAATGTAATAGGAGAAATATACCTTTGAATGTGATATATTTGCTATATGCCCATATCCTCAGAACTCACGGGACACTACACATACACGCACACATCAGTATTTCACCCATTTCCAAGTCCATGTAACATATTCCTGGCATACCTTTATTTTAGTTTCACAGCCATGTTGCATGGTTGTTTTTTCTGTTTGCGTTATTTACCACCTTTCTTGTCACATGTTTTTGTGATGGTATTTGTGTGTCAATTTACAACTGTTTATTTCTTTGATAGGAACTTAGCAGGAGAAATAGCACAAGAGTATACAAAGCGACAGGTTAGGATTCCTATTATCAGTATTGATATGATAGCTTTCGCTCATTGGCTCATTGCTAGGCATCTGATTTTGGTCAGTGTATACTGTTCAAAGCGTAATACATGCAGGTCTCGTATGTTTTAATCTGTTCATTATAGTGATGGATCTTTCTTTCTTAGATAATTTACTGCTACACTGTTGATATTGTCACCTATGACATTTAAGACTGGTGCTGTTTCAGAAATTAGGTTATCAACTCATTTTGTGGCATAAATACGATTTGCTGGCCTTTACCTGTTACTGAGTCGAATATGTTGCGCATATGTTTCATTGCTGGAAACTCATTTCAAAGTATATGTGCTTATTGCTTCGTTTGTATAAATCATTTCAGGGTGAAGAGGCTTCTGTTGATGATCTTATTGAGCTTGTCCAACAAATTGTTGCTTTTCACATGAAGGTATGACTCATTGAAAAGTTGTTGAGTACTTCAGCGGTTCAACTCTAACTATTATGTTGCAGGGTTCACATATCATTTGAATTTGTTTCTAAGCATTTAATGAAGATATAGGTTGCTAAATCATTTCACCGGAAGTTTTAATCTGTTTGCATTTCCCTTACAGCACAATGCTGAATATGAGGCTGTTGATCTTTTAATGGAGGTATCATGTGTTGTCAGTTTGTCATTTCTCTTGCAACCCCCAAACCCTGGCCGTTGTCTATTTCCCCTTGACTGTGCTTAAAGTATTGTTTGCAAGTGATATCTTGAATTATTCCAGGTTGAAGACCTTGATATGTTAGGGGATCATGTGGACCGAACAAACTACAAAAGGACAGGCCTATATCTCACCAGTTCGGCAAGGTTTGAGTCCTGAGAATGTAGATTTAACTATTGAGTTTTCTTCCTGAATATTGCTTTTTCTTTTGATACCATTACTTTGGTATCTCTGCATTATGCAGTGGCTTTCCATTTAGATTTAATTATAGTTGCCATCCGATGCACTTGTCCTCTCTGTGGAGTAATTAACACACTCTGATTTCCAACAATTGTTTTGGAATTAGATAAACTATACTTACTTGATATTAGCTTAAGCCAAATGTTCATTAAGTGACTTTTATGACTAAGGGGACATTAGCTGCAAGTATGGGAGATGAGTTTTGTGCCACTCTCTCTCTCTCTCTCTCT